>JANAVB010019800.1:21182845-21225345 GCA_029216955.1 Iris pallida
TTTGACGAAATTCAATGGTTGCGTGTACGCAACGAATTTGATGCGTATCCGTCCAAATTTATCGTATTGGCCTTTTTCAAAATTCTCTAATTACTTTGTGTACGTTTCGTCAAATCGAGACGAAACTTGCGCCAGAAGGTCCGTTCATTTTTTTTCCTGTATGCCAAGTTTGGTTCCATTATGAGAAGGTAAACCGGAACGCTATTTTGGCGGGCCCGCGACCCGACTCAACCGACAAATTTGTGCACGACTCATCGGAATTCAAAATTGGACATACCGTAGGTTTTGTTCGTCAAACCGGACCAGTGGACATGTAGTTTGATGACTTTAGAGACCATAAAATCTGGCACATTTTTTGGTGTAAAGTGGGTCCAACGACGGACATCATTTTGACCCAAAATTACCGTTTTGCTCTGTATCTAGAATTGGACTTATGGGTAACCTATCCTAGCTATTTTGCTTATTTTGGAAATGTTGGTAATTCTGTTTTAGCATCCGATGGCAGTTTTGGAGTTCAGCTTTCGAGGACATTTGATCTGACAGGTTATGGGTGTGGTGTGGTTAGTCTACACTACGCAAGTACACCTTTCCAAACTTTATAGTACATACATGCTTTTTCATACTGCTATTTTTCATATCTTACTTAGTTTCATATTTCTCCTATTCCATGTCATGGTTATTCTAGTTTTTCGTGCACGTGATTTTTTTCTCTTTTCCATATTACTTTTCTACTACCAAAATACGCTCATTTAGCGACGGATTATTTGCGACGGAATTATTCCGTCGGTATTAGCGACAGTTTCATGGCTGCTCAGCGACTGATTACCGACTACAAGCCTTTGCCATTTTATTTTAATTTTAGGGGGAGGAAAGGTCGCACAGCCGTCGCTAGAGTGTCGGTGTTATAGCGACGGATCTCCGGTCGTCGCTACACAGTCGATTATTTGGCGGGAATTGTGTAGAGAATTGGCGGGACATATTTTTCGACTACGTAGCGACGGATATTCAGTCGAATAATCAATAATAGCGACTACCTGGCGACGGATTATTAGCAGTCGCTATTCCGTCGCTACATTTACGTTCCAGACTTAAATTAAAAGGCGGAGGGAACTTTTGGCATTCTGTCACGACCCGCACCCATTTTTTTTTTAAAACAGATACGATACGTGTCCAAGCCAGCCTACGCCGCAGTGTCGGCGGTAGAACGCTGTCACGGCCATGAAGATCAAAATCACAAATCATGCTCATTCACAAGAATTAATTTAACTTACAATAATCACAAGATTTACATTTGCAGAAAATATAAACTTGTACAACTATTGGAATGACTACAACTCCACTATCTAGCTAGTTTCTAGGCTTTGTCTGCAAGTATTCCCGTCAATCCCCAAGCCAAGTGAATCCACGGCTAACCTGAAAATGTTGGTTTCCAGTCAGGAATGGAACGAGCACAATTCACTGAATGCAATTTCAAATAAAAAAGATAAATTTAAAACAAAGATTAGACATCAATTATGAGTTTTGAAATAAACAGGAAACAGAAAACCAATAGTAAATAAATAGACACAACAGACTTTCTCCAACTGCTAGAAGTACCTTTGATATGTGATCAGTCTCGGAACAATTATGCGACACTGTCTACACTGACTAAAGTTACACTGTCTAAGTTACACTGTCTACACTGTCTAAGTTACACTGTCTATATTGTATAAAGCTACACTGTCTACAGAAAGTTTTGCAATAAAGAAACACTGTCTACAAAATAATAATCACGATCTACACAATTTAAATGCAGTAATAATCATGGTCTATACTGTCTACTTTGCAATAAATAAATCACTGTCTACACTGTCTACAAGAAATAAATAAATTACTGTCTACACTGTCTACACTGTCTAAGGTCAGATCACACATCGTTGGTACTTCTCATTCCCGACTCAACAATTTTAATAGAAAATAATCACATAACCAATGGCCAATCAATAAAATATAGTAAAAATCAATATCGAAATGCAGATAATAAATTGTACTCGCCTGTGGTCCTTTGCTGGTGAAACCGACAATCTGAACTACTCAATGTGCCACTATAGTCAAAACCCGTACAACAGTCCCCGGAAGCTGAAATAAACAATACCAATGATCTCAGAATAGTCCAATTAGCTAGGATTGCCTGTCCTTACGTCCAATTCTGGACACAGGGGCAAAACGGTAATTTTGGGTCAAAACGATGTCCGTCGTTGGACCCGCTTTGCACCGAAAAGCGTGCCAGAGTCAATGGTCTCTAAAGTCATCAAACTACATGTCTACGGATCCAGTTTTTCGATACGAACCCAATCGTATGTCCAAAGTTGGATTCCGGCGGACCGTGCACAAAATCGCCCGTTGAGTCGGACCGTGGGACCCGCAAAATGACGTCAGATTCGACTGTCTCAGAATTGGACCAAACTTGGCATACAGGACCAGAAAAATGATACGGTCCTGTTGGCGTAAGTTTCGTCTCGATCTGACGAGCGTGCACAAAGTTATGACTGAATTTGCATTGGACGGATACGGGGCAATTATGACGGATACGCGTCGAATTCGTCGCGCTCACGCGACCAATTTAAATTTCGTCAAAGCCCACACAACCACGAAGCTGTTACACAGCTTTCGATCTTTTCGGTGCGCGACCACGTCGTCCGAAATGGCGGGATGCACGTCGTGTGGATAAGTTTTTATGGTTTTTCACTATTTTTAAAAATGGGTTTTTCTCGATTTCACAAGGAAATAACTCACTGTTATGAAGGACTATACTTATATCTTCAATCAATTTCCTTATTGTACACTAATATATATGTATACATTCATCTACTTAAATATTGATAAGTTTTATAAAACATACAGAAGTGGAGGGGTTATATATAAATATACAATCATTGATTGTGTTCCCTCTCGGTACTAGTAGTTGTAGCTACTAACTACTAAGCCTATGGTCATTTGTCCAGAAGAGGAGGGTTTCTTTGCATTATTGGTCCACCATTCTTTCCAATTCAAAGCAAGAAGGCCATGAATATATGGTGTAAAGAATAGTCTGCTGCCTCGCGTAGAAACGTCTAGTTGGTAACAGAATATGCTTCTCTTTCTATATACATTTTTTCCTTTTTGCATGTGAAGATGTTTCCTATATAATTTTTCTACATTACTTTATCAAAGGGAGGTGGGACTAACCAGGACAGAAGTTGGAACTTGGCAGTGACAAGTCTGCAAGCACGTATGGGGAGGCTTTAAGTGTCAGCGGCAAGATTCTGAGGCTGGGCGGCCGGCAGTCGATCGGGAAGCTCGGTCGACGCTGCGCGCGATCGTCGGAAAGTCAGGGCGTGATGCTCGCGACTGACATACAGCACCGGATTGGGGTACTTGACGTGCCGGAGAAAATGAGCGCAGGAGAGGAGCATCCTAGGCGGAGGTCCGGTGGGAAGGCGCGGCGGCGGTTGTGGAGTTTTAGGGTTTGTGGTTCGTTCCTCTCTTTCGATATCCCTCTCGCTTTTATACCCTGTTCGGATGTACGCGAGCGTTAATATATATATGTGTTAGGCTTAGGTGGGGTCCAGGTTCCGTTCGGATTTAAGGGTCAACCAACTACAGCATTGGCTAAGCTGATGCCTCATTGCATGTATGCATGTTGTTGTTGCATGCAGCAACTTGCAACAATTATATATTGAAATGGATTGAATTGAATTTCAGTTCAATTCAATTCAAACATTCATTTCATTTCAATTCAATTCAATTCAATTCACTGCTATACCATATAATCATAATAATAACAGAGGCCACCACCATGCACTTGTTGCTTTAGGCAGTGGTACAAGTCATATTTGGAGGGCAGAGTGTTTGGTGTGTACATATTTTTCTTTTCTTTTCCTATTGAAATAATTCACATATACAGTTATACATATATTAATATATATGCATATATACACATTTATTTATATATATACAAATACACATCTACCTTTATATAGATTTATATATACCAGCCCACAAACATTCACATGTATTATATACACATATATATATTTACACCTATATATATACACATTATCGTACTCATATATGCATATGTATATTTATATGTGCATACCATATACGCTTATATATATATTTATACATATTCCCATATATATTTATATTCTTATATCATACACACATAATTATATATTATAAATATACTCATTAATAAAAGTATATTTCTATTTACATAATCATACACTCATATTTAATATATATTTATATATATTAATACTCATGCACCTATTTAATATTTATTTATATAATCACTCTCATATATTTAGCTATACATCCACCCATATATATCATACATTTACATATACACCTATATCTTTCGATAAAGAATGCAATAATGATAACTATTAATAATAAATAATTTATATTTAATAACCAAAATAAGAATATTAATATTATATAACCTCAATAGAATAATAATAATAATAATAATGATAACAAAATTCAATAAGCCAATAATTAATTATTTATAAAATCTAAAATCACCATTTAGGTTAAATAGTAATAAAAAAAATATCAACAATTTTTGGGAAGGGAGGCTACAAATCTACCCACCTTAAAAATAATTTCGTCCTCGAAATTTAAATTCATAACTATTTCTTAAATTCAAAGTCTAGTATTCCTTAATCTCCTCAAATTTAATTCCTCAAAATATTTCATAACCTTCTCTAGCCATTTCGTAATTCCGAATATTGGAGGACTTCTACCCACCTTTGGTCACACTACTCCCTCAATGGTATGTCCCTAAATCTTTATAAACATTCCACTACTTGCTAAAATTTCTACCAATAGATATCTATTTGCTTATGGCCTCTATAGTTATTCTCCTATCTATCAAATAACCCAAAATATAACAGACAACCAATTTACACAAGTAGCTAAGAAATATTGGTAAATTCTAGTTAGTAATACTATTCGTCACTCTACAATAGCAAGGACATGAAGATAGGAAAATAATCGAGAGCGATTATGAAGCTCCCAAAGCGGTAGAGAGTTTCCAATGATGCAGATAGGGAGAAAATTTATGAACCTATTGTCTTATTTGCTAGATTGGGCTACTCTAGTCTAGTCACCACTGCTAAAATTGAAGACGCCTTCGTTTCTTAGAGGGTCTTGCCATCCATGCAATACAGAAGTCTCGGTCTCGAAATTCCAATTCAACCAAGGTTCGGAACAGAATTTGAGAAATCAAGATTGGGGTCTTAATGGGTTCTCTATTTGGACATCAGCCGTTGGTTGGATGAACATTGGGTTTCAATCTACATGAAGTAGACAAGATTCCAATGATAGAACTATTCCTACTAGACTAGAGTATCCTAGAATAGGGTTCCTTCCAAGTGGTTGAGCTAGTTGCTAGTCGGGTTGATTAGCTAGGTCCATAGCCCCAAATGCTCCTTCAGTGACTTTTGTGTTTAAGTAGCACATGAGGCCTCAATTGGGTGGCACACTAGTGGCATGAGCCTAGTGGGCTTCGAGTAGGTCACCACCATATATTGTGTCGATTGAATTAAGTCAAGGTTGAGGCTCTAATGGAAATCGAAAAGTATACCGGTACTATTGTAAGGGTTATAGCTAGTCCTTTTAACCTGAAAGTCGTACCCAAAAATAGAGTACAAGATGACGTGTTTGAGTGGGATCTGCTATACCTAGATGATGGTGGACTCGTCTAGATCTTCCATGCAAAATTTGTTGGAAGATAACGGTTGGTCTCATGCTCCGAATATTAATGACACAGCCGGGGACACAAAACGATCTAAATGGAAAGTGGGAGTCCGTGGGCACTATTCATCATCCTAATAGAAGTTATTCCAATCACTCGGTAATCTTTGTATATCCTAAATTTTTTTAGAAGGCTTACAGTCTACCCACCTTAAAAATAGGACATGGTTTTAGGAACAATGAGGTTAGAGGGTTCCCAAAATCCGAATGCTATACCTCGGCTCTTGTCAATAAAGGACAAGGCACGGCGTAAGGAATACGGTAGATATAAGTCGAGCCAAGGATCGTTCCTCAATAACTAAAAAATGAGTGTGTACAATGACACACGGTCGATAAAATAGAATGATCTACTCTTCCTTAGGGTACAAGAGTTATCGACGGGGTAACCAACTCTAAGGCACATCATATGAAAAGGGTTCTAACAACTGAGTCGTGGACTTTCTATTTGGGTCAAACCTAGACTATTGTCACAAGGGTTCTAGTTGAAGCAAGCTTCAAACAAATAATTTGTGGCTCACAATAATTGGTCTCTTAAGTATAGGTAGTCTCCTAGGTTGGTATTTGGTCAAGGGAAGGATCCTAACCATTCTCGGACTCCAATGACCAGAAGATCATGATAATAAGTTTTAGGGTCGCAGAGGGGACGAGTAACTTGAGGTAAGGTTCTAGTCACTGGCTGGCTGTGGATAGCTACACTTGTGTATACAACTATCATAGCCACAGGGAATACTCTATATCTATCTATCATTCACGAGCTTTTGTCTTTCCAAATTAGTGAAAGAGAAAGACAATAAAGAGTTCAAGAAAGATGTCACTGAATACAATCACGTGATTCAAAGGCGAACGTTTAATTTAAGATGAATTGTCAAGCAGTCGCGGATGAGATCCAAAGGCATCTATATCTCAATCCACGTAGTGTAATCAGATGATGAGCGAACCAAATGCATCACAGTTGATCAGGCCCTAATATACTGATTCTGATTAGACAATATGTTAGTAGGCGTCCCCACTAAACATATGCCTTGAATCAAGCTCGAGAACAGAGTGAGCTTGCAAAATTAGGCTGTAGTAGCAGCATTGATTAAGATAGTCCAAATATAAGTATGCAAAATTTTTGAAAGGAGGCATAAGTAGTTCGAGTTTTGTGAGAAATCAAACCTTATCCAGTGTTCTTGTTTCTATAGACATCCCACTATCATCTTACCCTTAAGGCCTTGGTCGACTAATGGTTTATGGACTTCTGAATTCTATATTCTAGGTAACCTATTAGTGTCAGTCAATTTCCTCATCAATAGATCACGAGGATCATACGGAGTGCTAGGTTGGAAGACATGCTTCCAAACTTACAAACTTCCACTGTTATTGGCTTTATATCTTATGGGACATACATGGCACGGTCCTATCCTCTATAGTACCCTAAACTTGTAATCACGTCTGAAATCATCTCACCGAGGATTATGCCTCGTCCGTATACTCGGGCGATGATAAGCTCTTGGTTCCGTGATTCAGATGTGATATGCTATCAGATACTCTACCTTATCTCGACACCCGGGTAACTATGATCAAAGAGGACCACTAGCCATAATTTTAGCAATATTCTATAGACTATAATTTCTTAAACTGATTTCGACTCTAGGGGTCGTACCTTGCCAGTACGCTGCTGGCTGCGGTGAATCCATAGTCTCCAAAATTCAAATAAATGGCGGCAGTGCGCTGCTGTCCTGCCATTATGAGTTGACTAGCATTCCTTTAGCTATATCTATATAAAAAATTCATAAGCTTCTAGAGATTCAAACAAATTGACTATGAAAGAAAGTGTAACATCTGCCTATAAGTCTCAATCCTTAAAGTGAAAGACTGGTCGAAAGAAAATATCTGAAGATAAGTGAAGTAAGGACATCCTAATCTTTATCTCATATCTATTTCAAATGGCTGAGGAAAAGCTTTGAATCAATCTACCTCGAGATTCATACAGGAATAACAAAATCAGAAATTATAAACTAACTCCTTACAACAAGAGAAAATTTAAAACAGACAATTCTAACTTATGATATAAGATTTTTATATCTAATAAAGCAAAAGAAAATTAAACATTTCATCAAAATTAAAGCTTTAATTCTAAGCAATCCTAACTATCCACATTGGATCACAACGTCATATCAAAAGTAATAGTGTACCTATAGGAATCTAGCAAGCTATCTAAATTGAATAATTCTAAATTGCATGGCCTATCTAACAATCTTAACTACCCAATCGGTCAATTTGAATAAGGGACTCCTAGTCCTAGTTATTCTCCTAGATTATTTTAATCCTAATTGTGAATGAGCATTTCATGGGCGTAGGCTCGCAATAGTACGACCAACATACCATCACGAGTTCGCAATCTTTTGCGAAGACAGACCTGTATGGGCCACCACAAAAATTTGTCACGACCCGCACCCATTTTTTTTTAAAACGGATACGAGACGTGTCCAAGCCAGCCTACGCCGCAGTGTCGGCGGTAGAACGCTGTCACGGCCATGAAGATCAAAATCACAAATCATGCTCATTCACAAGAATTAATTTAACTTACAATAATCACAAGATTTACATTTGCAGAAAATATAAACTTGTACTACTATTGGAATGACTACAACTCCGCTATCTAGCTAGTTTCTAGGCTTTGTCTGCAAGTATTCCCGTCAATCCCCAAGCTAAGTGAATCCACGGCTAACCTAAAAATGTTGGTTTCCAGTCAGGAATGGAACGAGCACAATTCACTGAATGCAATTTCAAATAAAGAAGATGACTATAAAACAAAGGTTAGACATCAATTATAAGTTTTAAAAATAAACAGGAAATACAGAAAACCAATAGTAAATAAATAGACACAACAGACTTTTTCCAACTGCTAGAAGTACCTTTGATATGTGTTCGGTCTCGGGACAATTATGCGACACTGTCTAAAGTTACACTGTCTACACTGTCTAAGTTACGCTGTCTACATTGTATAAAGCTACACTGTCTACAGAAAGTATTGCAATAAAGAAACACTGTCTACAAAATAATAATCACGATCTACACAATTTAAATGCAGTAATAATCATGGTCTACACTGTCTACTTTGCAATAAATAAATCACTGTCTACACTGTCTACAAGAAATAAATAAATCACTGTCTACACTGTCTACACTGTCTAAGGTCAGATCACACATCGTTGGTACTTCTCATTCCCGACTCAACAATTTTAATAGAAAATAATCACATAACCAATGGCCAATCAATGAAATATAGTAAAAATCAATATCGAAATACAGACAATAAACTGTACTCGCCTGTGGTCCTTTGCTGGTGAAACCGACAATCTGAACTACTCAATGTGCCACTATAGTCAAAACCCGTACAACAGTCCCCGGAAGCTGAAATAAACAATACCAATGATCTCAGAATAGTCCAATTAGCTAGGATTGCCTGTCCTTACGTTCAATTTTGGACACAGGGGCAAAACGGTAATTTTGGGTCAAAACGATGTCCGTCGTTGGACCCACTTTGCACCGAAAAGCGTGTCAGAGCCAATGGTCTCTAAAGTCATCAAACTACATGTCTACGGATCCAGTTTTTCGATACGAATCCAACCGTATGTCCAAAGTTGGATTCCGGCGGATCGTGCACAAAATCGCCCGTTGAGTCGGACCGTGGGACCTGCAAAACGACGTCGGATTCGACTGTCTCAGAATTGGACCAAACTTGGCATACAGGACCAGAAAAATGATACGGTCCTGTTGGCGCAAGTTTCGTATCGATCTGACGAGCGTGCACAAAGTTATGACTGAATTTGTATTGGACGGATACGGGGCGATTCTGACGGATATGCGTCGAATTCATCGCGCTCACGCGACCAATTTAAATTTCGTCAAAGCCCACACAACCACGAAGCTGTTACGCAGCTTTTGATCTTTTCGGTGCGCGACCACGTCGTCCGAAATGGCGGGACGTACGTCGTGTGGATAAGTTTTTATGGTTTTTCACTATTTTTAAAAATGGGTTTTTCTCGATTTCACAAGGAAATAACTCACTGTTATGAAGGACTATACTTATATCTTCCATCAATTTCCTTATTGTACACTAATATATATGTATACATTCATCTACTTAAATATTAATAAGCTTTATGAAACATACAGAAGTGGAGGGGTTATATATAAATATACAATCATTGATTGTGTTCCCTCTCGGTACTAGTAGTTGTAGCTACTAACTACTAAGCCTATGGTCATTTGTCCAGAAGAGGAGGGTTTCTTTGCATTATTAGTCCACCATTCTTTCCAATTCAAAGCAAGAAGGCCATGAATATATGGTGTAAAGAATAGTCTGCTGCCTCGCGTGGAAACTTCTAGTTGGTAACAGAATATGCTTCTCTTTCTATATACATTTTTTCCTTTTTGCATGTGAAGATGTTTCCTATATAAATTTTCTACATTACTTTATCAAAGGGAGGTGGGACTAACCAGGACAGAAGTTGGAGCTTGGCAGTGACAAGTCTGCAAGCACGTATGGGGAGGCTTTAAGTGTCAGCGGCAAGATTCTGAGGCTGGGCGGCCGGCAGTCGATCGGGAAGCTCGGTCGACGCTGCGCGCGATCGTCGGAAAGTCTGGGCGTGACGCTCGCGACTGACATACAGCACCGGATTGGGGTACTTGACGTGCCGGAGAAAATAAGCACAAGAGAGGAGCATCCTAGGCGGAGGTCCGGTGGGAAGGCGCGGCGGCGGTTGTGGAGTTTTAGGGTTTGTGGTTCGTTCCTCTCTTTCGATATCCCTCTCGCTTTTATACCCTGTTCGGATGTACGTGAGCGTTAATATATATATATGTGTTAGGCTTAGGTGGGGTCCAGGTTCCGTTCGGATTTAAGGGTCAACCAACTACAGTATTGGCTAAGCTGATGCCTCATTGCATGTATGCATGTTGTTGTTGCATGCAGCAACTTGCAACAATTATATATTGAAATGGATTGAATTGAATTTCAATTCAATTCAATTCAAACATTCATTTCATTTCAATTCAATTCAATTCAATTCACTGCTATACCATATAATCATAATAATAACAGAGGCCACCACCATGCACTTATTGCTTTAGGCAGTGGTACAAGTCATATTTGGAGGGCAGAGTGTTTGGTGTGTACATATTTTTCTTTTCTTTTCCTATTTGAAATAATTCACATATACAGTTATACATATATTAATATATATGCATATATACACATTTATTTATATATATACAAATACACATCTACCTTTGTATAGATTTATATATACCAGCCCACAAACATTCACATGTATTATATACACGTATATATATTTACACCTATATATATACACATTATCGTACTCATATATGCATATGTATATTTATATGTGCATACCATATACGCTTTTATATATATTTATACATATTCCCATATATATTTATATTCTTATATCATACACACATAATTATATATTATAAATATACTCATTAATAAAAGTATATTTCTATTTACATAATCATACACTCATATTTAATATATATTTATATATATTAATACTCATGCACCTATTTAATATTCATTTATATAATCACTCTCATATATTTATCTATACATCCACCCATATATATCATACATTTACATATACACCTATATCTTTCGATAAAGAATACAATAATGATAACTATTAATAATAAATAATTTATATTTAATAACCACAATAAGAATATTAATATTATATAACCTCAATAGAATAATAATAATAATAATAATGATAACAAAATTCAATAAGCCAATAATTAATTATTTATAAAATCTAAAATCACCATTTAGGTTAAATAGTAATAAAAAAATATCAACAATTTCCGGGAAGGGAGGCTACACATTCCCTCCAAATTCAATCTCTCTCCTCTCTCTCTCTGTCTCTCTCTCTCTCTCGCGCGGCTTCGGTGAACGGCGACGGCGTCCTCTCCTCTCTCTCTCCCGAAGGTAATCCTCTCTCTCTCTCTCTCTCTCTCTCTGTGTCGCGATGTCGACATAGGGGCAGCGGGGGCGGCGGGCATGGGGACATTCGGGCTTGGGGCGGGGGCGTCGGGGGCTGGGTGGCTGGCTTGGGGCGGGGGCGTCGGGGGTTGGGCGACTGGCTTGGGTCGGGGGCGTCGGGGCCTGGGCGGCGGGCTTGGGGCGGGGGCGTCGGGGGCTGGGCGGCTGGCTTGGGGCGGGGGCGTCGGGGCCTGGGCGGCGGGCTTGGGGCGGGGGCGTCGGGGGCTGGGCGGCGGGCTGGGGGCGGGGGCGTCGGGGACTGGGCGGCGGGCTTGGGGCGGGGGCGTCGGGGGCTGGGCGGCTGGCTTGGGGCGGGGGCGTCGGGGCCTGGGCGACGGGCTTGGGGCGGAGGCGTCGGGGGCTGGGCGGCTGGCTTGGGGCGGAGGCGTCGGGGCCTGGGCAGCGGGCTTGGGGCGGGGGTGTCGGGGCTGGGCCGCGGGCTTGGGGCGGCGGGCTTTGGTCGGGGGCTGGGCGGCGGGCTTGTTGCGGCGGGCTTTGGTCGGGGGCGGCGGGGGGCTTTGCTTATCAAATTCATCTGAGTTTATATGTTGGCTAAATAATGTGTTATCCTTATTGGGTGTTATCCATTAGTTTGGTGTTGTTTGGATTAGTAAATGTGAATATGGAGTTTGGGTTCATGGTGTATATGTTCACTGTGTCAAGGACAGTGCGAGTTCTTCATCTGCATAAGTCAGTGTTTGGGTTCATGGTCTATACATGTAACTGTGATATACATATATATGTGCCTATTATAATTAGCATGCAGGACGGCTTGGGGTGTAATGTGTGATTGTAGACATGGTAGGAATTATAGGTAATTAATGCTAGTGTGACTAGACTAAGGTAGTGCTTGCTAGATAATAAGGACACTCTAGTATCCTAACCAAGTTAATTTTAGATTAGATATTTAGGATATAGCTCCCATATCCTAGAAGTGGACTCTTGCAATTTAGAAATAGATAGATTGACTCAGTTTGGTATCGGTATCGCACTATCGGTTTCGGTTTCGGTAGCTATCGGTCAAGGTTCACAATCGGTATCGGAATCGGTTTCGGACTATTCCTATGAGTATTGGTATCGGCGATATCGGTAGTATCGGCGGTTTCGTATCGGAGTATCGGACTTTGGTATCGAAAAACAAATAATTATTAATAAATTATTTACATTTAAAAACATATATTTTATACATTTAGGCATAATTTTAAGTATTTCAGCGTTATTTCTTAGTAGTTTTGAAATTATATGAAATAGTAGTCACCCTTACCGATTAGTTTTGCCGAATTGACCGGAACAAAGACCCCCATAGTCGGTATCGGTCAATATTTGGTATCGGTCGGTATTGGATCGGAACATGCCAAACCGTATCGGTATCGGCCGTATCAGATCGGTATCGGCCGATACTTTAAACCATGCTATCGGTATCGAACTATCGGTATCGGTATCGGTATCGCACTATCGGTATCGGTATCGCACTATCAGTATCGAACTATCGGTATCGATATCGCACTATCGGTATCGGTATCGGTATCGCACTATCGGTATCGAACTATTAGTAACAACTGTATTTATATTTTTCTCTTCTCGAGCTAGAATACTAGCGGATCCACCAGTTACATGATTATATACTAATTCTGTTTAGTTTGTCTTACTATACAGATTTTTACATCTAATCTGTGATGGATCGTTATTTCGTTGATCGTACATGGATGTATAGAGGGTCCGATACATTTGCAATAGCAAATCAGGCTGTTCAAGTCTACTATACAAGCTACCCAATGCGTCGTAGAGATCAATTTGAATGGTGGGCAGTATGCAAGATTAAATCTAGAAATACATTCAACGTTGGAGACCCAGCATACCAAGAGGACCAGATCGAAAAGTCCCAATACTTGGGACAACACTCAGATACAATGGATGTTGAAAATATTGTTGAGAAAAATAGAGGGGAGGAAGAGGTTGATACACAAGACTTAGCTGTCAACCAGGGGAGAAAGAGGCGTCTTGTCCCAAATTTTGAGGCAAAAGAAGAAGAAGAAGAAGAAGAAGAAGAAGAAGAAGAAGAAGAATTTGATGGGGATGAGGATACAGATGAAATCGACGATGAGGATGAGGATGAGGAGGATGATGATGAAGACGAGGCCGAGGATGAGAACGAAGACGTTGATTAAGTTAAATATTGTTGTATAGTAAAAACACTTCCAATTACGTGAATTAAGTTTGACCTCATAAAAGCAATTACGTGAATTCATGTTTTTTTCATTCGATTATTTACTTATTGCAGATGGCACTCCTAGTCTTTTTCGTCGCGGCGGCACTCGTCTCCCTACTGGTGGTATATATATTTTAGTTTAGTTTTTTATATCCATTTACACTTTCATATTGTTAATTATGTTTATGTGTTCTATTTACAGGTCATGATGGCTGGCTGTGGTCGTGGTACTGGTCATGGTGGTGGTGGTGGTGGTGGTGGTACGGGTCGTGGTCGTGGTCGTACTGGTGCTGGTGGTCGTGGTCGCATTCAAAGTTCCCGGGATGTGACCCCATCGAACGAGCCCGACCCGGAGAGTACCCCGGGCACAGACGCATCCCGCCCTCGATCGACCACTTCATCGAGGCATCAGTCCGGATCTGCTAGCGGATCCGATCCGCTATCAGAACCACCTGCAGCGGATCCACCAGGGGATGCCCCAGTTACTGCACAGTGGGCCCCGAAGTACCCCCATACTCGGTTCCATCCGGTTACTGGAGAGTACATACGCGGACCCGCGGATCCTCCGACGACACCAGAGAGGCCGAGAGGCAAGTTCCGACGAGAGCTATGGCCCGCGGGGACCTCGTAAGTAAATTTAAGTTAATTTATTAAATTTCTTTCATTTATTCAAGTTAATAATCCAACCGTTTCTTCTTTGTAATTTTTTTCCGGTTAATGTTGGCAGGGCCCTTGGAGAAATTATCAGGGCTAACTTCCACGGTCCCTACCTCAACTTTACGTCGGTGTCCCCAAACGTGCAGTACGTCTGGCTCGACGAGTTAAGGGTATATATCTATATTTTTTTGGTTAAGTCTATGTGATTCTTTAATCAACCATTTTGTAAATTACGTGATAATTGATTTTCTGTGTTAGAGAACGTACCGGTGGCCCCCCCATCGCGAGGAGGGGATCCGCAGGACCTACAGAAGCGCATGCTCGAAGAAGATACAGGATATGATTCATGACCTAAAAATGGGGTATACGAGGTCGAATTGGATCCGGCAGGAGTATTATGAGGACCTCTTAGGCATGATGGATAACCCTGCGTATAAGGAGAAATCGGAGAAGGCGAAGGTGAGTCGATCTGCCGCGGGCCTTCATACGGGGGGATCAAGGTCTCACGCAGCGATACTTGCAGATCTGGTGAGCAACCGTAAATTTATTTCACTATCGAATTAGGTATTATTAATTAAAGGAGTTAATTAGTTTCTACAAAAATTTCGTATGCAGGCCCAATGGGCGGTGAAGGAGGGAAGGGCGCCAGAATCGGTCACCATGCACGACGTGTTCCAGCATACGCACAAAAGACGGAAGGACGGGAGCTTCGTCGTCGAGAGGGCCAAGGAGACTGATGTAAGTACTTATGTTTATGAGATTAACGTTAGAATTAAAAGTATTCGGACTATAACTTAGGTAAACTTAGGATTCACACTTAACTTAGTAAAACATAGGATTTAGATTACAACTTAGGTAAATCTTATAATATAAACACATTCATTTGATAGGCTGCGTATCGTGAGGCCCTTAGTCGGGCTCAGTTAACTGACACCGAGGATGTCGGTAAAACGACGCCCTTCCGGACGCCCTCTTCTTTGGCCGCTCGGAACGACTTGTTCGTAGATACCGTCGGCGGCTTTAAGAAAGGGTTCCTGTACGGAGTCGGCTCCCTAGGGCCATTGCATATGGCGAGGCAGAGATTTCCACCAACACCGCCTCCTCCCGTGGCCCGGGCAGACGATGATGTTAGGTCGCAGCTTACGCAGCTGTACGAGGTGGTGTCGTCCTTACGGGAGCAATTTGACACGCACTTTCCGCCTGCGTCTGTTGCTGCCGGTCCGTCTGCTGCTGCCGGTACGTCTGCTGATGGTGCTCGTCCGTCTTCTACTGGTCCGTCGACTGCAGGTGTCGATCCGTCTTCCGTGGGCCATCTTTCTTTCAACCCTGAAGCCCCTGTGCTACCGCCTACCGCTGTGACGGCACTCCTGGATCTCATGTCCGCAGAGCAGCTTCGCCGACTTCCGAGCACTGTCTACGATGCCTTACCTCCGTACCTTGTGGAGGAGTATATTCGTCGGTCGAATACGGGAACGGACAATCGACCTCCTCCTTAAAATATTATATTAAGAAAATTTGGATTATTTGTGAGAGCTTTGAACTAACTGTGCTATAATCGGCTTATAGCACCGGATATTATGTTACTCTTTAGGATAATTGATATTTATTTTATATTAATTTGGTTTGGTCTGTGATTCTTGGATAATTGGTGTGCATTAAATTCGTATGTGCATATTTGGTCTATGTGATTCTTGGATAATTGGTGTGCATTATATATTTGGTCTGTGTGATTGTTGGATAATTGGTGTACATTATATATTGGTTTGGTTTATGCATATATTTGTGAACAGGAAAAGTGCTGCAATTTTTTTCCCAAAAAACTCAGTTAGCGACAGACTAGTGACCGTTTAGCGACGGATAATCCCAGTTACCGACGGGTTTTCGACGGATAAGCCGACTCTATCTGGAGTTTTTAAACTGTTTCCAGGTAGCGACGGGTGATCGACGGATTATCCGTTGGCAAGGTTCGGTGGTATAAACTTCGACGGAATAGCGACGGAAATCCGTCTCCAGGGCGACTGATAATTAGCCGCTAATCCGTCACTCTATATGGCGACCGCGTAGCGACGGAACATCCGTCGACATGGTTCTGGAAATATATGATATTTTTAGAATCATGGCGACGGATAATCAGTCAGCAACCCGTTGCTGTAGCGATGCGATAGCGACGTATTAGTGACTACTCTTCCGTCGCCATGGTGCTGGAAATGCCAAGCATTTCCAGAACCTGATCGACGAATAGTCCGTCAGAACACCGTCGCTAATCCGTCGTTAGCTACCGACGAATACCGACGGATTAGCGACGGAATGATACGATCTGATACGCTGTTACGACGGGTTACCGACGAAATTTTACGTCGCTATTGCCTACACATTTCAGTACTTAATAGTTGAAATGGACGAAAGTCCGTCGGAAATGCGTCGCTAATGCTTCGTATTGTGACGTCGACAATCCGTCGCTATTCAGTCATGTGACGACAACTTAGCGACGGAACGTTATTAGCGACGAGCTGATTGCCGACGGAATTTTTTGGCCAAAATCCGTCGGTTATCGGTCGCTAATAGTAATTACCGTCGGTTTAGCGACGGATGTGGCCGTCGCTAAAACGATAAATTTTGGTAGTAGTGATGGTATTGTTTTGTCTATGCCATGATCTCCTGACCTGTTTGACTTGGACTTGACCTTAGTCTGATTTTCGGTACTTGATTGACTTGACCCGGTCATGATCATTTGATTTGGCCCTGACCTGTTATTAGACGTGACTATACCTAACCACCACGTTCGTGATCTCCTATCGAGTGCGAATGAGCCTTACTATAGTTAGGGATTCCCAATCAGCTACTGACTATAGGACTGTGAGCTCCCATCGGGCTGCGGTTACCCCGACTTACTTTTAGTCACGCTTGATAGCACTATCCTTAACGGCATGCCACTTATACTTATTCTTTAGTCTCATATTGTTCCTTGTACCATTTTCTATTTTATCTCATGTTATTTATTGTACAGTAGGTATGTATATTATGTGTCTTGCTAGTCCCCTGAGGACCTGGTGATCTCTCCAGGCTTAGACAGAGAGGAGGTTCATGGCTCTGGCGTCGAGACTGGTGATGTACCCTCGCAGGAGGACGAGATAGTGGCCGATGACTTCTCTTGAGACATGTCTTTTTATTTTTGGACTTGATACATTATTTTCTTTCTTTTCATCAGTGGACATGTAGTTGATACTTTGTTTCCTTTTTATTGTGGTTTCGGGATGTCTTACCCGCATAGTTATTATTTCTATTTCATGTTGGACAAATCTTTCTCTTTAGTATTATTTTATTGGACTTTATATATCGTGTCTTATTTTTTGTGTGGATGATGTTAGCTGTGACCTGTGACTTGTATTGTATTACTGGGTTGTTATCATGATTTACAGCTTAAGCATTTCGCTAATGGGCTTACTTTGAGATTTGGGCCATTGGTGGAGTGTTGCTTGCGTGTACCGTATCCTGGTCCTATACATATTTTGGGACTGGGGCGTTACAAGAGCGGCCAGCCAGCATCACTCATCCCAGCTATGGGCCGATGGAGCGACATAAGTATATAATTGTTATTATACACATTTGTTCATACTCTCTTTATTTTCTAATGGTACATTGTTTACTTATTCCAGATTCTTTCTACTCCAGGTTGGTAGAGATTTGGGCGACTTGATGCGTCGCCAATTCTATAGTCCCTATCTGAACTTTGGGGACATCCTACTTGATAGATGATTTATTTGGCTAGATATTCTTGGGGTATGCCTAAATAATATCATCTTTTTTACAACATTTTTTTAAATATTTGCACATTTATTTTTATTTTTCTTATTTGTAGAAGTTGTACTAGTAGCCGGCGCACAGAGATCAGATGATCCGGAAGTGCTACAAGTCTGTCGCCAGCAAAAGGTTGAAGGATATAGTCAACGACCAGAAGGCATTGGCTACACTCCCTGGAGATCATTTCAAGGAGCGATTAAAGGAGGAATTTTGGAAGGAGATAAAGAAGCAGATGAACACTCAGGCCTATAAGGCCAAGTGAGAGAAAGAAAAGGCTGCCCGTGCTAAGGGTAGTCACCACATGGGTGGATCCATCCCAATTTCAGAGCATTGTCGACGGACGGTGAGTATCCTTACTTGCTATTTCTTCAATTGTTTAATTTTAATGTTTAGTTATTAATTGTTGTTTAACTGTTACAGTACGAGGAGGTCTCCAGGACAGGCAGAGACCCGAATACCGTCAACTTTTCTAATATTTTCGAGCGTACCCATAAGCGAAAGAATGATAGGAAGCTCGAAGATGATCGGGCGACCAAAGCCAATATAAATTTTCTCAGTCCTACCTAATTACATTCTTCTTTGTACTTAACTATATTTATTTTACCTAAATAGTTAGTCCTAACTCTAAATATCCTAACCATAACCCTAATTAGCAATAAAAATCAAAGACAAATATAGGAGACGTATGAGATCCTAACCATAACAATACTTAATAGTAATTAAAATATGAATATTTACTCTAAATCTATTTATCTGTATAAATATACAAGACGTATGACACTTTAGAGAGTCAAGTCGGTAAGGGAGGGAGTACTGTTGGGGGCTACCGAGGGAGGAGCTGGGACTAGTCTGCCACGAACATCGACTACGAGGAAAGACTTGTGGATACAAGTTGTCGGTAGAGGAAAAGGCGTCAACGTGTATGGTACCAGATCGTTGGCATCTCAGTCGTCCATTTACTCCAGAGCTCCTCCTCTATCTCCATCTCTACTTCTACCTCTACCTGTAGGTACAAAATGACACGTCTCGATCCCGAGGATCGAAATCTAGCCACTGGACATGATGTCGTATAAGTCTAGATTGTACTTGCATAAGGCAAAATCATTACAGTTCCTGGTATTTCTCAGAAAACGACAACACAACAAAATAAGCAGATAAATTGAAGTCACAATAAGGTATAAAGAAATATGCCTCTTTATTGATATTTGTAATCGATTACAAGACTTGCAGCTGAATACAGAGTTTACAACAGATTACAATACATTTGAATAGCCAACTGAAATACTTGCCATTTAGGCTTACAACTGAAAATACCGACTTGGCTTACAATGAACTTGCTGATTTGGCTTACAATCTCACTGGTTCATCTGAGTTACATTATTTCATACATTATGTCCCGTATAGCAGAAGATATCATCTTGCAAGAAGAGCTTCTGCACACCCATACGACTCATCGATGCCAAGCATCGATCAAATGATTTACCCTCACGAGCACCTATAAAAATGTCCACAAACGTGGGTTAGTACATCATCTATGTACTGGTGAGCGGTGCTGGCCCAACTTATCTAAGAAGACAATACTAAGTAATCATGTTATAGAACATTAATAAAAGTGGTCTTTCTCGTTGGCTTAGGGTCGATTAGCAGTTCATAACTCACATAAGTAAAGCATGTATTTCATTCATAGACAGCATAATGTAAAGAATACATGTTATCACCCTTTGGTGATTCTTAACCGTGGTCGTGTAGCCATCCTTGTAAATTTATAATACTTACACTGCCTGCATAAGACATTGTTAGCAACAATATCACATTTATCACAACTGTCACCATTCAGGTTATTTCTTATCAACATCCGATATGCGATGGATGGTTCACTATGGAAGAGTTTATAAGGATACGGCCGAGAAGGCACTCCGGTTTGAGATATTTAAGGCCAATGTTGAGTTTATTGAAATGTTCAACGCTGCTGGAAAACACAAATACAAGCTCAGCACCAATAAATTTGCTGACCTAACCAACGAGGAGTTCACGGCCAGTAGAAATGGTTTTAAACCGACCAAGGAAATCTCAGACAAGGCAAAGGAAAACTTCAAGTACGAGAATGTCACCGTTGCACCGACAAGCATGGATTGGAGGACCAAGGGTGCAGTCACTCCCATCAAGGATCAAGGGCAATGTGGTAAGAAATTATACGACCGATCGATCGATCCATCCTTCTAGCTACCTCAAAATTCAAAAAATGTAGCAGCTCTAGTACTTTTGAAAAACTATTGATCATATATATTTCTTCAAAAATGGTAAACATGTGCAGGTTGTTGTTGGGCATTCTCCGCGGTAGCTGCAACAGAAGGAATCAACAAGCTGAGCACCAGCAACCTCGTCTCCCTATCTGAGCTAGAGCTCGTAGACTGTGACACCAGCTCCGACCAAGGATGCAACGGTGGCCTCATCGACGATGCTTTCAAATTCATAATCAAGAACAAAGGTCTCACCACCGAAGCCAACTACCCGTACAAGGCTCCTGACGGAACCTGCAATGCTAAGAAGAATGCCAACCATGCTGCCGCCATCAAGGGTTTTGAGGATGTGACGGCCAACAGCGAGGCATCACTGCTAAAGGCTGTAGCCAACTAGCCGATTTCGGTCGCCATCGACGCTGGAGGCTCTGTCTTCCAATTGTACTCTTGTGGCATTTTTACAGGAGAATGTTGAACCGATTTGGATCATGGTGTGACTGCGGTTGGATATGGGTCTACGAGCGATGGGACCAAGTATTGGTTGGTGAAGAACTCATGGGGTGAGTCTTGGGGGGAGAATGGGTACATAAGTATGGAGTGGGACGTGGACGCTCAGGAAGGCTTATGCGGGATTGCCATGCAGGCTTCCTATCCAACTGCATGAGGAGTTGCAGTGTGTACATAAAAGTAAATTTGTATGGCTTTAATTCGTCTCCTCGGTCTTTATATGAAACTTTGCAGTGTGCCCTAGATATGAATATGGATCGATCATGTACTTACTGGACAATCAAAGAGAGAATTGTTAAGCCTTATGTACTGTCATTTTTTGTATTTATTTATATAAAGTATGTAGTTTTGTGACTCCAGGTTGTGACCTACATTCTAGGACTGTGTATTTGGCTTGAAATATGCAGTATTTTTTCCCCAGCTAGTAGCCCTTATTTTCCTGATGTTTTGTTGCCATATAATTTCTGGTATGGTTGTCTGCTCTTTTCTTTTGAATGCCATCTTTCACTTAACTATCGTCTGCTTAAATTTGTATGTTACGGGTATAGAAAACTACATTTAACTCACCTTTCAACGTTAGAGTATTATCATCAATATCTTTGTGTATTAGGATCGTGTTGGTGAGGCGGCTGAAAATCAACATGGTTTCTTCATAACAATATATAAATAGGTATTGCTCTTTTATCTTATACTCGGAAATAATTGAGTAATAGTAAGGTCTTTTTAATTATTCCCCCATGTTACTATAAATATATTGTCGTGACCTGTTGTAGGTTAAAAAAAACTGATATTGAAGTTTTTGACGCTAACTATAGATGATCAGATTCTAAAAAGAAGCATTTGTAAGGTTTATTTACAAAACTTATTATTCATTTTCGAGGTTCTTTTTTTAACTCTTATAACCGCATGGGTGTACACATCCTACATATACAGAAATAGTATTCATCACCCAAATTTTTTGGGTGATACCATTGATCACCTATATATGATATGGTGATGATGTGGTACTGATGTGGCAACAATTTTGGTATTATAGATAATATTTTCCCCCTTTTTTAATGTTTGATTTTTGAATTCTATTATGAATTTTTTATTTAAGATCGATTCTCTAACACTAAAACATGCCGCTGACGAGACATAGACGTGACAACAATTTTAGTGTTACAGATAACATATTTTTTTAATTTCTTATTTGTGATATTCTAGTTTTATTTTTGAATTATATCAAGAAATATCTCATTTGTGATTAAAATTTTAAAACAACAAAATCAACGCCATAAAAATACCACATCGTAGATGATGGTATTGTCCTAAAAACATGGACGATGAATAGCACTTTAGCTACCTATATGGTCTTCGATGTATGTCTGGCCCCGTGGTATGTTTGGGCTTATGATGTTGTCGAGAGACTTCTACAGCAATTCAAAATGTCTCAAGTACTATCCGCAAAAAAGAAAAAGAAAAATCTAGTTATTTAACCTTCATGAAATAACACATAAAAATCATTGCCTAGTTATGGGCTTCCCCCAAAATTCAATATAACATCTTTTATTACCTTAGATAGAAACTTCTCAGGTAGCATTCATCTTGTCCTAAGTTGAGATTTTGGACTTGCCACTACGGACATGCTTAGTCTATAAGCTCTCCAGCTTAATTTAAGCATAAATGGATCTTCACATTTTTTTCATCATTTTTTTTGAAACTAAAACATTTATTGAAACGAAAAGCTCACAGGGAGCCAACACAGCACACAACAAGACAAAAGAAAATTCGAAAATCAAATGGATCACACGCAATCCGACACAGACAACAAAATGAAAATTCAAAATTTGAAAGCAGCCAGCGGGGGGGCACGTGGCGATCCAATGCGTGGCCCGAGGGGGTCACCTCCTGGTGCGTGGCCCGATGCGGGGAGTACGGAGCCCGAGGGATCAGGGGCCCGAGGGGACGCGGATCCCGAAGAGGCACCTCGGGTCTCCTGAGCGCAGGCTGGGAGAGCGTCGTCGGGTGGAGACGGCCGTCGGGAGGGGGCCGAGCCCCAGCGAGGGAGGCCAGCGCTTCGGCGCCCGCGGCTGCGCCTCCGGGAGCAGGCAAAAATGGAACCGCCAGACTGGTAGGGAGAGGGGAGCTCGGGGGATGAGGCGCAAAGCGAGGGGGGAGTCCACGTGGCAGTCCAACACAGAGCCCGAGGGGGCCTGAACCGAGCTCGGGAACCGAAGGGGTGGAATGCGGAAACCGAAGGGGCATGGACGGGCTCTGACCGAGGGGGCACGAGGCCCGACGAGGCTCTGCCCGAGGGGGCACGGAGCCCAAGGCGGCCACTCGGACTGGGCGGGTGGGCCAGGGCCCTGGCGTTGCACCGGGCGGTGCTCCGGCTAGGGATGCCCGGGAGCTACGACGAAGGGGGTTCACGGCGGCCGGTAGGCGGCCAGGGGGTTAACTCCGGAGGGACAACCCGCCCAGGCGGGGGAGGGGACCTTAGCAGGAGAAGGCGAGGGCGTCGGCGCAGGAGGAACCGGCGGATACGGGGAGTCCCATCCACGGCTGGGGCCTGAGGCGAGAGGGGGCCCGGAGAACACTAGGCCCGATGATGGGGGGGTAGCGGCCGCAGGGGAACCACGACTCGGAGGCGGGGATGTCGGAACCTTCAGAGGAAGGGGAGGCCCAGTAAGGAGCGACCGGAGGCTGGGCAGGGAGGGGCGCGGCCGCCTGGGCAGGAAGGGAATACCAGTACCACCTCAAAGAGAGGGGGTCCTGGTAGTAGGCCACCGACGTGGAGGGGGGCACCGCGAGTTGGCCGACAGGGGGAGGGGGAGGGTCTACAGCAGAAAGGCGGGGAGCGACTCCGCGACCGGGGCGGCGGGCGCCTAGGGAGGAAGCGTCGAAGGAGAGCCCGCTCCCGCTGAAGAGGGAGGAGCCGGGGGTCTGCCTCGGACGAAGCGAGGAGAGCCGGGAGGGGGTCCGCGACCACAGCCGGGGGAGGCGCGGGGGGAGGCGGCGAGGAGATGACTGCTGTCGATGCTAGGAAGGGCACGGTGAGGGTCTCCTAGGATGGCATGGCAGGGTGGGGTGGGTCGGATGGGCCGGGGGCCGCCGCTGGACCCGCAGGAGCGCCGAGGGCTAGGATAGGAGGAGGGTCCGACTCGTGGGGCTTCCACAGGGAGGAGGAGGCGGGGGGTGGGGCCACGACCGGAGATGGAGACAGACCGACTGCAGGGAAGGTGGCCGGTGGGGGCGCCTGCACGGGCGGGATCCACGCCGAGCTGCAGGCGACGAAAGGGGTTGGCCGGGGTCCGAGGAGGGAAGGATCCGTGGACGGCCGTAGGTGCCAAACTCGGTGTGGCCTACGACGACGCGGGCGATGGCTGCGCCGACGGAGGAGGAGTGACGGGGAGGGGCCTCCGCACGTCGGCCAAGGAGAGTATGAGCCTTGCAGGTGGAGCGGCCAGGGGGCGCCCGGCCAACCGGGGGGGGGGGGGCGCAATGGCGGGAGTGGGCTGGAGGCGCTCACCGATGGGGGCGACGCCCATCGGTGGATGGCCGCCGGCCTTGGCCTAAGAGCGGGAGCGCTCCTCCCAACGGGATCCAGGCCCAAACTCCTGAGAGCTCCATGTTTTTCTCGTCATATATATATATATATATATATACATATATATATATATATATATATATATATATTCTCGTCATATATATATATATATATATATATATATATATATATATATATATATATATATATATATATATATATATATATATATATATATATATATATTCCAAGAGAACAACCATATTTTATTCTATAGCCCCAAACATAGGCTAGAAAAAATACAACATCGGCTCACAAAGCCGGACCACAACCAAAATACAGTCAATTAGCGACGGATTCTTTCCGTCGTAATTAGCGACGGATTTGCGACAAATCACCGACGGAGTACCGACGATAAGCCGATATTATTTTATTTTTATTTTAAGGGTGATAAAAGGTCGTCAATCCATCGCCACGGCGTCGACGATTTGGCGGATTCATATCCGTCGCTATGCTGTCGACTATTTGCCGGGAAATGTTAGGAGAAGTGGCGGGACAAATTGTCGACTACGTAGCGACGGAGAGGCCGTCGGTAGTTTTCCAATATAGCATCGGCGTACCGACGGATAATATCCGTCGCTAAATATACGTCCAGACTTAAATTGAAACGACGGGGAAAACTTTTCATTCCCACCAAATTTCACTCTCTCTCCCCTCTCTCTCTCTCTCCCGTGACTCTCGGTGATCGGCGACCTCTCCTCTCTCTCTTCCAAAGGTAATCCCCTCTCTCTCCCTCTCTCTCTTTCTCTCTCTCTCTCTCTCGCGGTAGTCAGGGGGCAGCGGCGGCGTCGGGGGCTGCGGGGGTGGCGGAGACTGCGGGGGCGGCGGGGGCGTCGGGGGCTGGGCGGCGGCGGGGAAGGCGGGGGGTGGGGGGAGACGGGGGGTGGAGGGGCGGCGAGGTGTCGTGGGTGGCGCACGCGGGGCAGCGGAGGGCAGCGGGGAGGGGTTGTGGGTGGCGGAGGGCAGGGGACAGCGGGGGGTTGTCGGTGGCGGGGGCTGCGGGGGTTGTGGGTGGCGTAGGGGGCAGCTGGTCGGGGCAGGGAGTGTGTGGGGGGGGGGGGCTGCGAGGGGCGACGGAGGGAATCTAGGTGGCGGCGGCTGCGACGGACGGCGGGGGGATTGTTGGTGGCGGGGGCTGCGAGGGGCGGCGGGGGCTGCCGGCGAGGGGTTGTGGGTGGCGGGAGCTGCCCCCTTCACTCTTTCACCCACATTTGTTCCCTCTTTCCCTCTCTCTATATATATGTCTATTTATGTATAGCTATCATTTATATATATTTATATGCAGATTGTATTTATGTGCTTGTATAGGATGTACATTGGTTTTGGGTGTTAGCTATGTGACATGGATGTATGGCTTGTCAAATAACTATGTGTTTTGGTTATAGGCTGTGTCTTATACTAGCTGGTGTAGATGTGCCATATGAGTTGTATGTATCTGTTACCCCTAGTGTTGTATTGGTATAGGATTACCGACGGATTACCGTCAAATATTTAGCTACGGCTTTTTAGCGTCAAATTTTTTCCGGTATCGAACTATCGGTATCGGACTATCGGTATCGCTATCCAGAACTCGGTATCGGTATCGAACTATCGGTATCGGTATCGAACTATCGGTAGTAGCCTATCGGACTATCGGTATCGGACTATCGGGGCTGAGTTGATACAATGTTGGGATGAGCCAGGTTTGATTGGGGCTGTTAAATGCAAATGTTATACTAGTTACATGCCATGTACCTTCAGTGGTATGCATGGCATTGACTGTTATACACATACTCTTGCATGGTTGAATACTTGATAATTTGAACCTAGCAACCCTACCTTTTAAATCCTGAATCTGAACCCTCTTTAATGATGCTGAAATTGTAATGTAATGCACATCTCTACATGCCCTTGTTAACACATAACCACCATGTGTTCAAGTTAGATATGTACTCTAATAATATATGATCGCACTATCGGTATCGCACTGTTGGTTCCGGTATCGAACTATTAGTATCGGACTATCGATATCGGTATCGGTATCGAACTATCGGACTATCGGTATCAAACTATCGGTATCGCTAGCGGACTATCGGTATCGGTATCGAACTATCGGTATCGCACTATCGGTATTGGACTATCGGTATCAGTATCGCACTATCGGTATTGGTATCGGTATCGGTATCCGTATGTACTTAGTATCGATCGTAGCAGATTAGTATCGGTATATCGGTTTGATATAGGTCGTATCGAATGATATTGACCTTAGCGAATTAGTATCTTCCTATCCGATATGTATCAGCCGTATAGCTAGGATTCGTATTGGCCTTATCGATTCGGTATCGGCCATATCCGATAGGTATCGGCCGTATTAGATATGTATCGACCGTATTAGATTAGCATGGTGGAAGGTTTAGTAACATCTGTACTTAGATTTTTCTCTTCTCGAGCTAGAATACCATTGTAAGAGAGTCATGAGAGAGAATAAAAAACCTCCTACATATTGATGTTTACGAGAGTGATTAGCCAATTACAGTAACATATATGTCGTATTTTCCATCATGAAAGGAGAGATTGAAGGCAATAACATACAGAGTTGTATTTCGGAAGAAGACGAACTCCTATAAACTCTTTGTTCACAAAGCAAGCTATAGAGAATACAGAACAAGTATCGAGTTCATAATCTACTTCGCAAGAGAAGTATCTTACTATTTTTTGTCAGATCATCCTGAGATAACTGAGAACATTAAGATACTTCTCTTGCGAAGTAGGTTATGAACTCGATACTTTTTCTGTATTCTCTATAGCTTGTTTTGTGAACAAAGATTTTGTACGATTTCTTCGAGGCATGAGTCCGAATCTGTTAGCGGATCCTGCCGTCGATCGACAACTTCATCTAGACATGAGTCCGGATCTGCTAGCGGATCAGTTCTGCTATCGGACCCACCAGCGGATCCACCAGTGGATCCACCAGTTACGGTACAGTGGGCCCCGGAGTACCCCCATACTCGATTCCATCCGGTTATTGGAGAGTACATGCACGGACCCGCGGATCCTCCGACGGCACCAGAGAGGCCGAGAGGCGAGTTTCGACGAGAGCTATGGCCCGCGGGGACCTCGTAAGTAAATTTAAGATAATTTATTAAATTTCTTTCATTTATTCAAGTTAATAATCCAGTCGTTGCTTCTTTGTTGGTTTTTTTCGTTTAATGTTGCCAGGGCTCTTGGAGAAATTATCAGGGCTAACTTCCATGGTCCCTACCTCAACTTTTCGACGGTGCCCCCAAACTTGAAGTACGTCTGGTTCGACGAGTTGAGGGTATATATCTATATCTTCTGGTTAATTATTAGTTACTCTTTAATCAACCATTTTTTAAATTACGTAATAATTGAATTTGTATGTTAGACGACGTTCTGGTGGCCCTCCCATCGCGAGGACGCGATCCACATGAACTACAGAAGCGCTGCCTCGAAGAAGATACGGGATATGATTCATGATCTGAAAATGGGGCAGACAAGGCCGAATTGGATCCGGCAGGACTATTATGAGGACCTTTTAGATATGATGAATACTCCGGCGTACAAGGAGAAATCGGAGAAGGCGAAGGTGAACCGACGGGCCGTGGGGCTTCATACGGGGGGATCAAGGCCCCACGTAGCGGCGCTTGCAGATCTTGTGAGATACCGCAAATTCATTTCACTATCGAATTAGGTATTATTGATATACGGAGTTAATTAAATTATATAGAAATTTCGTATGCAGACCCAACGGGCGGTGAAGGAGGAAAGGGCGCCAGAATCGGTCACCATGCACGACGTGTTCCAGCATATGCACAAGAGGCAGAAGGATGGGAGCTTCGTCGACGAGAGGGCCAAGGAGACTGATGTAAGTACTTATGTTTATGAGATTTACATTAGAATTAAAAGTATTCGGACTATAACTTAGGTAAACTTAGGATTCACACTTTACTTAGTGAAACATAGGATTTAGATTACAACTTAGGTAAATCTTATAATATAAACACATTCATTTGATAGGCTGCGTATCGTGAGGCCCTTAGTCGGGCTCAGTTAACTGATACCGGGGATGTCGGTGAAACGACGCCCGCCCGGATGCCCTCTTCTTTGGCCGCTCACAATGACTTGTTCGTAGATACAGTCGGCAGCTTTAAGAAATAGCACCTGTACGGAGTCGGCTCCCTAGGGCCGTTGCACATGGCGACTCAGAGATTTCTACTGACACCGCCTCCTCCTGCGGCCCCGACAGACGATAATGTGAGGTCGCAGCTTATACAGCTGCACAAGGCGGTGTCGTCCTTGCGGGAGCAAATTGCCACGTACTTTTTGCCTCCGTCTACTAGTGTCGATCCGTCTGCTGCTGGTGCTAATCCGTCTGCTACTGGTGCCGGTCCCTCGGCTGCTGGTGCGGGTCCATCGACTGCTGGTGCGGGTCCATCGACTGCTGGTGCCAGTCCTTTTTCCGTCGGTCATCTTTCTTTCAACCCTGCTGCCCCTCTGGTACCGCCTCCGACTGTGACAACACTCCTTGATCTCATGTCGCCAGAGCAGCTATGCCGACTTCCGGGCAGTGTCTTCGACGGATTGCCGTCGTACCTAGTGGAGCAGTATTATCGTCGGTCGCAGGAGGGATTACCACCACCGTACAATCGAACTCCTCCTGCTCCTTGAAGTATTGTAGAAGAATAGTTTTTAAATTTAGAATATTTGTGGAAATTTTGGATTATAACAACGGATATTAGTTTATAATTTCAGGATAATTGGTTTCTATTTTATATTGGTTTGGGTTATGCATATTTGTGATTATATATAAGTCTATGTGATTCTTGGATAAATGGTGTGTATTAAATTCGTATGTGATTTATAATATATTATATATTGGTCTCAGTGATTGTATATTATGATTAAATATTGGTCCGATGTTCGGATGTTGTGTGAACAGGGAAAGCTCTGCAATTTTTTAAAAATATCTCAGTTAGCAACGGACTAGTGACAGGTCAGCGACGGTTAACATCAGTTTTCGACTACATCTCGATGGAATATCCATCGCTAACTGGAGAATTGGAAATATTTCCAGTTAGCGACGGATCATCGACGGCCAGCCGACGGAATATCTTGCATGGCGATGACTTGCCGACGGAATATCCGTCGACAAGGGTCTGGTGGTATGAAGATGTACAGAATGTTAGCGATGGATATTCCGTCAGGGATCCGTCGCCATGGTCGACGGATTCGTATTGGAATATCCGTCGCCATGGTTCTGGAAATGCTTGACATTTCTAGAACCATGGCGACGGATTATCCACCACTAATCCGTCGCCATGTCGACGGATGCGCGACGATGTCGCGACGACAAATCCGTCGCCAGGATTCTGGAAATGTCAAGCATTTCCAGAACAAGGTCGACGAATTATCCGTCAGGGATCCGTCACAAATCCGTCCTTTGTTAGCGACGGCGTTCGATGGAATAGTGACGGAACGATACCCTCTAATACACTATTACGACGGTTTACCGACGGACTATCCGTCGCTAAGCGTCTATACAATTCAATACTTAATACTTGAATTCGACGATAGACCGTCGGCAAGTCATCGCTAATGCAGCGAATAGTGATGATAGAAAGCCGTTGCTATTCCGTTGCCGACGAATTTTTTTGACCAATATCCGTCAGTGATCCGTCGCTAATACGGATTAGGGACGGATGGACGACGGATCTGGCCGTCGCTAAAGCCACATATTTTGGTAGTGGACAAAAGCAGCCTTCAGCTGCACAAAACATATATAACAATGGCGACGGCTTTCCCTAGCGTTTTTCGAACAGAATCGACTAGGGATTCTCGAACAGCCAACGGGCAGCTGACAAATTATATTTGTCACTATAAGAAGTATCTTCTAGTGACAAATATTCTATAATCAGTTATAAAATTCAGATAGACCATATTTGAACTTTCAGGTTCATAAGATCCATGTCCCTATTTTGGTTGAGGGTGCCCAGATATAACTTCCTGTCTTCAAGAAACAGGTTGATTGTAATTTCGGATTTTAGAGTTCGGAAAACTTAGCAGGTAAAACAGTAAGAGAGCATATTATGAATAATTATTATCCCTACAGTTCCTAACAACCCCTATCTGTTAATACTAGCTATTCAATGAACTTGTCATTACGTGTGTCAGCTGGACATGTAAAAGCAGTTTAAGCATAAAAGAAGCACCTTTGCACAAGAAACGGACATAACAGGTTTTGGTACAAGGTTCATATTAGAGAAATCCTCACAAAAAAATGATCAAATTTTAAAGCCAGTTGTAAATCTCGGAAGAAAAGTTGTTCTCTAAAGTACAAAAAATAATTATTTTGGATCTAATCTTGTATAACTTAAAATAAAAAACAAAAAGGAAGCCATAGCTCGTTGTTCGCCTAATCCCCGAAAATGTTACAAAATCAAACAAATTGCCTATGATTTGTGCACACGTGGTCTCACCAAAAGAGTGTCTCCTCTCTTACTCTTCTTATGAAAGAAGGTTAATTGGTATGTTCACAACCAACATCTTAGGGTGTGTTTGATTGCAAGGTAGAAAATGATATTTTCTTATGGGTTGGACAAGTTTTATTTTCCACCATTTTAGAAGAAAATATGAGAAATGATAGTTTTTTGGAAAATAATTCCATGGAAAATATAAGCCTATCAAACACTACAATTGGTGGAAAATTTGTGATGGAAATATTTTCCATTGAAAATAAGCCCAATCAAACGCAGCCTTAGGGATAAATACCGGAGAGCCAACCAATAGCGGAATAAGATTCCTTTCTATAAAGGTAAATCTAATAAAATAAAATAAAAATATATGGCGTCCAATTGATGTTAGGCTCGTGTTATTGTTTATTTTAGGATTATTTTGTGTAAGGGTATCATATTTAGGACCTAATTAGACTTTGGGTACTCGAAAATTTTTAGTGACATTTTAGTGACGAAATTGGGCTTTCAGTGACGAAATGAGTCTTTTAATGACGAATGTTTGTCATTAAAATGTGTTACTAAGAAAATGAGGACCCATTTGAAGTCATTCCGAAGATAATCTCGGAAGAGGACAACGCCTATCTCGAGGCAGTGCCTAAAGCGACGGAGGTTAGGGATACTGTTTTCTCGATGAAGGGGGATAGTGCATCGGGCCCGGTTGGTTTCTCTGGTAGGTTCTTCCAATCCTGCTGGCAGATTGTGGGAGAGGACATCATCGATGCAGTGGCAGCCTTCTTCGAAGGGCTATAACTTCCTAGATCCGTTGGTAGCACGCTATTTGTGCTGATCTCGAAGAACAGCAACCCGTCATCCTTCAAAGATTTTCGGCCGATAAGTTTGTGTAATTTTTTCAATAAGGTTATTACTAAACTTATTTCTAATAGGATGAAGGGCTTTCTCCCAAAGATCATCTCGACGGAGCAGAGTGCTTTTGTTTATGACAGAGAGATCGTTGACAACATTATGCTGGCTCAGGAATTGATCAGTTATATGGTCTGCAAGAAGCGGGGTAGGAATGTAGCTATTAAACTGGATATGGAGAACGCGTACGACCGACTGGACTGGAACATTCTTATTTGGGTATTTAGAGCCTTTGGTCTTTCGGAGAAGTGGACGAATATCATGTTCAGAGCGATCTCCAACTGTTGGTTCTCTCTGATAGTTAATGGCGAGGCGATGGGCTATTTTAAATCATAGAGAGGGGTTAGACAGGGGATCCCTTATCCCCTACGTTGTTCATTGTGGCGGTAGAGGTGTTTAATAGGAGCCTGAATCATATGGGGTCTATTCCTAGATTTGGAAGGTTCTTCACTACGAGAGGATGCCCGATACTGACTCACCTCGCCTACGCGGATGATGTTCTTTTTCTCTTGGTTGGTGACAAAGACTCGGTGACTATGGTGGTTGACGTCATTAGGAGCTACGAGCGGGGATCGTGGCAGCACATGAATGCTGGTAAGTGCAAGATTTTTGGCCACCATACGTTATCTGCTGACAGGTTTGAGGAGCTGGAGTCCTGGTTCGGATTTCCCTAAGGGAGCCCGCCCTTCCTATATTTGGGCTGCCCGTTAGCAAAAGGCAGAAGGCGCAAAGAGCTTTTTAGGGCATTGATTGAGAAGATCCGAGTAAGAATCGAGGGATGGCATAACTCGGTTCTTTCACTCGGAGGGAAGCTTGTCCTGATTCGTCACGTCCTTTGCTCGATGGCGATGTACACCCTTACGGCTTGTAATTCGAGGTGTGCGGTGGTGAAAGGGATTGACCGAATGTTCATTACCTTCTGCTGGAGGAAGAGAGAGGGCCGGGGGAAGAAGATTTTGGCTAGCTGGAGTAGTCTGGCCAGGAAGTTCGCTGAAGGGGGCATGGGGATTCGTGGTATCAAGGAAGTGCTCGAGGCTCTGTCGGTTAAGCTATGGTGGAAGGTGAGGAATCAGAAATCTCTATGGGTAAATTCATGAGGATGAGATATTTCAAGAGATGGCACACTTTCGTCGCCAATGCCTATTGTAAGGCATCTCATATATGGAAAAGGCTAATCATGAGGAGGGGCCTGGGCGAGAACGTCATCCAAATATAGGTCGGGAGAGGCAACTGTGATGCTCTTCACGAAAATTGGACCAGAATCGGACTGCTTCGTCTTTTCAGCGAGGCCACGACCACCGCTGTTATGGGAAGTGATTGCTCGATCTCTGATACAGATGATAGGATCATATGGTTGGCGGAGGCTTCGGACATCTTCTCCTTCAGGTCGACGTGGGAGGTGGTGCGCAACAGGTACGACGTCGTCCCTATTTTTGATGCTATATATATGGTGTAATTTCTTACCAACAAAATGGAGTATCCTGTTATGGTGTATTCTCTGGGATACGCTACCAACTGATGACAATATCAAGACTATGGGATACCCCTTGGCGTCGCGTTGCCACTGTTGTGCAGGCGGAACCGAGGAATCTATTAGTCATGTCCTCTTCGATAGGGAGGATGCCATGGAGCTATGGAGTAGGACTGGGAGGAGATGGAAGAAGGAGAACAGAAGGATTAACATCAAAGATAGGGTGGATATATGGTGGCATCCATCGATATACATGGAGGCTAGAGCGGAGGCGGCAACGACTATTTGGGTGCTTTGGAAGAATATAAATAAATTCAGGTACGAGGACTACTCCTATTCGCAGGCACAACTGGTATTTGAAGTATCTAGGCAGAAGGAGAAGATTAGTAGGAAAAAGAAAAAAAAGTATGTGTGTGTATATACATATATACTTGAATTATAAGATATAATTAATAATGTGCAATCGAAGTAAAACTCATATATTCATCTAAAACACTCATTTCCTGTGTCCTAAAGAAGGGTACTAAGTATAGTATACAATTATTCTTTCCTTTTGAACCCTTGTTTCCTTGGTCCTAAAGAAGGGTAAACGGTATTACTAAATAGCGATGGATATGTTAGATTTAGCAACGGATACTTTCGTCGCTAATTAGTTGTAATTTTGTAGTGTAAGAATACATAAGCGCTTTGGAAACAATAAAGAAACTTGCGTAATATTTAATTAACTATAGGGCACTAATGTAGTGATTATTCTTGAATCGCATGTAGAGCCATCACAAAAGACAATGTACATATCCTTGGCGAACATGACCTTCATGTATTATTTGGGAAGAGGAAAAAATGGGGGGAAGGAAAATGTTGAGAAAAAAATGAGAAGAAAAATAAACGTTGTAGTGTTTGGGAAGGAGGAAAGACAATGAGGGAGAGAAATTTGGGAGAAAAATTCATATGGCCCCACCCAAAAAAAAAAATTCCCAACAGTGGAAGAAAAATGGAGAGAGTTGAGATGATAGTGAAAGAAATTATCCAACTACACTTCAATAAAGTAAGTATTAATTATGATTTGAAAAAAATCAAGGACTAAATGGTAATTGTATCTTTCTCCATAAACAAACAAAATATTATTTTTTAAAAATTTCTTCTCCTACATTTTAATTTGTTATCCAAACAAGTGAAGAAAAAATTTATTTTACCTTCATTTTACTATCCTACATTTTCCTTCCCCTCAAAATTTTCTTTCCTTCCTCAAAAAAGTTCCCAAACACACTGTCCGTATCCGTTCTCTTAATTATATATGTTGGTTTCCTTAATTTGTGAAGTAAAGTAAATTATGATCTGGTTGTAATCCAGATTAAAAATATTACCACGTTCTTTTTTATAGTCTAATAATGAGCATCTTAATTTTGTTTACTTTATAGGGACATTCTGTCCAAAAACTTTCATTCCAAAGGGAATATGCTTACAAGTTTAGCTTGCAGCTACCATCAAATTCCAAATACTAATCCGACGGCAGGGCAGTATATTTAATTAAACAATTAAGCAAACCATTTAATGAGGCACCTACTAACTCCACGGCACGCACAAGCAATTACGCTATCCCTCCCTCCCAATTATACGTTGAAGTATGATTAAACTCCCAAACATCTATCTATATATAGCGGGAGATGCCATGCTACTCCTCCAATATCTTCTGTTCAATTAAGCTTCACTACACTCTATACCATACCATAAGAATTATTCGTATACGTACCACCATATCTTTTAATTTATCTACTACTACTACCAAGTGCTTATGGATGGCCTTGCTATTCATTGGAGTTTGGGCTTCTCAGTCCATGGCCTCTCATGATCTAAGTGAGATGTCCATGTCGGAGAGGCACGGGCGATGGATGGTTCAGTATGGAAGAGTTTATAAGGATGCGGCCGAGAAGGCACTCCGGTTTGAGATATTTAAGGCCAATGTTGAGTTTATTGAAACGTTCAACGCTGCTGGAAAACACAAATACAAGCTCGACACCAACAAATTTGCTGACATAACCAACGAGGAGTTCACGGCCAGGAGAAATTATTGGTGCTCTTGCTCCTTGACATGAAGAGAGCTTGCTCTCAACATGGTTTGTAAAGTTCAGTCCCACATTGGAAAAGCACCATGAGTTATCTCAACATATATATGAGTATGTGTTGTTGAGATATGCACATGGGGTGGTGACCTTAAAGAGGAAACCATGTGGATGATTTTACTAAGAGGAAAATGATTAATTCCAACAAGGACGCAAGTTAATTTTTGTTGTGCTGGCTCGGACTCGACACGGACTCCAAGTTGTCTAGTGCATGCAAGGGAGTGTTCGGGGAGAAGGCGTAGGCTAGCACTCGACAATGTTGATTGTGGGATGATGTAAAACATCAAACTCTATTTTAGAGTATTGTTGTTTTAGTCCCACATCAGATATGAGAGATGGTGAGGGCTCACTCCACTCTATAAATAGAGCCCCATTGCATCCTTTCCAAGATGCACCAAAGAAGAGAGTTAAGGGAGTCTGTAAAGTTCAGAAAGCCCGTTCAAGTCATAAATATTGACTGACGAGCATTCCAGAAGTTCTTTTGAACTTGCTGGTTCCTGGAAGCAGATCGTATAGAGGCAAATCTTGCTTTGAGCAATGGTGTTTTTACACCACAGCAGATTTAATCCTCCTCTTCTTCTTCTTCTTCTTCTTCTGTTTCTCTGTAACTCGTTCTTCAGGTTTTAAGGCATCTATTAAGTAGGGATGCCTAACTTTGTTCTTGAGATCTATCTCATCTGTGGCACCTACTGTGTAGGCTTGCTATACTCCTCATTTGTGGCACCTACTATGTAGGCTTGCTATACTCCTCACTTATGGTACCTACTGTGTAGGCTTGCTGAACACCTGTTTTCCATCTATATCCACGCCTCGGGACTAACAATCTCAAATCAAGATTAGTACGATAGAAACCATTAATGCTTCACTCCTCCAAACTGACTACTGCAAGTTGGAAAAGTTTGATGGAGAGCATTATCAAGTCTGGAAGAGGAAATTCTTTCTCACCCTTCAACTCCGAGACATTGATCACGTGTTCTTTGAAGAGAAACCTACTGTTCCAGATACTGGGTCTGTTGCTGCTATAACTGCGGCTACTAAAATTCAGGCCAAATGGAGAAGGAAGAATAGCATTTGTAGGCTTCTGATCCTAAATGCTATGGAGAATTCCCTGGCAGAATCCTACTCAAAGAAGGATAGTGCCAGAGAAATATGGGAGTCTATGGAAAAGCTGTACGAGGAAGACAAAAACAGGAGTATGATATTTTTCGTCAAAAAATATCATAAGTGGCTTTTTGAAGACGAGAAGGCTATGCTTCCTCAAGTGAAGGAATTTATAAAACTTCGTCAGAAACTGGACGATGAAAAGTTGCCCCTCGTCGACAAGTTTGTCGTTGGAGGGATCGTCTCGAAACTTCCTGCTGGATAGAATACGTTCTATGCAAGAATGCATCGAAAGAAACTCGAGATCAGTCTGGAATATCTCTTGTAAGAAATCTACGTTGAGGACGAGATGCGTTCTCAACAGAAGATGGACGCTTTGTCCATACAATTGGCCGAGGCCAATCTAGTGCAGACGAGAGACTCCAAAGGAAAGCAGGTGGATTCTCACCAAAAGAAAGACTTTACTAATCTAAAAGTGAAGGGATCGTCTTTCAAACAGAAGAAGCCCAAGTCCAATGTGACTTGTTTTAACTGTGGCAAAAAGGGCCACTATAAGAGTGAATGTAGATCCAAGCCCAAACAATCAGAGAAAGGTGAGCCTAGTAAGGTTTCTTTGGTTTCTAACCTCGTTGCTATGATCACTCAGGTCACAACTGAGGGGGCTAACTCTGACTGGTGGATAGACACCGGTACGACATGCTATGTCTGCTCTGGGAAGGAATGGTTCGTCACGTACCAGCCAACTTCTGAGAAGGTTGTCATGGCGAACCAGGCCCAAGCTGAAGTTCTGGGGATCGGGACTGTGGAGCTGAAACTCACTTTCGGGAACACTCTGATGCTCCAAGGAGTAAAGCATGTTCTGGTGATTGCCAAGAACCTGATCTCTGGGAGCCTGCTTAGCAACACAGGTTTGAAGATGGTTATTAATGCTGGTCAGATGGTGATGTCCAAGAAGAGAACATACTTTGGAAAGGCTTTTCAAACCGAAGGGATGTTTAAAATTCAGTTTGTAAACCAGTCTAATAAAATAAATGAAATCGCTCTTTCTGACTATTCTCTTGAGTTGTGGCATAATAAGCTAGGACATGTTCATTGTAAAAAAAATAAACAAAATGTCTAGCCTATGACTTATCTCCAAATGTGTGGATAAGGTAGAGAAGTGTGAAGTATGTGCTCAGACTAAGATCTCTAGGAAACCCTTTCATCGGGTCAATCGAAGCTCAGATATTCTGGAGTTGGTACACTCTGATATCTGTGACTTTAAACAATTCTCTACAAAAGCCGGGATAAAGTATTTCATAACCTTCATCGATGACTTCTCTAAGTACGCATTCGTCTACTTGCTCAAATCTAAAGATGAAGTGTTCGAGAAGTTCAAGGAGTACAGGGCCGAAGCTGAACGGCAAATTGGACGACAACTCAAGAGGTTGAGAAGTGATCGAGACGGAGAATATCGGTCTCATGAATTTGTATCATTCTGCAAAGAATATGGAATCATCTGCGAGACTACTGCTCTGTATTCTCCTCAATCTAACAGAGTAGCAGAAAGGAAGAACAGAACGTTGACAGAGATGATGAACTCAATATTGTTAACTACGGGTCTTTCAAAGTACTTTTGGGGAGAAGCTGCATTGACGGCCACATTCATTCTGAATAGAGTGCCGTATGCAACTTCTGATATTACTCCTCATGAACTCTAGTTCAAAGTCAGACCCAACTTAAATATCATTCGAGTGTGGGGGTGTCTGGTATATGTAAAACTTTCAGATCTGAAGATTCAGAAACTCGGGACAAGGACTACGAAGGCGATCTTCTAGGGATATGTCGAGAAGAGTGATGTCCGAAGATTCCTTGACATTGAGTCAAATCATATCATCGAATCTCGCAATGCTAAATACTTTAAAGTCAAGTTTGCACGACACAAAAATATTGTTCTTCCAGATATTCCAGAGAATGATATGGGTGCAAATGAGACTGAGGTCTCATATGAACCAGTAGTCCAAGATGAAGTTGTTGGTAGAGAAACAACAATTGAACCAGAACTCGCTGAGCCGTCGACGAAGCGAACAAGGAGGCCGAAGAGCTTTGGAGATGACTTTGTCACCTATCATATGGAAGCAGATCTGCTTACCTATGATGAAGCGATGAAAACCAGAGATGCTGTCTTCTGGAAGGAGGCAATAGACAATAAAATTGACTCAATTACCTCCAATAACACATGGGTGTCAGTTGATTTACCCGAAGGAGCAAAGTCCATCGGATGCAAGTGGATCTTCAAGAAGAAGATGAAAGCTGATGGAACCATTGACAAGTTCAAGGCCAGGCTAGTGGCCAAGGGGTTTTCTAAAAAATGGGGGATCGACTACTTTGACACATATGCTCCAGTAGCACGGATGACAACCATCAGATTGTTGATTGCCCTTGTAGCAGTACACAAACTGGTGATACATCAGATGGATGTAAAAATAACATTCCTGAATGGCGAGATGATCGAGAAGATTTATATGCAACAGCCAGAAAGATTTGTCATCAGAGGCCTAGAAGACTAAGTCTGCAAGTTGGTAAAATCTCTATACGGCTTAAAGCAAGCTCCGAAAATGTGGCATAAGAAGTTTGACAAAGTTATCAGATCAAACGGCTACAGGGTCAGCGAAATAGACAAGTGTGTCTATACAAAATTTGCTGACGGAAGAGGAGTCATCGTTTGTCTGTACGTGGACGACATGCTAATCCTAGGTACGGATATAAGCAGTGTCACTGAGACAAATAAGTTCCTCTAGTCAAAGTTTAGTATGAAGGACTTGACGGATGCTGATGTTATCGTGGGACTCAAGATCATCCGGATGGACACTGGATTGGCACTCGAAGATGCTCACTCGATATGGGTATCATGATCTTTCCATAATTGATACGCCGTACCGAAGTGATCAAAAGCTGGAGCCAAACTCGAAGGAAAGCGTCAGGCAATTGGAGTACGCTAGCGTCATCGAAAGTTTGATGTAAGCTACTACTACCACTAGGAATGTTGAGTCGATTCACAAGCAATCCAGGCATTCAGTACTGGAAAGTTGTGAAGCGTGTTATGAGATATCTCAAGAAGACTCAGACATATGCACTGTACTTCAGCGGAGAGCCGCCGGTAGTAGAAGGCTTTAGTGATGCCTGCTGGTGCTCAGAGTTAGAGAGAGAAAGAGGTCCACTGGTGGATTCATTTTCATAATGGGTGGAGGTACTATATCGTTGAAGTCGAAGAAGCAGACTATGCTCTCGCGGTCTTCTATGGAATCTGAGTTCTTTGCACTTGACACCGCAGCAGATGAAGCAGAATGGCTTTCGGAGCTCATATATGATCTTCCAGTGGTTGGAGCGCAGATATCGACAATTTCGATATACTGCGACAACCAAGCGACTGCGACGGTGGTATCAAATGATCACTTCAACGAAAAAAAGAACTGTGCGATTAAAGCACAGGGAAGTGAACGATCTCATCAAGAGAGGTGTCAATGCAGTAATCGATGTTCGAAGTCAGAAGAACCTGGCGGATCCGTTCACGAAGGGCCTCAAGCGTTAGCTGGTTGAAGACGCAGCAGGGAAGATGATCTTGAAGGCATTCTGATAGTATGTTTTTGTAATTCTACCATAAAGTTTTATGTTATTAGTTCAAAAAGAAATCTACTAGACATCTAACTTTCGGTTCAAGGGAGGTCCACTGACTGAAAAACTATCAGGTAACAGTTGTTACTTGTTCTTGGGAATATGGAAGGGTTACGAACCCATAACCACTGTTGTCTACTATGTATTTTCTACGAAAAATGGATCCTGTGTTGAGGTTGGCTTAAATTCCTTAATAAGTTCTCAGGCAGAGTGGATGCCTGGTGTGCTTTATAGGAAGCACAGTAGCACAGCACTACAAGGAGTAAAACTCTATGCTATAGTGGGATGACTCAACCATGAGGTTTCCAGGTAGGGGTAATGCCTCGGCTTTGCAGGCCAAGTCATAGCGGCGTAGCACCGCAAATAGGCTGGTAGCCTAATGCTGTATGATAAAATTAAAGAGTTGTAGACAATACTACAAAGAGGAGTGTCACCCCATGTTACAGTGGCACGACACCACGATGAGGTACCCAGGTAGGGGTAAAGCCTCGGCCTTGCAAGCCATGTCGTTGCGACATAACACCGCAAGAAAGCCTTAGACTTCATGCTGGATAGAATGGCACTACAAAGAGGCTGTGACCTCATGCTGTAGTAGTGTGACACTACGATGAGGTTTCCGGGTAGGGGTAATGCCTCGACTTTAGACCATGTCATAGCGGCGTAGCACCGTAAGGAAGCGCAAGGCTTCATGCCATGTCTCTTTAATAAAGAACTTACCTATAGTGTATGGAAAGAGATATCAGGCCGTCTTTTGAGGGTAAACTTGTAGACGCCCAAAATTATATACTGAAACCAGGCTGGCACAGGGCCTTTAATGTGCAGCCAGAAGCACATGTAACTACACTTTATGAGTGGGAAGAATTACAATTATGGTGCAAAATTCAAGGCATAGTCCATTCTTGTATCGCATTGTTATTTAACCCATGCAAAAAGATTCAAGTCATCAGCGACATCTATCCTAATGCAAAATGGACAGTTACTGCGGGGAACGCTAAAACCTAGACACATATATATGATGAGATATATGGGAAATTGTTGGTGCTCTTGCTCATTGACATGAAGAGAGCTTGCTCTCAACATGCTTTGTTAAGTTTAGTCCCACATTGGAAAAGCACCATGAGATATCTCAACATATATATGAGTATGTGTTGTTGGGATATGCACATGGGGTGGTGACCCTAAGGAGGGAACCATGTAGGTGATTTTACTAAGAGAAAAATGATTAATTCCAACAAGGACATAAGTTGATTTTTGTCGTGCGGGCTCGGACTCGACACGGACTCCAGGTTGTCTCATGCATGCACGGGAGTGTTCAGGGGGAAGGCGTGGGCTAGCACTCGACTATTTGATTGAGGGATGATGTAAAACATCAAACTCTATTTTAGAGTATTGGTGTTTTAGTCCTACGTCGGATATGAAAGATGGTGAGGGCTCACTCCACTCTATAAATAGAGCCCCCTTGCCTTCTTTCCAAGATGCACCAAAGAAGAGAGTTAAGGGAGTCTGTAAAGTTCAGAAAGCCCGTTCAAGTCACAAATATTGACTGACGAGCGTTCCAGAAGTTCTCTTGAACTTGCTGGTTCCTGGAAGTGGATCGTATAGAGGCGAATCTTGCTTTGAGCAACGGTGTTTTTACACCCAGCAGATTTAATCCTCTTCTTCTTCTTCTTCTGTTTCTCTGTAACACGTTCTTCAGGTTTTAAGGAACCTACTAAGTAGGAAGGCCTAACTTTGTTCTTGAGATCAATCTCATCTGTGGCACCTTCTGTGTAGGCTTGCTATACTCCTCATTTGTGGCACCTACTATGTAGGTTTGCAATACTCTTCATTTGTGGCACCTACTGTGTTGGCTTGCTGAACTCCTATTTTCCATCTATATCCACGCCTTGGGACTAACATAAATAGTTTTAAACCGACCAAGGAAATCTCAGACAAGGCAAAGGAAAAC
>JANAVB010019800.1:21900345-21980474 GCA_029216955.1 Iris pallida
GATCGTAGATAGGCGAATCTTGCTTTGAGAAACGATGATCTTATCACCCCAGCAAAGCAGCCTTTCTCTTTCTTCTTTCCTTCTCTTCTTCTCTGATCTAATCAGATACTTCTTGTGGGCTTTCGTCGCTGCTGCTAGCAATTCGATTTGTACCTTTTCTAAAAGAAGCTCTACTTTCGTTTGCTGTTGTAACGAAATCACTTTAGATTTTTGTTACCCAGAATCCTCCAAGGATGTCTGTGGTGCACCTTCTTTAAAGTGTTGCTATGAAACGTTGTTACTATTGAGACAACTGTTTCGTTTTTTTGTTTTCCATCGAAAAGTACACCTCGGGAATAACAAAAATGTCACCGTCGTACCGACAAGCATGGATTGGAGGATCGAGGGTGCAGTCACTCCCATCATGGATCAAGGGCAATGTGGTAAGAAATTATACGACCGATCGATCCATCGATCCTTCTAGCTACCTCAAAATTCAAAAAGATGTAGCAGCTCCAGTACTTTTGAAAAACTACTAATCATATATATATTTCTCCAAAAATGTAAAACATGTGCAAGTTGTTGTTGGACATTCTCCGCGGTAGCTGCAACAAAAGGAATCAACAAGCTGAGCACCGGCAACCTCATCTCCATGTCTGAGCAAGAGCTCGTGGACTGTGACACCAGCTCCGACCAAGGATGCAACGGTGGCCTCATGGACGATGCTTTCAAATTCATAATCAAGAACAAAGGTCTCACCACCGAAGCCAACTACCTGTACAAGGCTGCTGACGGAACCTACAATGCTAAAAAGAATGCCAACCATGTTGCCGCCATCAAGGGTTTTAAGGATGTGACGGCCAACAACGAGGCATCACTGCTAAAGGCTGTAGCCAACCAGCCGATTTCGGTCGCCATCGACACTGGAGGCTCCGCCTTCCAATTGTACTCTAGTGGCATTTTTACAGGAGAATATGGAACCGATTTGGATCATGGTGTGACCGCGGTTGGCTATGGGACTACGAGCCACGGGACCAAGTATTGGTTGGTGAAGAAAACATAGGGTGAGTCTTGGGGGGAGAGTGGGTACATAAGGATGGAGAGGGACGTGGACACTCAGGAAGGCTTATAAGGGATTGCGATGCAGGCTTCCTACCCAATTGCATGAGGACTTGCAGTGTGTATATCAAAGTAAATTTGTGTGGCTTTAATTCGTCTCCTCTATCTTTATATGAAACTTTGCAGTGTGCCCTAGATATGAATATGGATCGATCATGTACTTACTGGACAATCAAAGAGAGAATGGTTAAGCCTCAGTACTGTCATTTTGTGTATTTATTTATATGAAGTGTGTAGTTTTGTGACTCCAGGTTTTGACCTACATTATAGGACTGTGTCTTTGGCTTGAACTATGCGGGGTTCCCCCCCTCCCGCTTGTAGCCCTTATTTTCCTGATGTTTTGTTGCCATATAATTTCTAGTATGGTTGTCTTCTCTTTTCTTTTGAATGCCATCTTCTTTTATTTGACTGTCATCTGCTTAAATTTTGTATGTTACGGGTATAGAAAACTACATTTAAGTCACCTTTCAAAGTTAGAGTATTATCATCAATGTAGAAGCATGAAATTTTTTCAGCAAATATAGCTCCATACGCCCAAGTCAGGAGTAGCTCCATGCACCCAGTCAGTATGACTCCATGCGCCCACTGAATGAAGCTCCATGCGCACACTGAATGAAGCCCCATGCGCCCAGTTCAAGTGTAACTCTATGCGCCCAAGACTAGCTCCCCTGAAAGGAGGGCACATAGCCTGAAAAATGGCTATGCGCCCAAGCCTGACTCAGTCAAAGCCACGATCAAAACATGCACCGAAGCGCATGGCCACGTCAGTCTCCACGAGCAGTCGTGCACCGAAGCATGTTGCCACGTCAACACCACGATCAACCTACGATCTCGCAGCCTGTATGCGCCTATACCCTATGCGCCCAAAACAGGACTATGCGCCCACATAAGAACCAGCGTCTCTTCATATGGGCGCATAACATCATTCCAGCTCGAGAACGACTATAAAAGGGGGGCTTCATTCCTCTTCAAAGGACACAACGGAGAGCATTTTCAAGAGCCAAATTGCTGCACTTCTTGCCAGTGAGCCGAGAGTTAGCAATTTACTTAGGTTTTCTTCCACTTTTGTAATCGGAGTGTCAACGGAGTAAAGGAGCAACTGCCGCTCGATCTCCATCATTCCATTCCCTAGAATGCTTTTTTTGTACTCGGGGATCCTCAGCGCAGGATCTCTCAGGCGTACTCGATTTGTGGTGCCTTGCGCTAATAAAAAGAAAAGACAGCGTTTTCTTCTTCTTTTTTGTGTGTGTCCGCAAAAATGGCGACTCTGTTGGGGACTACCTTTTCCTCTGACGAGAAGGTGGTGACGCAATCCGATACCGACAAAGTGGGGATTACTCAGAAGATGCTGATCATAAAATTCGATCAGCAGGTGTTCGAAGAGATGCTCTCGAGGGACGACTCTACTCCCTCAAAATCAGCAAAGCCAAACAAGTCTCGCAAGACTTGGCTTCCGAAGGCTCGCTGCGCATATCCTGCTAGTGTCATAGCGGATATGTAGCTGGAGGACTCTTGTCACCTGGGCGTAGGACTCTACCATAGAAGTCCCCCAAATGGAGATGGCTCACACTGTTCCGGGCTCTACTAGCCCAGTGACTTCTTTTCTCCACAACCAACAACAGAGTGTTCAACACTCGAGACTCGGCAGAAGAAAATACTACGATGCCAAGGATCGGGGTGTGCGGCACTCTGGCCAGACCCGACGAGGCTCACAAACGAAGGAGACAGAACTGGGAAAAAATAGTGCTGCTCCACCAAGCATGCGCCCAAGGGAGTGTTTGGGCGCATAGCCCCAACCAGAACACTTCCGTCTTCAACAGGCTGGGCATTCAGAGTCATACGCCCAAGGCTATACGCCCAGGCTCTCTGGATCCATACTATGCGCCCACATCAAGGCGACTCAAACATGCTGTCAAGAAGCATGCGCCCAAGCCCAGTCTCCAAGGCCTATGCGCCCACAACAAAAAGACAGGTCCCAATGCGTATAGCACGGGGCTGTCTTCAAGGACATCACAGAACTTAGGTGTGGGGGTTGTCCCTGCACATGAACTAAGTCTGGATGCGCCTACTCTCCTTACGAACCCGCATGCAAAGCTCGACGATGCATGCAACATGGGTTGTAAGACAAAACTTCCTTCCGCTGACTTGTGCGATATGATAAATTATAAGCGTAAAGCGAGGGAGAACATAACAATTCATAGTGCACTTCCGTGCACCAATATTGTTATCAACTGTTGTTGCTCCAAAGTAACAAGAGTGCCTCAGAAAAAGTCCGTGTTTCGACGGCTGCACTTTTCTGACGACGAGAAGCCACTATGTATTTCATCCAACATGGCTTCATGGGGTCCCCCTTAAGAAAGCCCCAATCAAAGACGGTGGACCACCAACCCAACCTTCTCTCTCAGTTCCACGAGAAGGAGAAGACGAAGTCTACCAACAGATGGCCAACGGGCTGTCACATCTGAAGGAGTCTATATGGGCACTCGATCAAAGGCAAGATTCCGTATGGATGACGAAGATTCCCAAGTTGGGGGTAGCATTCCCTCAGAATCTGAAGCAGATGACCCCCACGTTGGGGGTAGCCTTCTAGAGGACGATGATCCCTCCGAATCCGATGGCGACTATCTACCTCCTCTACCTGAAGATGGACTTATCTACTCGGAGACAGACAGTATCAGCACCTGTTGCACTGCTTCCTCTGTTCATCCTTGCATGCTATCTACATACATGACGGACGGAGAAAGACCTGAAGAAGCCAGTGATCAGACTAGTAAACGGTTAGAGGGTCTCGAAATAGCATTCGCCAAGATCACTGATATGCTTACCAATATCATGGTAGTTCAACCTGCAGGAGCTGTTCCTCCACCTCAACAAAACGCCTCAGCCCACGCTAGTTCGGCTCACAGAAACAACCCTCCTTCCCTACAAAAGGAGTATTATTCCGTTGCGCCTCCTCCAAATCTTATAAATGCTGGGGGTGGTCCTTCGCCAACAATACCTGACAACCGTTCAACAGCTATTTTCCAACACCTGCTCAATCAACATGATGCAATTGATTTCCTGGTTGCTCGCCTCGACACCATCTCACACAAAGACGAGCTACAGAAGATGGAGATATCTCAACCGTATCCTCCTAAACGGAAGAATGCTACTTGCCATCCTAACTACAAGCTGCTGACGCTAAACTCATTCGACGGTCTGACTTCTCCTCGTCAGCACATGACATACTTCAACATGCAGACTCTGTACTTGCCCCGAGATGATCCGTTCCCGTCGAAGCTTTTTATTAGCACCTTGCAGGAGGTAGCCTTCGAATGGTTCTGCAGTCTGCCTGACGGGTGTATCAATTCATTCAAAGACTTGGAGAGGTTGTTCCTCAACAGGTTTTACGAGAGTGGCATGCATGTTAGTATGTCCACTCTCATCGAGACCAAGCAAAGGAGGACTGAGTCTGTCATCGCCTTCATAGAGCGCTTCAGACGGTTATCACTGAAGATACCCTTCGGCATACCAGACTTAGAACTTATGGATACTTGTCGACATAACTTCTTTCCTACAGTGAAGTTTTGTCTAGGTATACATAAGTATGATACATGGCCCACTTTTATTGGGGCCGCTGATGCTGCTGAAAACGACATTCCTAACTTGGAACTACTGGGGTTGAAGACACCCAAATCTGAAGACAAGGGCAAGCATCCTCAAACTATCCCTGTTCGTGGGGGTAAAAGAAAAGAAGTCCTGAAAGTCGACACATCCAAAGGAGCTTCCAATTCTTAGGGCGCCTCCGACAAGCCTAAGGAGACCTTCTACTTCGACGAAAACGATGTCATTATCATCTTCCACACATTGACGAAGGGTAATAAGCTGATATTGCCTCCACCATGACGTCCTGCAGAGGCGAGCCAACTTAATGATCCCAAGTACTGTCTTTACCATCAGTACGTGCATCACTCCACCAAGGACTGCATCGTCCTAAAAAAGAAGATACAACAGCTCATCGACAGCCAAGTGATCAACCTCGAAGCTGAAGACAAGGTCGTATTTGCTAACATGATCTCTCTTCAGTTTGGCGACTTTCCTCCTACAGAAGTCCCAGACGGCGTGGTCCCGATCCCCAAGGCAATGATGGAAGTCGTCAACCTACCACCAGCTCGCAATTCAACCTTGGTCCCACTCACAACTGGACGTGGTGAGATCATGTGGGTCCACCCGGACCTTGTCCAAGAAGTGACGCAGGGGGTAGCACCTTCCAAAGCAAGAAGGGGCAAGAAATTCAAGCCATGCCACATGGTATCCTCCCCCATCTACGAGGTTCTATCTGGCGAGACGCGATCGGAAAAGACTTATCTTCGGACGTACAATCCCGCATAAGAAGAAGCACTACCTTCTCAAGCTCCTACTGCCCCTACAAGCTCAGAAGCCGGCCTGTCCAAGCCTCAAACCACATCCAAGCAGAAGGATACGCGGTTTGACAAATCTTTAAAGGAGCCAGCTCCTGAAGGTATGGATCGACCCTACAACTTTGACATACTGGCTCAGCTAGCTAATACACCCGCCAGGTTGTCTCTGTTCGATCTATTGCGACTCTCCAAAGAAACGCGGAAGGCCTTAAGTGAGGCATTGCTACATGCCGACTCTTACCTCGCTGAGGTCAAAGCTCCCGCTGAAGATCCTGTCTCCTGCCCCCACTACCACAGTACTATGGAAGTGGTGCCCAACATCACCTCCTTACAGGAGGACATGCTACTCAAAAATAATTATCATGATAGACCCCTGTACTATACAGGGTATATCGGGAAGATCAAGGTGGACCGCATGCACATCGATCCAGGATCCTCCCTCAGCATCATTTCTAGAAGTTTGCTTCAAATCATGGGAATCCCTCTGCGCAAGCTATATACAACCAACACAACTATCATGGTTTTCAATGCTGGTCGAAGCCATCCGCTGGGCAAGATCCGTCTCAAATGCCAGATCGATGATCTCCGAACGGAGGTTTCCTGCTATGTGATCGATGCCAATATATCCTACAACATCTTATTGGGACGTCTATTGATACATGAGAACATGATCGTCCCTTCCATACTTCACCAGTGCTTTAAGTACGTCAATAGCGACGGTGTCGTGAAGACGAAGTTTGCCGATGTCGATCCTTTCAAAGGCATCGAAGCTTACTATGGAGATTCAGTACTTTACCAATCTCAACCGCCAAGCATGATGGCAATGAAGCTGACAATGAAGCGGAAGCAACTCCATCCCCCAACTATGGTCCCCTGATTATCCGAGTCAAAGGGCGTACTACTCCAAAAAGTATCCCGAAGCCTCTCACAATCTGGATGAAGAAGAAGAAACCTGACAAGGTCAAACCATTGACCATCACTCTCAGCAAAACACCCAGGGGGAACCTACTGATGCCCATCCTCCCAATCCTGAAGAATTACCCTATGTGGTAAACTCGGCCAAGACTGTGGCTCCTCTTCCAGATGATGATCCTCTCAATGAGTATATCAATACTCATAATAATATACCTTCAGCGGATGATATTATTTCTGAAGAAGAACTTGCATATTTCCTTAGTAAAGGTTTATCTTTGAATTACTCTGATGTCTATCAATCTGTAAACCATTACATAGATATGATATACGCCCTAGAGAACGACATAGGACCACACCTCTGCATGCCGATCACGATGCCTCACCTACGAAAAAAAGTTTATCCAGAAGATATCCACTACTTCATCATTTCAGCCAGAAAGAAAGATGAAGAGCTAATCATCTTCGGTCGTATAATTGGCGAGAAAGTTCGTTCCAGACTCTACTTATTCCAAGCACAACACAGAAGCTGACTATGACTCTGGGAAAATGCAACTTTTTCGGTATAGTTGGCAGGCCAAGAATATCATCCAGAATATGAGATATGATATCAAAAGCGACGAAGGGCTAAATTATAGCCGAGGATGACGGTTGCCAATACGACACTTTGCTCCTCCCGGTAAACCCGAGAACTACTACCAACGAAGCGGTGTTGGTTTGGGCTATGTCTCTCCTCCAACAACTCTCGAAAGATCAGATGATGAAGCAGATCGTTGTTCTCATTCTTCTGATTCCTCCCTCTGGGACTCAGACTCCAGCATCGGCGACATGTTCAAAGCAACTCTGTCCGTCAACATAATTTCTGCCGACCAAATTACAGACGATGTCCAATCAATCGAACTCGAACAATGGGCTCAAAAGATGGACACCAGGTGGGAGCTGCGCTTCGAACAACGTGAACCACCTACCGAAGACGAAGTCATCCAAGTCAATCTAGAAGATGAAGCATCCTTCAAACCAATCTTCATCAGCAAAAGCCTATTTGGCGATGAACGTCAATCTCTTATACAGCTTATAAGAGAATACATCGACGTCTTCGCATGGAGCTATGAAGACATGCCAGGCTTGGACCCTAAAGTCGCCGTACACCATCTGAACATTTCATCTAAAGCTAAGCCAGTGAAACAGCAACAACGACGATTTCGACCAGACATTATAAAAGCCATCAAAAATGAAGTCAAGAAGCTCATCGCCAGTGGATTCATTAGCGAGGAACAACACCCAGACTGGGTTGCCAACATCGTCCCAGTCATGAAAAAGAATGGTAAAGTTCGAGTCTGTATCGACTACCGTGATTTGAACTCTGCATGTCCGAAAGACGAGTTCCCTCTACCGATCACCGACGTAATGATCGACAACACTTGCAGCTTCGAACAGATGTCCTTTATGGATGGGTTCTCAGGCTACAACCAGATCAAGATGTTCCTCGATGACGAGAAGCACACATCTTTTCGAACACCGTTGGGGGTTAATTGCTATACGGTGATGCCCTTTGGATTGAAGAATGCAGGGCAACATACCAGCGAACCATGAACATAATTTTTTGTAATCATTTACGCAAAACTGTGGAATGCTACATAAACGATATCACAGTCAAAAGTCGTCCCAAGGGCAACCACCTCCAAGACTTGAGAACCGTGTTCGAACTAATGCGTGCACACCAACTCAAGATGAATCCAACCAAGTCTTTTTTGGGAGTCTCCAGCGGCAAGTTCCTTGGTTTCGTCATTACTTCAAAGGGTATACATCTGGACCCGGAGAAAGTAAAGGCTATCCTCGACATACATCCTCCAAGAAACCTCAAAGAGCTACGCGGACTACAGGGAAGGCTAGCCTACATCAGACGATTCATTTCGAACCTCTCTGGAAGATGTCAACCATTCACTCAGCTCATGAAGAAAGGTGTATCTTTCGTCTGGACTGAACAATGTCAACGCACATTTGACGACATCAAGGCGTATCTTACAAGCCCTCCAGTATTGGTTGCTCCAATAATGGGGAAGCCCTTCTTACTATATGTCCGTGCCATGGATCATTCCCTTGGCGCCCTCTTAGCTCAGAAGAACGAAGGCGGCCATGAACAGGCAATTTACTACCTCAGCCGTACAATGGTGGGTGCCGAACACAGATACACACCAGTGGAGAAAGAATATCTCGTACTAGTATTTGCCATCTAAAAGACACGCCACTACGTGTCTGGGAAGACTATCCACATCATATCTAAAGTCAACCCTCTCAGAATACTCATGACTAAACCGGGTTCTCTTAATTCTCGTTTAGCTACATGGACAATGTTGTTGACCCCATATGATATGATCTTTGTCCCTCAGAAGGCAGTAAAAGGTCAAACATTAGCTGATTTCCTAGCAGCTCATCCGGTGCCGGAGTCGTCCAAACTCTACGACGAAATCCCCGACGAAGTGGTGGAGTCTAATACTGCAACTGAAGAAATCCCTATTTGGCGAATGTTCTTTAACGGTACATCAAGAACAGGGTCCAAAGGAAACATCGTGGCTGGAGTAGGTATCGTGCTCGTATCACCTGATCATCTGGTCATACACCGTGCATATTCTCTCGTGGAACCATGCACCAATAATGTGGCCGAATATAATGCCCTAATAATCGGCCTACAACTGGCGAAGCAAGTGGGAGTTGACTATCTAGAGGCTTACAGTGATTCCAAGATAATAGTTAGTCAGGTCCGAGGGGATTACGAAGTTCGCCACGAAGATCTCATCCCCTACCATAAAGCAACAATCGACTTGGCATCTACTTTCGCTGGATTCTTCATCGAGCATGTGCCTCGACTACATAATATAGAAGCAGATGCTCTAGCCGGTCTTACTGCTTCCTTGACCGTTCCTACTAATACTCAGCAGTCGATCACAGTGTCTGGTCGAGAATTATTCTGTATGAAAGATACCTTGCATATTCATCACAGTTACGCAGCGGAAACAAATGTCGATACTAAAGACTGAAGATTTTCCTTCATAGACTACACTGTTTATGGAATCCTTCCCGAGGACCCGAAGGAAGCAGTATCCATCCAAAGGCGATCCCTCAGATTTTACTACGACACAGCTACCAAGATGTTGTACCGATGCTCTTATGACGGGCTACTGTTACGATGCTTATCAGACACAGAAGCCAAGCATGCACTTCGGGAGGCTCACGATGGAGTTTATGGTGCACATCAACCAGGCCCCAAATTACAAGACTGCCTCAAGCGAATGGGCTACTACTGGCCCACCATGATAGCGGATGCTGTTGAATATATAAAGAAGTGCAGAGCTTGCCAGTTCTACGCTGATTTCATTCACCGACCTTCGGAGTTTCTATACCCGATGGTAGCATCTTGGCCATTTGAAGCCTGGGGCATGGACGTCATAGGACCAATCAGCCCGCCATCCTCCAAAGGACATCGGTTCATCCTAGCTATAACCGATTACTTCTCCAAATAGGCGAAAGCTATACCATCCACCGAAGTGAAGACATCAAACGTGATCAGTTTTATCAAACATCACGTCATCTACCGCTTCGACCTATCTGTAGGATTATCCATGATAATGGTCCACAGTTTGCAAGCCACGCGTTCTATCGATTCTGTGATAAGAATCGAATCCAGAACGTAGTCTCCACTGCCTATAATCCAACGGCTAACGGGCTAGCGGAAGCCTTCAACAAAACTATTATAAAACTTCTCAAGAAGTTCGGGTCTTCAAACAAGCACGATTGGAACAAGAAGCTCGGTGAATGTCTATGGGCCTATCGCACAACGATCCGGACTCCAACAGGCAGTACGTCATTCTCTCTGGTTTATGGGAGCAAAGCAGTTCTTCTCTTAGAAATCCAGATTCCTTCTCTCGAGTAGCCCTAGCCAACGAGCTGGCTACTGAAGAAAGCTATCGTCTGCGACTCCAAGAGCTCGAAGCGCTAGACAAAAAATGCTTATTAGCTCAACAGCACATTGAGCTATACCAAGCACGCCTTTCCAGAGCCTTCAACAAAAAAAATGAAGGAAAGGATCTTCCAAATCGGCGATCTGGTCCTAGCAGTGAGAAGACCGATGGTCATGACGCATAAAACAAAAAGAAAATTCCAGCCTAAATGGGAAGGTCCTTTCGTCATAGAATTGGTGTATTCTAACGGTACGTACCGGCTGACCAAGCCTGACGGTGACTTGCTCATGATGCCTATCAACGGCAAGTTCCTGAAGAAATACTATGTGTAACCTCTTTTACATAAATGTTCACATATGTTCAGTCATGTAAATGTAGAGTGCGATGTTTATGTGATTCAAAAAAAACTATCTAACTATTATCCGTATTTCAAGAGTCTTGAATATGCCCTGATAATAGGTCCTCTAAATATTTCCTCAGTGGAATCATTTCTATTTTTTTGACTCCGTTCAAACTCGGTTTGACGAAAACAAATCACATCCCTATTACCGCTGAGTTGTTTTTCGATAATTATTTCTCCAGCGGAATGATCAAATGTTTTGCCACGTCCACATAACCTCTGAGCAAAGCATTCATAAAAGATAGTCATGTCCACACTACCTCTGAACTATCCACTCCTTCCTAAATATAATATATCTTTCCACGTCCATATTACCTCTGGTCAGATATAGAACATCCTCTGCTATTACGTCCATATTACCTCTACTAGCAGCTTCATTCAACTTATGATCTATATTCGAATTATTCGAATATAAAACGGATAATAGGTCCACATAAAATTTTTCTAGCGGAATACCCATCAGAAATGTCCTTGCTACGTCCACATTACCTCTAGCATCGATATTTCACAAAATCGCATTCACTTCTGAAAAGATTCTTTATTCAATACTTAAACGTCTATCGAAAGACGAAAAAAAGGTACAAGAGCCGTGATGGCAAAAAAAAAGAGTTACAAAAATCTATGGGATACACAGGCGATTTATGCTATCCCTCAGAGCAACAATCTCGGCTTCAGATTTCACAGTTGCTCGACGCCGTACCTCTTCTTGGCGAGCGGCTTCATCTTCAAAGTGGATCAGACTCTGATGCTCCCCCTCCAACCTTGCCAGCTGCTCTTCTAAACGGACAGAAGCGGTGACAGTCATGGCAGCCTGGGACAGATAATCCTCTTGTTCAGATGATGCCACCCTCAAGTCAGCTTCCAACTGGGCAATTTTGTTCCTGATCTGCACAATATGATTGTTGTTACGACCCGATCCCAAATAATTGGGTCGAACCGGATCATGTCCAGCCTGCACCGTTGTTGAGACGGCGGCAGTAAGCTGTTCTATTAGCAGGTAACCACAACAACATCTATATTTGTCACAACTCAATCTTTGAAAATTCAAAACTTTATTAAACATTGAAATAAATACAACTAGAATTAAAAGAACTGAATTCAAATAACAGAATTTCAAATGAAACAACAAAAACTGGAAAAGAAATCTATCTAAGCATTCGACACATCGGCCTCAGGTCCTGCGTCCTCCAATGGAGACTCTGGCAGCACCACGGGGTACAGAACCGGGTCATATTAACTGTTGTATAGTATAACAGCTCAGCATCCTCAATGTTCCCTAAAAATATTATCTCCAGTCAGGAGGGAGCAAAGTACAATTCATGATAATTTGAACAGTTAAAATAAATAATAGAATCATGCACTTTTAAACAGTTTAGAAATGAACGGTTTTCTAGCAGTAAAACAGTGTGATTTGAATATGCAATGAATATGACCGGCTTAGGATGTACAGTTGTATCCTATTGATACGATTCGGCTTATCCCCATGTGTATGAGGGGTAATTAAGCTAATACTGGCCTAAGTTACAGTTGGATGTGGTCATAAACATTACTCTATTCCCCCAGTCCCCAATCAGTTACAGTAGTTGCAGTCAGTACTCTCAGGGAGAGTTTCGTGTTTGCATCGTGGTTTAAACTTACAATAAAATAATTATTAAAATAACTGTAAACTAACACAAACTATACTTGCCTCAAAATAGACTAGACTGGAGAGGATGAAGAGTTCGAGATGGGAATTCAGAATCGCCCTCGAATTCCTACATTCGAGAAATTGACTCAGAAACCAGGGTTACCAATCTAACTACGCTAGTTGAAATCTCTAATTGTGTCCTAATCTATTTTAATTCTTTGTTAATAAAACACGAACAAAATACGGTTATTTGTGCGTTGAATTAATAACGAGGGAAAGATCGTTTTAAACTTTGTATTTTGGAAAACTCGTCGATACTAATTTAATTGATTAAAACTTTATATTTTTGTAACTATAATATAAAACTAAATTTCTTATTTTAGTGAGAAATACATGATCGTTAGTTAATATTAAAACTTGTAGATTTTAGGTGAGAAAATCTTTATTAATTTTTTATATAAAAATAACTTTTATTAAATTTATTCGTATGCTACAAAAACTCGCAAAATCAGCAAATAACCAAAAATTCTACGCTACCAAATTACAGTTACAGAACCAACAACCAGCTGGGCTTATGCCCATTACAATTTATTTACATAAATTGAAATAAGACAGAAACGGTCGTTAGTTCTAAACTTTCTATAATTAATTATAATTAAATAAATAAAATAAATTAAATAGTGACTAGTCTCAGATATGGTCCAATCGTCAACTAGGCTAATGCCTCAACGTCCTGGCGAGGCCGGTTTCGTTTGCACTTAGCCGGGGCCCATTGACCGATACGGTCGTCGCCCAAAATCCAAATATTTAATATAATTCCGAAATCCATTTTGAAATCATTTTTAAAATATAATTAAATTTACGAAAAAATCCGGCAGCATCTCCTCTGTTTTTGGTCAACCCAAAAACTGGGAAATATGCCGATAATCTTTCCTGCAAATCCCAAACTAGGGAATCCCAATATATATATATATATAAAACCACAAACATTCCACAGATTATTTCGGAACGACCCGAACCAAGTTCGGAAGTCCGAATCCAACGAAAACATTCACAGCACGCTACCGAAAAAATCCGAAAACCCAAAATATATCAAAATCCATTTTCCGAAAAGTTTTGGAAAAGAAAAACAACCAACAGAACCTTTCCGAAGGTTCCAAAACGACGACGTCGCTAAAAAACCGAATTCCTAGAAGGGAATCGGGGACCAATCTCATCATAGACTGAAGAAAATAGGACGGGACAGGGGTTATACCTTGGGTTGCTCGGCTAGAGCTCTCAGATGCAAGTTATAGAAAAAGAAAGCCGGGAACAACAAGTCGGGAACCCGCGAACAGCGCTGTCTGTGCTGTCCGGATCAGCGGGGCACAGGCTCGCGGGATCTGGAGCAAAAAGGGAACAGCCGAAGCGCTGGACAGCGTTGGACGAGGCCGCGAGAGCGCGGGGAGGCGCTGGGAACCGGGGGCGCTGCCTCGGGGACGGGCGCGCGGCTGGATCTGGTCGGGGAGGCCGCTGGGTCGTCGGGAAGCGGCGGCCGACGGTCGGAGGGGCGCCGAGAAGGGTCGACGAAGGGGCGCAGGGGGTCGGCCGTGCGACGTCGGGCGCGGGGCGCCGCTGGGGGCTCGGGGCGGCGCGGCTCCGACGGACAAGGGGAGGAGGCCGGCGGGAAGGGCGCTGGGTCGCGGAGGAAGTCGGCCGCACGGGGAGCTCGGATCCGCGGGTAGGGGCTGCGGGAAGTTGTGAGGGAGAGTGGGTGGGAGAGTGTGTAGAGGGTTTTGATCTTGAGTAGAGAGAAAGAGTTGTTCTCTGATGAAGAGGGGTAGAAAGGAGTTGAGGTGGTTCTCTGGAGAGAGTGGGAATAAAAGAGGAGAGGTGGGGAATGGGTTTATGGTGTAGAGAAGAATTAGGAGAGTGAACGTGAGAGGAGGAGAGAAAAATAGGGGAAGGGTGGAGGAGTTGGTCCAACGTGGACCAACTCAAATGTGTATATATATATATATATTTTTTATATAACTAGAAACCAGATTTTTTTTTAGAAAATAGGATTAGGTCCAGGTCTGGGTTCGGGCTCGGGTCTGGGTCAGCACCCCAAAACTAAATTAATAATTTTCGAAATTGATTTTAACACTCAAAAATAATACTAATAATAATAGCAATAAATATTATAACATTAATATTAATTATAATAACATTTCAAATACAGAAACTGGGTTTCACAATCTTCCCTCCTTAGAAACTTTCGTCCTCGAAATTAAAGACAGGGTTAGGGGAATCAAACAGGTACGGGTACTACGCCCGTATCTCTGGTCCAACAATAAGAATTTCTAAGGCAGTCGTGGATGAGACGGTTTAGGGACAAGTTTTATTTATGATATCATCCATGTAGAAAAATACAAAAGCGAAACAAAGTACACGAGGTTGATCAGACCATCATGCACCGGTCCTGATTAGACAATATATTAGTGGGTGCACCCAATAAATACTGTCATGATCAAGCTTGATAAAGAAATAGCTTGCAAAACTAGGCTAACTTAGCAGCATCAGTCAAGTTTAGAACGAAAAGATAAGAAATAGGAGTTTATGTGATGGCTCAAATTCTGATCTTCTTCTCTCCTCTGACTACGCTTGCAACTGGTTTCTCTGGTACTGAAAGGTTGAGTCCAATCTTCAGCTCTGAATTATCGAAAATGTGACTTGGATCCGGAATATAGCGTCTGAGCTGTGATACGTAGAAGACGTTGCACACTCTCAAGATTAGCTGGTAGAGCTAACCGGTACGCTACTTCCAACTCGTCTGGCCTCAATTTCCCAGCTCCGTCAAAACTGATCGTTCCTCTGGTAGGAGAAAACTTCACAGTAACGATATCTCCTTCTTCAAACTCTACTGGTCGACGACTACTATCGACCCTATGCTTCTGTCTGTCTTGGGCAATCCTGAGCTTACATTCACCTTCTCTACTGCATTGTAGAAGCATATAATTTCACAACCAGAAAGCCCATACGCCAGACACTACATACGCCAGAGCTCGGACAAAATACTTCACAGCAAAAGCAACAAATATAGACATGGAAAGAGAACTTTTTATTTCACATATAAAAGTCTATTACATGTCCAGAGAAGGTTGTACAAAAGAGAATTTCTAAAAAGGAAAGATCCTATGTCTACGGCCAGCAGTCACCATGCGCCTCCAGACAGGCGCTGCAGTCACCATGCGCCCTCAACCAGGCGTCCCGCCATGCGCCCTCAGCAAGGCGCATCCTTTTTAGCAGCTCAGTTATGTGCATCCCCAGTTATGTGCATCCCTTCAGCAGCCCAATTATGTGCCGCTCTTCCAGCCAGGCTCACCTGATAAATACTTCGACTAATGAAGCATTTAACCCTCTGGCTGGAACCGAGGAAGAGAAGAGCACCGCAAATCTGTGGCCAGAGGAGGCTTCGAAAAAGCCTCCAAAGGCGAAGGAAGACCGTGATCGAAACCATGGCTAAAGGAGCAGCTTTCAACACAACCAGAGTGGGCAACACCCACTTTAAAGGAAGAAAGAGCCTAGCACCGCCATTCCGATCTACGGCCCTTCCAGAACAACGGAGACGAGGCCCGAGCATCCATATCTTTGGATGCAACAGGCACCTTCCGCCTGCCTCGGAAGCCCTCGACTCCGCCTTTTGGATGTAACAGTCACCTTCAAGTGCATTAATGATGACATGGCGTCTCATCTTCACCCTCGGGAGCACTTCGTCAATAGAATGCACTCGAGTACCCAAGTTCATGTTAGAAGTACGTGAGAGAACGAGAAGCAAACCTTCTCTCTATGCCATTATTTATAGGCCGGACAGATCAAACCCACGTGCCAAGTGGATGGCCCTCCGAATTTCGTGCAATGAACTTGCATTTAATGGATGAACCGGACGCCTCGAATTCAGCCAAACGGCTATTTAAAGCACTCGAGGAACGAAACAGCCGCACGTGTCCTTTGACTTCAGGCGCATCACACAGACGCGCCCTTCAGAACCAAGCGCATCACAGAGGATGCGCCCCCATGCGTCCCCATACCTAGTGGAACGCCAATCGATGTGCCCCCTCAGCTGTCCATCGAATGTCAGAAACATTAAATGCTGAACTGACAGAGTTAGCAGTACACCTCCCAAAGTCTGAACGGTTGATAGCTTTTTCAGAAAACGAAGCGTCGGCAACGTCAGCATCATCATGAATTTACTCCGACGGCTACTGCCACGTGGCCACTCAACCACCCGCATGCGTCTCTGCAGCCATGCGTCTAAATCTGCATGCGCCTCAAAAGCCATGCGCCTCAGACTCTTCACTGATCCCTAAAGACAGAAGAAAAGTCTCCATTTGAAGCTCTGCATGCGTCTCAAAAGCCATGCGCCCCAGACTGCTCTCTGATCCCAAAAGACAGAAGAAAAGTCGCCTGTATGCGCCTCAAATGCCATGCGCCCAGAATGGTTCGTGACTCATAAAGGTTACGAGCCAAAGTCTCCTCATGCGCCCAATCCTAGGCGCATCCTACCAGATCATTCCCCACCAAATTTGAGATCTCTGAGCCATGAGTCGATGACACGTATCCTTTGACTCAACTCATCCAAGATCTCAGCAACAGAAAGATCCTCTTCTCTGCTACGTGCCGGCTCACAACAGCAGTATGAAGAATTTAACCCCTCGATCAGGGCACATTATCCATGTGCCTCCATCAGCAATCTCCATGTGGCGTCCCTACGCACCAGCGCATCCTATATATGCGTGTATGAGCAGCCAACCTGTCCAGCTATAAATAGAGGGATCATTTTCTTCTCACCTACGAACAAGACAGAGAATACCCAACGAAGGAACATATCACCAGAGAGGCAGATACAGACACTCAACGTCTTCCTCCTCTCAGCAAGCTCTAGCACCCAGAGCAATCCAAACCTTCAGAGAACCGATAACCGTCGTCAGCTCGTCAACGGAGTCAACGCATTACCACTCGCTCCATCGGCACAAGGGACCCAGATAAACAAAAGTGTACTCCTAGGACTACGTCTAAGTCCTATATTGTAACACTGTTCTGTTTGTATTAAAATTTGTAATCAAACAATTTTAATGGCAAGCAAGCTGGTGACTCTGCTGGGGACCTCTTTCTCCTCTACCGAGAAAGTCGTGTCGCAAGCCGACGACGTGAAGGTGGGCTCCTCCCACAATATGCTGGTCGTATGCCTCAATCAACAGGCGTACGAGGAATTCATTTCTGAAGGAAGTACGAGTCCTGCGAAGCGGCTGTCGAAGCCGAAGAAGACCCGCCAAGTCTGGGTGCGTAAGGTCGACGCCTCGGGCACCACCACTGAAGGGGATGCGCTAATCCAGCCTTCCCTTCCTGCTGACGTCCTCAGCAACCAAGGTGTGCCCGCTGATGCAGCGCATCTCTCGGGGAAGCGTACGGCTAACCATATTCCCCAGCCATCTCCCTCTTAGGCGAAGAAGATGCGTCGATGGAGCAGGGGCGCAGCCAATGCCCCGCACATCACCTCTGATGTGCCACAAAAAGTCTCTGTTTTTGACAGACTCACTCGCTGTAATGGCGAGGAGAATTTGGATGCTGAGTACTATGCGCCCCAGCGGGATAGTACGAAGAAATCCAAGGCGGCACGGGCCATGCGCCACAAACGTGCTATGCCAGCAGCAAGCCAAAAGCATGCGCTCACAATCATGCGCGCTGCTGATGGCAAGCTGTACAAGGTCGACTCAGGTGCTTCTGCACCAAAAATGAGCCGACCCTCAAAGCCCTCATCTCACTTGGGCGCATCTACTGCGTGCACAACCAAGTCGAGTGAGGCAAATTCAGTGGTCTTGAACTCTCGCGTCTCCTCTGGTTGCGCGTCTGAGGTCCGTTCAAGTCACTTCAAATGTTGTGGTTCCTCCACTACTGATCGGGATGCCTGTTTGGTATTAGATCAGGGGGTGCAGCACTCACCTGACCACCCCGGCATTTGGCCTTGCCATGCGCCTGAAGGGGGTGTGAAGGTAGCACTCTCCTCCAACGACCTGCGTAACGTGATCACTCACAAGCGCCGGTCAGGAGAGTCGACCAACAAGCACGATGCGCCTCTCACGGGACATACTTGTGCGGTGGTCACCATCAACTGCTATTGCAAGGCGACAGTACCACCAAGGCAGTCAGTCTTCCAGCGGCTGCAATCATCGACACCCCTCCGACATCGCCTTGGGATGAAGGTGTCAACAGAAGAGAAGCCAAGGGTTGCTTCATGCAACGTGATCTTCAACTCCTCGTCAGTCCGAAAGATGACCGGCAATTCCTTGTCCTTATCCAAAAGCCAGCCGAGGAAAACCAAGGCAGCTGTCTCGTCCTCCGGTGTGTTCGAAGGCCCTCGGTCGAGGAAGAAGTTCTTAGAGGAAGCTGGGGGTAGTCAGACCCTTGTTTCCGAAGACGAAGATGTCCAAAGCACAGCTGCGACGGATCTTCATCCTCAAGGCGAAGTCAGCCTCCCAAAAGCCCCTTAAAACGAGGATGTCCCCCAGAATACAGCTGGGGGTAGTTCCGGAGACGAAGAGGCCCTTCAAGACAGAGCTGAGGGTAATCAGACCCTTGCAGATGCGCCCGTCGAGAATGACCTCCAGGACGTGGCTGGGGGTGGCTAAGATGAAACTCCAGGAGAGGTGACTCCCCTACATGAGAGTGAGGCCGAGAGCGAAGCCTCAACCAATCCATCCACGCCCGACCGTGTCATGACAGTATACATGGCTGGGGATGATTTCGAGTCTGATACGCCGCCGCAGGACATCGTCCAGCGCATAGACACATTAGAGGGAGGACTCAAAACCCTCTCTGCTTTCATGCAAATACTGACTCAGGCGGTGTTTGAAATACGGTCGGCCTTGACCCGAACACCTTCGACCGGTTCCGACCCAGGGGCCAATGGGGAGTCGAGTGTACCCCTTCAACGGGTATTCTCAGACACAGACCACCGAGAAGTACCCCAAACGTCTGAGCCCTCAAACGCTCAACTCCAGGTGGTACCATCTTCCTTGACTCCCAGCTCCACGGAGGATTGGTCGAAATGATCAAGGACTTGCGGCAGCACTTTGAGTCCAAGAACAGGCAAGAGGAGCGCCAGAAGATGGGCATCCCCCAACCCTATCCCCTCGAGTGGAACAAGGTGGTTTATCCTCCAAAGTATAAACCACAAAAACTGATGCCATATGATGGGAAAGACTCTCCGCACCGCTACCTGACGTACTTCCAGTCCCAAACGGGACATCTTCCGAAAGAGGACGCGCTCCTCACTAGCATATTTGTCGGAGCATTGAAGGGAGTGGCGTATGACTGGTACTGCAGCCTTCCCGACAATTCCATATCATCCTTCGATGACTTGACGCACCTCTTCCTCGACCGCTTCTACGACGGCGGGAAGGACATGACGATGGCGTCCCTCATAGAGATACACCAGAAGGAGAAGGAAACGGTTCGGGTGTTCATCGAACGCTTCCGACAGGCCTGCTTCAGACTACCTCCAGGCATGCCGGAACATGCGCTCCTCTCCTCTTGTAGCATGAACATGCTGCCTGCAGTCAAGCTCTGGCTCAACTTTACTCCTCCTCCCGACTGGAGCTCCCTGATCATCGAAGCAGAAGCCGCAGAAAAGAAGGCGGCCAATGCACGTCTTCTGGGGGTCAACTTTCCTGCCTTTGATGACAAGGGGAAAAGGTCTGCAGCCAACAACCCCAGACGAGAGACAAAGGGGAAGCATGCATTGACTGTTAATGCCTCAAAAGGCGCATCTGTGCCTACTCAGAAGCCTCCACTTGCACCAAGGCCCAAGGAGGTTTATTCGTTCAATGATGAAGACACCCTGCAACTTTTTGAAATACTGAAGCAGGGTGACAAGATCAAGCTATCGGACCCAAAGCGGTCCGATGAAGTTGGAAAAGTGGACAACCCGAGGTACTGTCACTACCATCGGTTTGTCGGACACCCGACCAAGGACTGTTATGTCCTCAAAAATTACATCCAGCACATGATCAATGCGAATGTAATCTCCATCGACTACGAAGAGAAGACGGTGTCAGCCAATGTGGTGTCACTCCAGTTCGGCACCTTGTCGCCAACTACCACACAAGATGGCGTTGTCCCCATTCCTAAGGCGACAATGGAGGTGGTTAACTTACCACCTACCCGTGATAATGTGAGTGGACTCATCCCACTCACCATATCTCGAGGAGAGGTCCTATGGGTCCATCTCGACCTCGTCTCCGAGGTGACTCAACCGGAGGTACGTCCTACCTCCAAATCCAAAGACAGGAAGATCAAGTCTTGCCGCATGGTCTCTTCTTCAACAGAAGAGGCACTCCCTGTGCAGATGCATGCACAACAGAACGTCCAACCCGGCAAAGCTGCCGCCGAGGTGGTGCCTTCTTGCACCGTCCCTGCTATCCAGGAAGAGGGCCCGTCTGTAGCACCCAGTTTCCCAAATGAGGATAATTTTGAAATTTCGTGTTTATAATTATTTTAATAATAATATTTAATTCATGATATAATTTTTGGTGATTTTAAATTATTTTAAAATTATTTAAATCAATGACTTGTGGTTTTGACGTTTTGCTAGTGAAACCCTAAAGACTGTTTGACCTAGAGCCTAACCATGTGATTATGATATTTTAATGTCATTTTTGGCCTAAGGATATTTTTGTATTTGACCTCTTTGAATTATTTTGATATTATTTTATTATTTATGATATTCTTTTGGGGTTATTTGAGTCGGGTTCGAATTTCAACTCAATCCGACTTGAAACGGGGACCCGGGGGTAGTTTGACTCTAGTGGGACCCACACACTAGTTAGGCATAGCCCACATGATATTAATTTTAGTCCACATGATAGAAATATTTTAGTTAGATGTTAGACTAATTATTATGGATAAGGTTAGTGTGATTAGAGACTTTAGAATGACTAATTTAGCCCCAACCAATTAGCCCTTTCCTAATACTCATAGAATAGGTTAGTGGGGGCATTTTAGACCTTACCATAATAAGACAAATAGCCCCATCGGGCCAGCCACTTTGGGAGAGGATAGGCTCAAGTTTATTTTATTATTCTCATCCACACTCTCTTTCTTGTTCTTTCCCAAATTCCTAGAGAGCAATCCCTATCAATTTCTCCACCAAATCCTTCCATTTCACCACCAAATCTTCTTCTTTCCTTCTCCATTCTAGCCAAGAAGGAAGCTACCCAAGTTTGGGAGGATTCGGAGCTCGTTCGTGTCCTTTTGGAATCTCTACGTGTCGGTGTCGCTCCGGGAAGGCTTTTCTTCGATTCGATCTACCGGGAGGTATAAATCCCTTCTCCTTTTCATTTCCTCATGCATATAGGTCTATTTTGAACTCATAGAATGACCACCATGGTTGTATCTCCATTTGTATCCATTTTATGTCCATTTCGAGGTCATATGAGTGTCCTTTGTGTTGTGGTTGTGTCCATGTGGGAAAATCTCAAATTTGGACACACTATGTGTTGTTGTTATGTATGAATGAATTATTACATATTTAATCTCATATTTTTGTATTGGAGATGTGTTCTATAGTGTCTCATATATATATATATATATATATATATATATATATATATATATATATTAAATATATATATATATATATATATATATATATATATATATATATATATATATATATATATATATATATATAAAATATATATATATACATATATATATATATATTAGTGTAGAGAGTGAGTTCTTGATATATTATGTTATATACTTGTGTTCTTTTGTCTCAAACTACCCAAATCCGTCATGATTTTTATCCACGTTTTTAATTTCAGCCCTAACTTAGAAATGTCATAACTTCTAGCTCAAAGCTCGATTTAATCTCCCGTTTTTTTAAAAGAAGCGTATTGAAGTTAGATTTCCAAAAACATGTATTAATAGGCCTAATTCTTTCTGTAACTTTCTGGAGAATTATTTGAGTGTCAGCTGTACGAAAGACAAATGCGTTCTCGGTGTTTTCGCGATTTCGGGAGTTTCCGGAAATGAAAACGCGATCCGTTTGAAGTTTCGGAAAGCTAACATATAGATCTATAACATACTTTAATCCTAAATTTTAATTCATGCTGAGGTGGTACAGTATTGATTATTAGTAGGAGTTACTATTCGGCATATGCATTTTGTGCACCCTTGTATGTAATATAATGTTCTATTTGATTTTAACCCATGTTAATGTATATACATTATGTAATTAAATAGAGAATGCAAGCATGAGTAAATGGTTAAATAAATGATATATGAGGTGTAAGTATCCTATCTAATGTAAGTATGTATAAGTATGACTTGTAATGAATATGTAGGTTCCATAGTATGTAATGTATGGTGCATATAGTAGTACAAGAGAATAAATGAATGATGAATGAATGCAAGCATGAATGTAATGTAATAATAGATGTAATGTATGCAATATACAAGTTAATGAGATGTAATGTTCTATGTTAACACAAATCCTATATTATCTCATGTACCCCCTTACACTATGTTGACACTATCACACTTGACACATTATTCACTTACACTTTGACACTCTTTGATATGTATACACTATGTATGCCCATTTAACCCTCACTTGCCCCTTTGCCATGTTCACATACACACATATAGCCTATTAAATAAGTATTTATGAATATAGTTAACTTAGCTATGTATGTATATTATATATATGTTAGCATATTATGTTGTAATATATAAGTTTATATAACCATTTGAAATGCCATGATTATAGACCTAATGTCGAATACCAATATATGTATGTGTATATATGTGTAGACATATATAGCTTAAAGTAATAGATTACCTAGTGTATATCCAATGTGAATTCTTGTCTAATTGAGTATTGAATAATTGCATGCTATATAGAGTTGGGTGTATGTTGGCTTGTATAGCCTTGTATTAATGTGTGCTTACTAGAATAGTCTTGGTTAGGCCTAGTAAGACTTGCTGGGTTAGGACATGACCTAGTTTGACTAGTGCAGTTGACCAGAGTTGACCAAGGGTTGACTTTAGCCTAGTTTGACCTAGATTCATGTAGAATGCATTATAGTGCTTTATATTACCCTTCTGGATATGTTGTGACTTGTGTTGGTCTAATTAGGAGCCAGACACCTCTCTTCGGACAGTATCTTTACCTTGGACATTCAGATATCAGGCCAGTACATTCTCTGATCATTTCATATCCTGCTTAGAATTATTTCCTGCATTAAATTACTTTACTGTTACTGTCACGTTGGTCACACGGATTGGTACTATATGGATCCTTTCTTGAGATGTTATCCTTTAGGAGCATCGGATATTACATGTTCTGTACATTTCACTTACATTGTGTATCACTATGCTTCTTGGTTTATTGATCACTTGTGACATGTACCCTCATGATCACAGAGTCTCCTTGAATCACTCACTGTTGGGTAACCCCAAGAATCACCCATTTATGGGCATCCATGTATCACCCTCGGGGGCCATTGCATGGAATTATAACATAACCTGGCTGGATCCTTGTGTATTGATTGGGGGTACGGAGGAGTAGAAATGGACATGTGAATACTACCCAAGTAGTGTAGCATCAGAATCTCTTCCATAGTGTAGCATCAGAATCTTCTATGCCATTTACATGTCTATATTATACTCTGACTCACTAGCCACTGTTAGTCTCTATTTATAGTAGATATTTCTATTACAGCTCTCTCTGTTTATATACTGCATTTCTTTCAGTACCTGTATCTTACTTTACTGCATGATTATATTTTCTAACCTGCTATGATCTGTTGAGATGTACTGTACCCGCTCCTGTCCTGACTGGACCTGTTGATAAATTTTACAGATGGCCTGGGATTGCCTGCTAGCCTAGAGGAGACACAGTAGAGGTTGTTTAGATAGTTATTCCATTTTTGTCTGGAGTTGTATTTACTTTGTGGATTACTGTATTTGAGTTTTGAGATGTATTCTGAGTTTGTATCTTAGACACTTAGACTTCTATCTGTTGTATCTCTTTTCGATTTCATGTTTTATCTATCTTCCTTTATGCTCTACCTTAGATGTGATTGAGTTTACATTCTGCTATGTCACCCCCATTCGGGGAGTATAAACTGTTTAGTCTTATACAGTTAGATGCATTGAGACCTAGGACAGCGTTCTACCGCCGACACTGCGGCGTAGGCTGGGCGTTGTTACGTTCTAGTGCCCTAACTCTAGGGTGCGGGTCGTGACACATTTTTAGTGGTGGCCCATACAGGTCGAGATTCGCATTAGTGCAATTTCGTAGTAGCGCAACGACTTAGTTGTACTACTACGAGCCTGCTATAGGATATATAAATTAAGGTGTTAGGATGAGAAGATACTCAATCACAATTAGGATCCTTTGAGAGATTCCTGGGACGACCCTTGAGAATCTTGTTTAACTCCGATTTGAAAACTCTTTTCTTTTTTCCTTGATTTGATTTATCTTTACTTTCTGCTATTGAATTTGATTTTGATGGATTATTATTGAATTTGAGTTTGTATTTATTGATTTTGATGAAGATTGTTGAAATTTGAATCTTGATGTTAGCTATAGCATCCGAGTTTATAGTTATATGATTTGAAGGATTTTGTTCATTTCTGAATTTTGATGTTCGTTGATAAATTTGATTTTTTTTGGTATTCATTGTTGATTTAATTTAATTTTTGGCAAGATGAAATTATATGGGCTAGGTCATCTAAGTTATGGAAATCTTGTCTTCTATAGTCATATTAGCCAGCATGGTGAGGACATATAGTCTGATTTTGGATATATTTCTCGGGTGTGGAAATTTAAGATTTTCGCAGCCAAGCTAGCGGCATCGCAAAAATGTTAAATACCATGATTCTAGAGGTATGTGCATAAGTCAAGGACTCTGTGATTATCGTAGCCTTGCTCACTAGTATGACGAGGATTTATAGTACCATGATTTTGGATAGACGCATATGATTATCAGATTGTATCTTAAATGTTTTCGAACATGTTTTTGCTACTTTTGTTTCAGTCATTCAAAAAAAGGAATTATTGTTGTTTTGTTTTGTTTTGTTTCTCATTGTTTACTTAGGATGTAGCTTTAGCTATTTTTATAAACCTTGTGTAACTTCTTACAAAAATTTATTTCTTCTTAATACAATAAACCAATGATTTTGCTAGGCCTTATTTTGGATTTGGTATTATAATTCTTGTTTCAAAAAAAATGGGTCTCTCTTTTAAATAGATAAGCAGAATAGATTCTATTATCATTCTTTTCCTGCCAGTATTTTTACTACCATCATTCCTTGTCTTATATACCTGTCCTGATTATATCAATTCCCTGTCTCGTATATAATTCTGTCAGCTATATCTTGACAACTCTTGAATCTTCATATCATTTTTCCAGAGAAATGTTAAGGAAGTGACGTAAATTATGTAGCTCAGAGAAGACGTAACTGGTTATTTTATGATGATCTAAAGGAAATCAAATGTGGAATGTTCCATATGGAAACTTGAGATAGAAATGTGGTAAAGGTCTCGAATAGAATAAAGAGATGTATACTGCAAATCTGGAAACAATTACATTTAGAGAAATTTTGGGGTTATGAGATAGTTTATAGGTGTATTCAAAACTAATGAGGATATCAGAGGTCAACCTAATTTTAAGAACTTAGAAAATCTTGGTTATTGATTATGGGGAAAACTTTTACTCTGAGGCTATGTAGAAGGTTAGTGATGGAAAAGAGAAGTTAATTGTATTGTATAAGGATATTAAGCAAGATGTTGCGAGGAAATGACTAGGGATAGAGAGAGCACAAAGTTATGGAAGTTTAGAGATTGTTGTGAAATATTTTTAGGAGAATAATATTCAAGGGTGTATGTCGAAGAAAATACGGAAGTTGATTTTATGATGAAAGATAAGTTTTGTAAGGCCTAGAGATTTAAATTAAATAATACGAGGAGAACAATTTGAACAAGTTCAAGGAATTCGTAAACGGGATTTAGAAGTTTTGGGTCAAATTTAAGACAAGGTGAAAGAACTTGGAAATTTAAATAAATGGTTAATGTTGATTCCTAAATATGAGGGTTGTGCTTCAAGAGTGATGTTTGGAAATTGGGAATTGCCTACGGTAGTCATGGTAAGGATTTAAGTAAAGGTTAAATTTTTATATGGAGACTGGTGAGGTAAAGATATGATTGGCAAGTTATGACCAGATGAACTTAAGAGTATCAGAAGCAGATGACTAACTCGATCTTCATAATTTTTGTGCATTAATTACCACCTCTTGAACTCCCACTTTCTAATTGAGATCCTTGACATTCCTTATCGTGACTTTGATATTCGGAATGTAATATTAGCTGTTACCCTCCAACAAATCTTATATGCAAGACCTAGACGAGCTCACCTTCGTGTAGGTATATCATGTCCCACTAAAACCCGTCTTCTTGTACTCTATTTTTTTGATATGATTTTCTGGTCAACTGGCTAAACTATAACCTCTACCATTATACTAAATTTCTTCTTATTTCAATTAGAAATCCAGCCTTGACTCAATTCTTTCGACCCGACATGTGATGGTGTTCTGCTTGTTTCCTTAGATGCTTAACCTTGTACCTTATCTGATTACTTGACCCGTTGGTTAAGAAACTTGGACTATGTAATTCCTTTCATCATTACCACCCTTATATCGTGTGCTGCTAAATTAGCCTCAGTTTTGCAAGCTTATCTATTTTCGAGCTTGATCATGACATATTTTATTGGGTGGCCACCCACTAACATATTGTCTAATCAGAACCGGTACATGATGGTCTGATCAACCTATTGCACTTTGGTTCGCTTTTTCATGTATCAATCTACGAGAATGGAGACATAGTTAAACTTGACCCTAGAGTCTCATTCGCGACAGCCTTGACAATTCTTCTTGAAATCTTTTCATCGCCTATGAACCTCGTATTCGTACTCAGTCGAATTAAATTTAATCATGACCTGAACCTCCATTATTGGATGCTCGTGCTCATACTTTGATTTTATTGATTTCCCTTCTTGCCCAAATCTCGTTTTATCCCGAAATTGATCAACTTAGATCGTGTCAAGACAAAAATCTATTTGTGATTTGTTGTGCCTAAATTTTCAATTTTTGCCATTTTATGGAATAGTAACCTTTTAATAATTTCTTAGTTGCTTGTTAATGACCAATTTTCATATAGGATGGTAGACAACCCTACAACCTTGATGATTGTTGTTCCCTTACCTTCCCAATTAGGACACCCTAGATTGTTTGTGTGTTGATACCATAGTACTGTTTTGACCTAGAATGATTTATGTACCTAGGTGAGACTTCCAACTGCTACGGTATGCCCTGACCTTGTATACTATTCCTTCAAATTGTATGATTTATAAATTTTTTTTAGACCTTGATTGTTGGAAAATAGGGACGTCACTCCATTAGTATCAGTTGTAGATATATATAGGTTAGTCCTTGATGTGGGGATGTGTGTCTATAAACATGTAGCTTAGGAGATTTATGAGAGATTATAGTATCAACCTTGATAGGATGTACTAGTCTTTTGGTGAGTATAAATGTGTTATAAGAGATAGGGGCCTATATGTCTTAGTAATGCATCGTCCCTATGGTAATAGAATGTATTAATAGATGGTTAATAGGAAGATAATAGTTTGAGCATACATATAGCCTATGATCAGTTCCATTTCATCCTTAGTTAAGACCACTTTAAAATAGGTCCAGTCCCTTGGATATAGGTTCCAGTCCATATTCTATTGAAGTTCCATTACCGCCGTACAGCAGAGCAGTATTGGAGGTATTACTAGATTGACACTTTTTAGATGTCCGTTTATTATTTCAGTGTTAGGAAGTGTTACCTTAGATATTGGGTAGGATAGAGGCTCTAGAAGGAGTACTATCGATCTTAAATTTCGAGGACGAAATTTTTCTAAGGTGGGTAGAGTTGTAGCACCCAGTTTCCCAAATGAGGGTAATTTTGAAATTTTGTGTTTATAATTATTTTAATAATAATATTTAATTCATGATATGATTTTTGATGATTTTAAATCATTTTAAAATTATTTAAATCAATGACTTGTGGTTTTGACGTTTTGCTAGTGAAACCCTAGAGACTGTTTGACCTAGAGCCTAACCATATGATTATGATATTTTAATGACATTTTTGGCCTAAGAATATTTTTGTATTTGACCTCTTTTAATTATTTTGATATTATTTTATTATTTATGATATTGTTTTGGGGTTATTTGAGTCGGGTTCGAATTTCAACTCAATCCGACTTGAAACGGGGACCCGGGAGGTAGTTTGACTCTAGTGGGACCCACACACTAGTTAGGCATGGCCTACATGATATTAATTTTAGTCCATATGATAGAAATATTTTAGTTAGAGGTTAGACTAATTATTATGGATAAGGTTAGTGTGATTAGAGACTTTAGAATGACTAATTTAGCCCCAACCAATTAGCCCTTTCCTAATACTCATAGAATAGGTTAGTAGGAGCATTTTGGACCTTACCATAATAGGACAAATAGCCCCATATGGCCATCCACTTTGGGAGAGGATAGGCTCAAGTTCATTTCATTATTCTCATCCACACTCTCTCTCTTGTTCTTCCCCAAATTTCTAGAGAGCAATCCCTAGCAATTTCTCTACCAAATCCTTCCATTTCACCACCAAATCTTCTTCTTTCCTTCTCCAGTCTAGCCAAGGAGGAAGCTACCCAAGTTTGGGAGGATTCGGAGCTCGTTCGTGTCCTTTTGGAATCTCTACGTGTCGGTGTCGCTCCGAGAAGGCTTTTCTTCGATTCGATCTACCGGGAGGTATAAATCCCTTCTCCTTTTCATTTCCTCATGCATATAGGTCTATTTTGAACCCATAGGAATGACCCCCATGGTTGTATCTCCATTTGTGTCCATTTTGTGTCCATTTGGAGGTCATAGGAGTGTCCTTTATGTTGTGGTTGTGTCCATGTGGGAAAATCTCAAATTTGGACACACTATGTGTTGTTGTTATGTATGAATGAATTATTAAATGTTTAATCTCATATTTTTTTATTGGAGATGTGTTCTATAGTGTCTCATATATATATATATATATATATATATATATATTAGTGTAGAGAGTGAGTTCTTGATATATTATGTTATATACTTGTGTTCTTTTGTCTCAAACTACCCAAATCCGTCATGATTTTTATCCACGTTTTTAATTTCAGCCCTAACTTAGAAATGTCATAACTTCTAGCTCAAAGCTCGGTTTAATCTCCCATTTTTTTTTAAAAGAAGCGTATTGAAGTTAGATTTCTAAAAACATATATTAATAGGCCTAATTCTTTCTGTAACTTTTTGGAGAATTATTTGAGTGTCAGCTGTACGAAAGACAAACGCGTTCTCGGTGTTTTCGCGATTCCGGGAGTTTCCGGAAACGAAAATGCGATCCGTTTGAAGTTTCGGAAAGCTAACATATAGATCTATAACATACTTTAATCCTAAATTTTAATTCATGCTGAGATGGTACAGTATTGATTATTAGTAGGAGTTAATATTCGGCATATGCATTTTGTGCACCCTTGTGTGTAATATAATGTTCTATTTGATTTTAACCCATGTTAATGTATATACATTATGTAATTAAATAGAGAATGCAAGCATGAGTAAATGGTTAAATAAATGATATATGAGGTGTAAGTATCCTATCTAATGTAAGCATGTATAAGTATGGCTTGTAATGAATATGTAGGTTCCATAGTATGTAATATATGGTGCATATAGTAGTACAAGAGAATAAATAAATGATGAATGAATGCAAGCATGAATGTAATGTAATAATAGATGTAATGTATGCAATATACAAGTTAATGAGATGTAATGTTCTATGTTAACACAAATCCTATATTACCTCATGTACCCCCTTACACTATGTTGACACTATCACACTTGACACATTGTTCACTTACACTTTGACACTCTTTGATATGTATACACTATGTATGCCCATTTAACCCTCACTTGCCACTTTGTCATGTTCACATACACACACATAGCCTCTTAAATAAGTATTTATGAATATAGTTAACTTAGCTATGTATGTATATTATATATATGTTAGCATATTATGTTGTAATATATAAGTTTATATAACCATTTGAAATGCCATTATTATAGACCTAATGTTGAATACCAATATATACATGTGTATATATGTGTAGACATATATAGCTTAAAGTAATAGATTACCTAGTGTATATCCAATGTGAATTCTTGCCTAATTGAGTATTGAATAATTGCATGCTATATAGAGTTGGGTGTATGTTGGCTTGTATAGCCTTGTATTGATGTGTGTTTACTAGGATAGTCTTGGTTAGGCCTAGTAAGACTTGCTGGGTTAGGACATGACCTAGTTTGACCTAGTTTGACTAGTACAGTTGACCAGAGTTGACCAAGGGTTGACTTTGGCCTAGTTTGACCTAGATTCATGTAGAATGCATTGTAGTGCTTTATATTTCCCTTCTGGACATGTTGTGACTTGTGTTGGTCTAATTAGGAGCCAGACACCTCTCATCGGACAGTATCTTTACCTTGGACATTCAGATATCAGGCCAGTACATTCTCTGATCATTTCATATCCTGCTTAGAATTATTTTCTGCATTAAATTACTTTACTGTTACTGTCACGTTGGTCACACGGATTGGTACTATATGGATCCTTTCTTGAGATGTTATCCTTTAGGAGCATCGAATATTACATGTTCTGTGTGTTTCACTTACATTGTGTATCACTATGCTTCTTGGTTCATTGATCACTTGTGACATGTACCCTCATGATCACAGAGTATCCTTGAATCACTCACTGTTGGGTAACCCCCAGAATCACCCATTTATGGGCATCCATGTATCACCCTTCGGGGGCCATTGCATGGAATCATAACATAACCTGGCTGGATCCTTGTGTATTGATTGGGGGTACGGGGGAGTAGAAATGGACATGTGAATACTACCAAAGTAGTGTAGCATCAGAATCTCTTCCATAGTGTAGCATCAGAATCTCCTATTCCATTTACTTGTCTATATTGTACTCTGACTCACTAGCCACTGTTAGTCTCTATTTATACTAGATATTTCTATTACAGCTCTCTCTCAGTTTACATACTGTATTTCTTTCAGTACCTGTATCTTACTTTACAGCATGATTATATTTTCTAACCTGCTACGATCTGTTGAGATGTACTGTACTTGCTCCTGTCCTGACTGGACATGTTGATAAATTTTACAGATGGCCTGGGATTGCCTGCTAGCCTAGAGGAGACACAGTAGAGGTTGTTTAGATAGTTATTCCATTTTTGTCTGGAGTTGTATTTGTCACGACCCGCACCCACTGTGAGGGTACGAGAATGTAACAACGCCCAGCCTACGCCGCAGTGTCGGCGGTAGAACGCTGTTCTAGGTCATGAACTATAATAACATAATATGAATACTCTCCATAAGGAGGACAACACAGAGGTACAACTCAATCACAATCTAGAGATAGAATATGGCACGATAAAATAGGTAAGAGAATCCTCAACTGAGGTACAACAGAAATGAAATACAAGTCTAATCATCTCTAAAAATATACAACTCTGAATCAAGAACAACAACTAAACATAAAATGGAAAAACAATCTAAGCTATCTATACTAAGCAGGGTATCGCCCTCAGCAGCTGCCTGAACCTCCCCAGGGGTCCAGGTCGCGAGTGTCATCTAGGCAAACTCCAAGTAAGTGGTACAGGGTTCCTCATCATCCTCTGGAAAATTTTCAACAGGTCCAGTCAGGACGGGAGCGAGCACAGTACATCTCAACAGTTCATAGCAGGTTAGAAAATATAATCATGCAGTAAAGTAAGATACAGGTACTGAAAGAAATGCTGTATGTAAACAGAGAGAGAGCTGTAATAGAAATATCTACTATAAATAAAGAGCTACCAGTGACTAGTGATTTAGAGCACAAAGTCGACATGTGAACGGCTTGATTGTACATGGCTATACTAAAGATACGTATATGGCTATACTAAAGATACGTACATGGCTATTCTACTTTGGAAATTGTTCACATGGCTATTTATACTCCCCCGTACCCCCAATCAATACACAAGGATCCAGCCAGGTTATGTTATATGATGCTATGTAACAGCCCCCGAAGGGTGGTAGACCCCGAAGGTGATAAGACCCCGAAGGTGATAGACCCCGAAGGTAATAGACCCCGAAGGTAATAGACCCCGAAGGTGATACATAGTAGTCCCATAAATGGGATAATGATTCTAGGAAGACTCTACGATCATAAGAGTATATGTCGTAAGTGATCAAAGAACCAATGAAGCATATGATACGTCATGTAAGTGAAACGCACAGAACATGTAGTACCCGATGCTCCCTAAGGATAACATCTCAAGAAGGGATTCATATAGTACCAATCCGTGTGACCAACGTGACAGTACAAGTAAAGTAATCTACTGCAGGAAATAATTCTAAGCAGGATATGAAATGATCAGAGAATGTACTCGCCTGGTATCTGAATAGCTGTGAAAATGTACTGTCCGAGATGAGGTACCTGACTCCCAGTTAGAGCAACACAAGTCAAGATGTATACAGAGGGTGATATATGAATGTACAATGCATCTGCATGCTGTCTAGGTCAATCTAGACCAAGGTCAACTCTTGGTCAACTATACTAGTCAAACTACGTCAACTAGGTCAAGACTGACCCTAACAAGTCTAATAAGTCTCACCAAGCCTAATCTAGCAATCACACACCAATCACAAGGATATACAAGCCAACTCAAGCCTACAATTTTATACTACATTATTCATACATATAGTGTATTACATATTTTACATATCATACAAGCCTATATTCATTGTATTCTACATTGTATCACCCATATACATTAAATACATATAAATATCACCTTCACTAATCATATATATATACATAAAATATATGGAAACTATATATGTGAACTTACATATGTGTGTATATAGAATGGAAGAAAGAGGGGTGTGTATGAATGAAATGGGACAGCCAACATAGGCCAAAAAGGGGACTTGTATTTACTGTCAAATGGGGGCCTGATATGGGCTGGAATGTAGTGAACAAGGGGCTGTTCTGAGGCTGGATTGGGACTGATTTATGGTGGTTCAAAGTACAGGTTTTGGAGCTGTACCATGGACTGATATGGGGACTTTTAGGACAGGTTTAAGGGTGCAAAGGGACTGCTAATGGGTTGAACATAGATGGGTTTATATGAAGTGATGTTGTGAGGAGTGACCAATGTGTATAACAATGAGGGGAGTGACAGGGGAAGGGTGTACCTGTGTGTGTCTATGTTTCAGAAAACAGAGAATAGGGTAAATTCATGTGTGTATGTGTATTGAACTGAAATCAGAAAAAGAAAACAGTGAACCAAAACTCAGATATATGCAATGCAGTCCAGTTGTATGCTTAGTTAGCTAATAGGCCAGTTAACATAAGGTAGGCTAGTGTAAGGGTGTGTGTTACATGAGAGCAAGATAGGAAAATGTGTGTGTGTGTCAAGAGTGCTCAAGAATTTGGTTGTATGTGTCATAGGCCTGTGTGTGAGTGAACTGTAGAAAGAAAAGAAATGGAAAGGATACGAAATGGAAAAATCTGAGAAATAAGATACCAAAACTCATGTGTGAAAGTCCAAATGAGAATACATACTGATGAAACCCAAAAAAACTGAATTCAAGAACCCAATCTCAGTTATTACATTTCAAAACTCAGTTTTAAATTCACATTCAAGATCCCAGTTTCCTAAACAACAATCTCAGTTAACTATTGCCAAGAAAAGGGAAAGCCCTTTCTCAGGTTTTCTCAAAACAGACCAATATACATCTATAACTGTTAAGCCCTAAACTAAGTAACAGTGTCCTCATATGTATGTGTGTGTAAATACAATGTATATGATAGTGTGAGTGGTAAGAGAGGCAAATGTGTATGTGTGTGTGTGTGAAGTAGTGAGCAATATATAACTGAAACAGTGCACACAGGAAAATCAATTAAAAGAATCAACACTCACCTTCCCCCCCATCAATACACAGGTCAAACAGTCCAAATCAAACTCAGATTTGGTTACACCCTCACAGTGAAATCTCAGGTTAATACATTAAAACTAAACAGCCTAGCTACACATAATATCACTTAACAGTCCCCAACTCAACACCCAGAATTTAGCCCCAATACTTCTCCATTTCAATCCAAATTTGACAAACCACAAGCAAACATCTAGGCACACACATTAGAGCTATGATAACATGTAATTAATAGCAATTAGTGGGTTAAAAATGATGCCAAAAGTCAAAATTAAAATCTGGAAACAGAATACTAAAACTGGACTGATACTTGATTCTTTGGAAATAGGGAAATTTGTGTTTTAAGCATCAAAACTAAATTAAATGCCCAAACAGTGATAGGTATAGCATCCACACATTACATATGTGTTTTGTGCCGAGTTTGTGTCCACTGGAGTGGACACAAACGTGTCCAAGTGCAACAGAACCCAAACGGGTAAATTCAGACACTGGACTTGGGAACAACATCGTGCGGGCGTGCACGAGTGTCGTACACCCGACACAGGCCTTTCCAATCCTCATGCTCGTGCAAGGGGGTGCGCCTAGGGTAGGGTTAAGTGTGTGTCACCCTGAAACGTGTCAGGGTGTGTCGTGTCCAGAGATTTGAACCCGTATCAGTGGCTAGCCGCAGGCCGCGCACAGTGCAGTGCATTCCCCGTGCGCGGCCAATATCTCCCAAACCCGACCATGAAATGTCGTAAAATTTTGGAAGAGGGATGACAGACGATGCCCCTAACTCCCCACAAAATTTCGTGTCCAAAGAGTTCGTGTCGTGTCCTGTGGAGACCCCAATATGCAGGGGATTACTGTAGCCCCGCGCGCGCGTGTCCAAGTGCGTGTGCACGAGTGTCCAAACGACACGACACAAACAAGAAATCATCTCAGAGTTACATAAATGGATAAGCGACACCAAAAACTAAATTTCTATTCAATTACAATTCAAAAATTCGAACGAAATGCCCTTTGTGGCATTTCGTCGAACACCTGAAGCTGTCACTGATACGTGTCCGATACGGACACGTACATGACACAAAACTTGGGAAACCCTATTCTTACAGAATCAGGACACCTAGGGCTAGATGAATATATAATTTAAACCTAGTTTTAATGGGTAGATTAGAATGTACCTATAGGTTGTTCTTCACTCAAAAAGTCTCTTTTAAAGAGTTCTTCAAGGCCACCCCAAATCCCCAAATTGATGCAAATATGAGATTTGACTCCACCATCAGCAAGGAAACTTTAATTAGATCATGATGGAAGAAATCTCAATGAAAATGGATCATTAATGAATAAACTATGAAGAAATTTCAAAGGAACAAACCTTGTTCTTAGAATGGTGGAAAGAGTAAAAAGAGGCACAAGTTTCAAGAGGAATTTTATAGGGATAGGTGCCCTATGTGGCTGGCCATCAATGCTAGGTTTAGGGTTTTGGAGAATCAATCTAAGGGCTCTCATTCCATCTAGTATATTCAATAGTCAAAAGTCTAGGTTTTCCCCTTTAATTAAGTTGCAACCTAGTCATTCTAACTAGTCATGACTAACCATGACCAAATCAATTTCTAACTTAGTCTAACCATGACTAACTAGGACTAACCTAGGTTAGGTCAATTCTAGGTTGGGGCTACTAACAACCACATGGCAATCAATTTAATAATATTAAATCACACCATTTAATATAGTATATATTAACTTCCAAATAATTATAATAAATTCAAATAAATTCAAGATAACCAAATATCCTCAAGCTAAATGTACTAACAAAATCTCTACCCACATGGTTAGGCTCTAGGGCAGACAGTCACTACGGCTTCACTAGCTGCACACCAAATCACAAGTCATGACTCAACCAGTTTTTAAATTGTTTAGAAATTATTAAAAATCACCAAAAATTATATTATTAAACTAAATACCATAATTAAATAATTTAAATACAAAATTTCAAAATTACCCTCATTTCAGAAACTGGGTGTTACAATCGTACCCACCTTATAAAAATTTCGTCCTCGAAATTTAAGATGGTAGCAGTCCTTCTAGGTCAAACACCCCACAATCAAAGTCTCAAACATACCGTCAGATAATCATATGTGTCTGTCCAAAATCATGATACTCCGAATCTTCGTCGTGCTAGTGAGCAAGGCTACGATAATCACAGAGTCCTCGACTAAGGCACATACCTCTAGAATCATGGTATTTAAAATTTTCGCATTACCGCATGCTTGGCAGCGAAAACCTTAAATTCCCACACCCGAGAAATACGTCATAAATCTGACTATATGTCCTCACTATGCCAGCTAAACACGACCATCGAAGATTCTCGATTCCATAACCAAGGTGACCTAGCCCATATGATTTATTCCAGAAGAAAACTAACATAACACAAGAACAACAAGACAGAATTAATCAACTAACAAGGAGCAGAAGGAATCAAAATTTCAAGGCAGTATAAGAGGCAATTGCGGAAAGAAAATTGAATAGATCGGAACCTGCAGCAAGATCTCTACTGGCCTGAGCATCCTCGACTGTCCTGGCGAAGGCTCGTCCTTGCTGGCCTCCTCTGGCCGGATGCTGATGCTGCATATACCTCTGCTGCTGAGTCGGTAAGGGTAATCCCGTCTGCTGGTCTACCGGAGCCCTAACTCCTCCTCCCTGAACTGTCTGTCCTGATGACTCGGGACACTCTCTCAGACGATGATCGGATCCCCCGCAAAGCAAACATCTGCCCAACCTCTTTCGGCACTCACCCCAACCATGCCCTGGTCTCTTACAGAAGGGACAAATAATAACTAGCTGTTGTTCCGGGGCCTGCTGCTGACTCTGTGGCTGCTGCGTCTGCTGGAAGGGTACATAGTCCTGAAACTGCCGCTGCTGAAGGTAGACCCTCGGCTGCTGGTACTGTTGCTGAAACTGTAGAAGTAGCATTTACTGCTGAAACTGTAGGTGTGGCATCTGCTGCTGAAACTGTGGCTGAATCTGCAAGTAGGGCATCTGATGCGAATACTGCTGCTGAATCTGCAGGTGGGGCATCTGATGCGGATACTGCTGCTGAATCTGCAGGTGGGGCATCTGATGCGGATACTGCTGCTGAATCTGCAGGTGGGGCATCTGATGCGAATACTGCTGCTGAATCTGCAGGTGGGGCTTCTTGGTCGGTCCCGCACTGCCACTAGCTCCCTGAGTGTCTAGCCTCCTCTTCTCCTTCAGTCCAAGATCGTCCTCCGCTGTCGTGGCTCCTACTAGAATCTGCTCGAAAGTGGCATTGCAGTCGCTCTTGGTATATGACTTAATTTCCTTGATCAAATCCCTGCGGAACTTCCTCGCCTTCCCGACCTCGGTAAGATCCTCGATGAATCTGCTCAAATGGCTGAACTCTCCAGCATACTCCTCAACGGTCTGGTTCCCTTGAACCAAACTCTCGAACTGCGCCTCCAGAGCACGGAGAGCTGTATCAGGAAAGAATTTCTCCTTGAATAGTTTCTTGAATGCTGCCCAAGTCTGACCGGCTGTACCAACCCTCGGGTCCGTCTGGTACCAGGTACGGGCCAAGTCCTGCATCTGGATGGCGGCTGCCTCGATTTGTAATCCTGCTGGTATCTGTGCCAATCGGAATATCTCCTTAATGTGCTCTATCTAATTGTCAGCGTATATGATGCCCTCTGTACCTTTGAAGTCTCAGGGTCCCATCTTCTTGAAGGAATGGATGTCTGGAGTCCTCGGCTGATGCGGCTGTATCTGGCCTCCCTGTGGCTGAGCAGCTACCAGCTCCACTGTCATCCTAACCAACTGGTGAGTATCTTATATGCTCTGTCGGATATCAGCAGACTGGCTCTGCTGAATCTGTTGCTGAAACTCCATGAATCGCAGGAAGAGGGTAAACATCTGAGCCGCATCTACCGTTTCTGAAGGTAACTGCTGCTGGTACATATCTGGAATGACGGGGGAAGACCTCCGGACAGGTGGAGGTGCACTCCCAAAAGCTGCAGAAGCTCCTATATTAGCAAAAATAAGGGGTGCTGTGGTCCCAGCATCCACAATCGGGTGAGGGGTGGTAGGCCTCTCACCAGCGTCTGCTGAGCCAGAGCGATGCGATCGTGTCTCAATCACCATCCTGGAGACAGATCAAACAAGGAATCAATACTGAGATAGAAACGATAATTCAAGGGAGGATAGTTATTCAAGGAAGCAAATTTTCAACAGGAATTTAGATGGCAGGAATCCAGTTAGAGTTTTTCCTAATGTGATTGAGTACCTCAAAATAACTCCTAATCCTACTGCAGGCTGTAGTGGTACTCTAGTTCGAATACCACTACACAAACTCGACCTGCATGGGCCACCACTAAAAACGTGTAACGACCCGCACCCACTGTGAGGGTACGAGAACGTAACAACGCCCAGCCTACGTCACAGTGTCGACGGTAGAACGCTATTCTAGGTCATGAACTATAATAACATAATATGAATACTCTCCATAAGGAGGCCAACACAGAGGTACAACTCAATCACAATCTAGAGATAGAATATGGCACGATAAAATAGGTAAGAGAATCCTCAACTGAGGTACAACAGAAATGAAATACAAGTCTAATCATCTCTAAAAATATACAACTCTGAATCAAGAACAACAACTAAACATAAAATAGAAAAACAGTCTAAGCTATCTATACTAAGCAGGGTATCGCCCTCAGCAGCTGCCTGAACCTCCCCAGGGGTCCAGGTCGCGAGTGTCATCTAGGCAAACTCCAAGTAAGGGGTGCAGGGTTCCTCATCATCTTCTGTAAAATTTTTACAGGTCCAGTCAGGACGGGAGCGAGCACAGTACATCTCAACAGTTCATAGCAGGTTAGAAAATATAATCATACAGTAAAGTAAGATACATGTACTGAAAGAAATGTTGTATGTAAACAAAGAGAGAGCTGTAATAGAAATATCTACTATAAATAAAGAGCTACCAGTGACTAGTGATTTAGAGCACAAAGTCGACATGTGAACGGCTTGATTGTACATGGCTATACTAAAGAGACGTACATGGCTATTCTACTTTGGAAATTGTTCACATGGCTATTTATACTCCCCCGTACCCCCAATCAATACACAAGGATCCAGCCAGGTTATGTTATATGATGCTATGTAACAGCCCCCGAAGGATGGTAGACCCCGAAGGTGATAAGACCTCGAAGGTGATAGACCCCGAAGGTAATAGACCCCGAAGGTGATACATAGTAGTCCCATAAATGGGATAAGGATTCTAGGAAGACTCTACGATCATAAGAGTATATGTCGTAAGTGATCAAAGAACCAATGAAGCATATGATACGTCATGTAAGTGAAACACACAGAACATGTAGTACCCGATGCTCCCTAAGGATAACATCTCAAGAAGGGATCCTTATAGTAACAATCCGTGTGACCAACGTGACAGTATAAGTAAAGTAATCTACTGCAAAAAATAATTCTAAGCAGGATATGAAATGATCAGAGAATGTACTCGCCTGGTATCTGAATAGCTGTGAAAATGTACTGTCCGAGATGAGATACCTGACTCCCAATTAGAGCAACACAAGTCAAGATGTATACAGAGGGTGATATATGAATGTACAATGCATCTGCATGCTGTCTAGGTCAATCTAGACCAAGGTCAACTCTTGGTCAACTATACTAGTCAAACTAGGGCAACTAGGTCAAGACTGACACTAACAAGTCTAATAAGTCTCACCAAGCCTAATCTAGCAATCACACACCAATCACAAGGATATACAAGCCAACTCAAGCCTACAATTTTATACTACATTATTCATACATATAGTGTATTACCTATTTTACATATCATACAAGCCTATATTCATTGTATTCTACATTGTATCACCCATATACATTAAGTACATATAAATATCACCTTCACTAATCATATATATATATATATATATATATATATATATATATATATATATATATACATAAAATATATGGAAACTATATATGTGAACTTACATATGTGTGTATATAGAATGGAAGAAAGAGGGGTGTGTATGAATGAAATGGGACAGCCAACATAGGCCAAAAAGGGGACTTGTATTTACTGTCAAATGGGGGCCTGATATGGGCTGGAATGTAGTGAACAAGGGGCTGTTCTGAGGCTGGATTGGGACTGATTTATGGTGGTTCAAAGGACAGGTTTTGGAGCTGTACCATGGACTGATATGGAGACTTTTAGGACAGGTTTAAGGGTGCAAAGGGACTGCTAATGGGTTGAACATAGATGGGTTTATATGGAGTGATGTTGTGAGGAGTGACCAATGTGTATAACAATGAGGGGAGTGACAGGGGAAGGGTGTACCTATGTGTCTATGTTTCAGAAAACAGAGAATAGGGTAAATTCATGTGTGTATGTGTATTAAACTGAAATCAAAAAAAGAAAACAGTGAACCAAAACTCAGATATATGCAATGCAGTCCAGTTGTATGCTTAGTTAGCTAATAGGCCAGTTAACATAAGGTAGGCTAGTGTAAGGGTGTGTGTTACATGAGAGCAAGATAGAAAAATGTGTGTGTGTGTCAAGAGTGCTTAGGAATTTGGTTGTATGTGTCATAGGCCTGTGTGTGAGTGAATTGTAGAAAGAAAAGAAATGGAAAGGATACGAAATGGAAAAATCTGAGAAAGAAGATACCAAAACTCATGTATGAAAGTCCAAATGAGAATACATACTGATGAAACCCAAAAAAACTGAATTCAAGAACCCAATCTCAGTTATTACATTTCAAAACTCAGTTTTAAATTCACATTCAAGATCCCAGTTTCCTAAACAACAATCTCAGTTAACTATTGCCAAGAAAAGGGAAAGCCCTTTCTCAGGTTTTCTCAAAACAGACCAATATACATCTATAACTGTTAAGCCCTAAACTAAGTGACAGTGTCCACATATGTGTGTGTGTGTAAATACAATGTATATGATAGTGTGAGTGGTGAGAGAGGCAAATGTGTATGTGTGTGTGTGTGTGTGTGAAGTAGTGAGCAATATATAACTGAAACAGTGCACACAGGAAAATCAATGAAAAGAATCAACACTCACCTTTCCCCCCCATCAATACACAGGTCAAACAGTCCAAATCAAACTCAGATTTTGGTTACACCCTCACAGTGAAATCTCAAGTTAATACATTAAAACTAAACAGCCTAGCTACACATAATATCACTTAACAGTCCCCAACTCAACACCCAGAATTTAGCCCCAATACTTCTCCATTTCAATCCAAATTTGACACACCACAAGCAAACATCTAGGCACACACATTAGAGCTATGATAACATGTAATTAATAGCAATTAGTGGGTTAAAAATGATGCCAAAAGTCAAAATTAAAATCTGGAAACAGAATACTAAAACTGGACTGATACTTGATTCTTTGGAAATAGGGAAATTTGTGTTTTAAGCATCAAAACTAAATTAAATGCCCAAACAGTGATAGGTATAGCATCCACACATTACATACGTGTTTTGTGTCGAGTTTGTGTCCACTGGAGTGGACACAAACGTGTCCAAGTGCAACAGAATCCAAACGGGTAAATTCAGACACTGGACTTGGGGACAGCATCGTACGGGCGTGCACGCGTGTCGTGCACCCGACACAGGCCTTCCCAATCCTCATGCTCGTGCAAGGGGGTGCGCCTAGGGTAGGGTTAAGTGTGTGTCACCCTGAAACGTGTCAGGGTGTGTCGTGTCCAGAGATTTGAACCCGTATCAGTGGCTAGCCGCAGGCCGCGCACAGTGCAGTGCATTCCCCGTGCGCGGCCAATATCTCCCAAACTCGACCATGAAATATCGTGAAATTTTGGAAGAGGGATGACAGACGATGCCCCTAACTCCCCACAAAATTTTGTGTCCAAAGAGTTCGTGTCGTGTCCTGTGGAGACCCCGATATACAGGGGATTACTGTAGCCCCGTGCGCGTGTCCAAGTGCGTGTGCACGAGTGTCCAAACGACACGACACAAACAAGAAATCATCTCAGAGTTACATAAATGGATAAGCGACACCAAAAACTAAATTTCTATTCAATTATAATTCAAAAATTCGGGCATTTCGTCGAACACCTGAAGCTGTCACTGATACGTGTCCGATACGGACACGTACAGGACACGAAACTTGGGAAACCCTATTCCTACAGAATCAGGACACCTAGGGCTAGATGAATATGCAATTTAAACCTAGTTTTAATGGGTAGATTAGAATGTACCTATAGGTTGTTCTTCACTCAAAAAGTCTCTTTTAAAGAGTTCTTCAAGGCCACCCCAAATCCTCAAATTGATGCAAATATGAGATTTGACTCCACCATCAGCAAGGAAACTTTAATTAGATCATGATGGAAGAAATCTCAATGAAAATGGATCATTAATGAATAAACTATGAAGAAATTTCAAAGGAACAAACCTTGTTCTTAGAATGGTGGAAAGAGTGAAAAGAGGCACAAGTTTCAAGAGGGATTTTATAGGGATAGGTGCCCTATGTGGCTGGCCATCAATGCTAGGTTTAGGGTTTTGGAGAATCAATCTAAGGGCTCTCATTCCATCTAGTATATTCAATGGTCAAAAGTCTAGGTTTTCCCCTTTAATTAAGTTGCAACCTAGTCATTCTAACTAGTCATGACTAACCATGACCAAATCAATTTCTAACTTAGTCTAACCATGACTAACTAGGACTAACCTAGGTTAGGTCAATTCTAGGTTGGGGCTACTAACAACCACATGGCAATCAATTTAATAATATTAAATAACACCATTTAATATAGTATATATTAACTTCCAAATAATTATAATAAATTCAAATAAATTCAAGATAACCAAATATCCTCAAGCTAAATGTACTAACAAAATCTCTACCCACATGGTTAGGCTCTAGGGCAGACAGTCACTACGGCTTCACTAGCTGCACACCAAATCACAAGTCATGACTCAACCAGTTTTTAAATTGTTTAGAAATTATTAAAAATCACCAAAAATCATATTATTAAACTAAATACCATAATTAAATAATTTAAATACAAAATTTCAAAATTACCCTCATTTCAGAAACTGGGTGTTACAGTATTTACTTTGTGGATTACTGTATTTGAGTTTTGAGATGTATTCTGAGTTTGTATCTTAGACACTTAGACTTCTATCTGTTGTATCTCTTTTCGATTTCATGTTTTATCTATCTTCCTTTATGCTCTACCTTAGATGTGATTGAGTTTACATTCTGCTATGTCACCCCCATTCGGAGAGTATAAACTGTTTAGTCTTATACTGTTAGATGCATTGAGACCTAGGACAGCGTTCTACCGCCGATACTGCGGCGTAGGCTGGGCGTTTTTACGTTCTCGTGCCCTAACTCTAGGGTGCGGGTCGTGACACCGTCTAAGCCCTCAGCAGCCAATAAGCAGAAGCAGGTGGAGGCTCGTTTCGACAGACCTCTACGAAAGGAGAATGCTTCGGGGCTAGCCAAGCCCCATAACTTCGACATACTGGCACAACTGGCCAGTACTCCTACCCGCCTATCTTTGTTCGAGCTCCTGCGTCTTTCCAAAGACTCCCGAGAAGCTCTCTGTGAAGCTCTGAAGGATGCCGAATCCTTTCTCAGTCAGGTCAAGCAGCCTGAAGACCTCCCAACTACTTGTGTGCACTGTCATTGTGCGGATGAAGTTATCCCAAACATAACTTTCACCCAACAAGACATGCTGCTCAAGCACCACCGACATAACCGGCCGCTGTATTATACAGGGTATATCGGTTCAGTCAAGGTAAACCGGATTCAGATCGATCCGGGGTCTTCTCTCAGCATCATTCCGAAGGCGCTATTATCAACACTGGGGATCCCAATGTACCGGTTGGCGCCCTCCAACACAACCACCAATGGCTTCAACGCTAGCAAAAGTGAGCCACTGGACAAAATTCGACTGAAGTGTCACATCGATAACCTCAGAACTGAGGTAACCTGCTATGTTGTGGATGCCGAGGTCAACTACAACATCCTGCTCGGTCGACCATGGCTATATGAGTACATGGTGGTGCCATCCACGCTCCACCAATGCATGAAATATGTATCCACCAACGGCGTCATCAGGATGGAGTTCGCAGATATCGATCCTTTCAAAGGGATTGAAGCCTACTTCATCGATTCCGACTTATACAAGTCACTTAACGAGAAGGAAGCCAATAATGCTGATGACGAGGCAGAGACGGCAGCTGAGCCGGACATGGAGCCTGAGATGACTCTCGATGCTCCTTTGAAGATCCGACTCAAGGACAAACTGCCCCAGAAGGTGCCTCCAATGAGCATCAAGCTACCAGGAAAAGCACCAACTCCTGAAGCTCTCCTGAAGATACGCCTCAAGGGAAAGCCGCCTCAAACATCGGCGCCCCTGGTGGCAAAATTACAGGGAAAGGCACCAATCACTGGAGGCGCAGTTGAGGCACCTCTGAAGGTGCGTCTTAAGGGCAAGCCGCCACAGTCATCCAAGATGCCAAAGAGGGCTCACATAACCCTCTCGGACCCCAAAATCAAAGCTGTGGTGGACTCTCCTGATCCAATCCCAGTACTTACAGATGAGGAGCTTGGCGAATATATCTCTGCTGATGTAGATGCACCCTCCTTAGACAATGTAATCCTACGGGATAAAATCTTGCATTTCATCAATAATAGAGTGTCTTTTAATTATTCTTGTCTTCCATATTGGAATGCCATGTATACATTAGATAACGCTCTACGGTCGTTGCAAACACAAATAACGACCGTCCATCATGTAAATCGAGTAGTCCCGTCTCAAGGAGTCTGTTACATAGTCCCTCTACGAAGTCGAGATGAAGGATCCATCATCTTTGGTAAAGTCGAGCGTCATCAAGACCTCCCGCCACCCGAGCCAGAACCTGATACCGGCAGAATACAAGTCTATCGATACACGGATACGACAAAGCACATCATCTAAAAGATGGGCTACGACCTGAAAAGCAACAAAGGTCTAAACTACGGCAAGGGTCAACGTCTCCTTCTCCGGCTTCCAACACCTAAAGGAAAGCCGCAGGACTATTATAATCGAACTCGACGGGGGGTAGGCTATGTCACGCCGCCATCAACTCTAGAAAGTTCAGACGTAGAACATTCCCACTCGTCCGAAGTATCGACTTGAGATTCCGATACCAGTATCGGATCAGTCTTCAAGAAAGTGCTGTCAGCTAACATGACATCAGCATAACCTCAAAAAGATGAAGGCGAAGAACAAGCGCCGGAACCCTTCGAAGAAGAATCCTGGGCTCAACGCCTAGGAGAACAATGGAAGTCTCATTTCGAGTTACGTGAACCTCCTACCGAAGACGAAGTCGAACAGATCGACCTTGGGGATGGGTCTTCTTTTAAACCCATCTTCATCAGCAAAAGCCTAGAAGGAGAAGACCGAGAGTCTTTAATCCAACTGGCTAAGGAGTATATCGACGTCTTTGCCTGGAGCTACGAAGACATGCCGGGACTCGATCCACAGATCGCAATGCATAGGTTGAACATCTTACCCGATGCCAAACCTATTAAACAACAACAACGACGCTTCCGGCCGGACATCATGAATGCCATCGATTAAGAGGTGGACAAGCTCTTGACCAGCGGCTTCATCCGTGAGGAACAACACCCAGATTGGATAGCCAACGTTGTACCTGTCACCAAAAAGAATGGGAAGATACGAGTCTGTATCGACTTCAGGGATCTCAACTCTGTATGCCCGAAGGACGAATTCTCGCTTCCAATCACTGACGTGATGATCGACAATACGTGTGGCTTCGAGCGCATGTCTTTCATGGACGGGTATTCGGGCTACAACCAGATCAAGATGTTCCCTGATGACGTAAAACATACGTCATTCAGGACTTCAAAGGGCATTTTCTGCTACACAGTGATGCCCTTCGGCTTGAAGAATGCCGGTGCGACATTATGAGCACCATCTTCCGTCAATATCTTTGTAAGACAGTCGAATGCTATGTTAACGACATCGCAGTCAAGAGCCGCCTTAAAGGAGATCACCTACAGGACCTGAAGACAGTCTTCGATCTCATGCGGGCACATCAACTCAAGATGAACCCTGCTAAATCCTTCCTGGAGGTTTCTAGCGAAAAATTCTTAGGCTTTGTCATCACGGCGAAAGGCATTCATGTTGATCTCGAGAAGACCAAAGCCATCCTCAACATGGACCCTCCGAAGAATCTTCGAGAACTTCGGGGCTTACAGGGACGTCTGGCATACATCCGAAGGTTCATAGCAAACCTTTCCGGTAAATGTCAACCCTTTACTCAGCTCATGAAGAAGGGAGTCTCTTACGTCTGGACAGAGGAGTGCCAAAAGGCTTTCGACGACATCAAGGCTTACTTGACAAGCCTGCCAATCCTAGTAGCACATGTCGCCGGCAAACCATTTCTCCTCTACGTCCGTGCCATAGATCATTCCCTGGGTGCTCTGCTGGCTCAAAACAGCGATACAGGCTACGAGCAAGCGATCTACTACCTCAGTCGAACGCTCATTGGAGCTGAACATCGGTACAACCCCGTTGAAAAGGAGTGCTTGGCCTTGGTGTTTGCCATCCAGAAGACTCGCCATTATGTCTCGAGCCAGACAATTCATGTCATCTCCCGAGTCAATCCACTCAGAGTCCTCATGACGAAGCCAGGGTCATTAAACTCCCAGCTAGCTACATGGGCGATCCTGCTAACACCATACAACATGGTGTTTGTGCCACAAAAATTCGTTAAGGGTCAGGCCATGGCCAACTTTTTAGCTGCACACCCCATCCCGGAGTCCTCAAGACTCTATGAAGACATCCCGGATGAGGTCTAAGAATCAAACGTCACCGAAGGAAGCTCCGTTTGGCGGATATTTTTCGATGGCGCTTCAAAAACAGGCCCCAAAGGCCAGATCGTCGCAGGAGTGGGGGTAGTCTTAGTCTCCCCCGATCAGCTGGTCATCCAGCGTGCTTACTCTCTTTCGAAGCCGTGCTCCAACAATATTGCCGAGTACAACACGCTCATTATGGGACTCCAGCTGGCACAACAGCTGGGGGTGGATCATCTGGAAGCCTACGGCGACTCGAAACTCGTCGTAAACCAGATCCGAGGGCAATACGAGGTTCGCCATGAAGATCTGATCCCTTACCATGAAGTTGCATTGAACATTATTTCAACCTTCACTGGGTTCTTCATCGAACACGTACCTCGTCTACAAAACCTAGAGGCTGATGCTCTGGCTGGCCTCGCGGCCTCATTAGCGGCACCCTTTGGGACTCAACACTACGTCACGGTAGTTGGCCGAGACTTGGTTTGTCCTAGAAACAACCTATGCTTACGAGTGGCCCACGCCATGCCGACAAGTACTGGTGTTAATGTCCGAGACTAAAGATTCCCGTTCATCGACTTCGCCGTCTACGGAATTCTTCCAGAGGACCCGAAGGAAGCCGTCTCAGTCAGGAGACGTTCTCTTCGATTCTATTATGATACAGCCACTAAAATGCTGTACCGATGCTCCTATGATGGGCTTCTCCTTCGATGCCTGTCCAACGAAAAGGCGACCGAAGCTCTTCGAGAAGTTCATGATGAAACTTGCGGAGCTCATCAACCTGGTCCTAACTTGCAGGATCGACTGTGACGCATGGGCTACTATTGGCCAACCATGGCCGCTGATGCTGTCGACTATGCTAAGAAGTGCCATGCGTGCCAACTTCATGCAGACTTCATTCATATGCCGTCAGAACCACTACATCCTACAGTCGCCTCCTGGCCCTTCGAAGCCTGGGGCATGGACATTATAGGACCGATCACCCCTCCTTCATCAAGGGGGCACCGCTTCATCCTGGCCATTACCGATTACTTCTCTAAGTGGGCAGAAGCAGTCCCATTGGCGGAAGTAAAGAGCTCCAGGGTGGTCAGCTTTATCAAACACCATGTCATTTACCGTTTCGGAGTACCCAGGCGGATCATCCATGATAATGGTCCTCAGTTCATCAGCCATATTTTTGCAGATTTTGTGACAATAGTCGCATTCAGAACGTGGCCTCAACCGCCTATAATCCGGCAGCAAACGGATTGGCCGAGGCGTTCAACAAAACTATCATTAGGCTGCTCAAAAAAGTCGTATCATCCAACAAACGTGACTGGGACGAAAAGCTTGGCGAATATCTTTGGGCCTACCGCACAACAGTACGAACCCCAACAGGCAACACACCATTCTCCCTGGTCTACGGGAGTGAAGCGGTACTGCCTCTCGAGATCCAGATACCCTCACTCCGCGTAGCAATCACAAACAAACTCACAGAAGAGGACAATCAACGTCGTCGTCTGCGGAAGCTGGAGGCACTTGGCGAAAAGCGTCTCCTAGCTCAACAACATATCGAACTCTACCAAGCCCGTATATCACAGGCTTTCAACAAGAAGGTCAAACAGAAAACTTTTCAAGTTGGCGACCTGGTTCTGGCAGTCAGGAGGCCGATGGTGTTAACTCACAAGACACCAGGAAAGTTCGAGCCCAAGTAGGAAGGACATTTCATCATTGAGACGGTATACTCAAACGGTGCTTACCGCCTCGCCAAACCCAATGGGGACTTGTTCATGATGCCCATCAACGGTAAGTTCCTGAAGAAGTACTACTCTTGACATCTTTCAGATATGTGCTTCCATAAGGGGATCTATGGACCCAACCATCAGGATTCACAGACAATTCCCTTCCAACAAAACCATACGCTTCCGGAACCCAGTTGTTCCGTAGCATCCTCCAGTAGAAAGACAACCACGTCCACATCACCTCTGAGTTGTCCCTCTACACCCTACAAAGCGAAATCTTACACTTCGTAAGTCTATGCTATCCTTCATGTTTACCACGTCCACATTACCTCTGAGTAAACATCTCGTACAAACAACCCTTGTGTTGTCGTACATTGATCGCAGAACTTCCACGTCCACATCACCTCTGAGTTGTTCAGCGTATCCCCCAGGATCACTTCTACCACGTCCATAATACCTCTGAGTAGGAAGATTCTATCAATTGAACCCCAATGATTGCCACGTCCACATTACCTCTGAGCAAACATGTTGGTTCCTTCAAACTTATTATCTGTACCTAAAAGCCAAGGTGCGCAAAAGATAATAGGTCCACACAAATCATCAAGTTTATGATAACAAAAATAAACACATCACAAAAAGTTGTGTACTTCTTTATTTTCTAAAAAAAAAGAGAGTACAGAACTACACTATCCCCCAGCAAGAGTTGCAAAAAAACATAAAAAGGAGAGGCTACAGTCCCTAAACATCTCCAGGGTTGGCTGAGAGCTCTCTAACTCGATGTCTCAAGTCGGCTGTATTAGTCTCCACAGTCGTCAGGACTCGACGCTCAGCTTCTTGACGCATCAATTCAACAGCCTCAGCGGAAGTATCATTCTCATGCTTCTCATCAAGCTGTTGTCGCTGCCGAGCCAGGGCAAGAGCCCGGTGAGTAAAAGTTGCTTCCTCCTTCTTGAATGCTACGTATTCAGCCTGGATACGTTTGGCATCTAACTGGAGTCGGGCCCGTTGGTCCTCAAGGCGGCACATCTGGGCGTTAATCTCCGCGATATTAACATCCAACGCAGCTTGCGTTTCTATTGTCTCCTTCATGGACTGAGACAACTGCCCTATCGCAGCCTCAGTTGCTTCCTCCTTCTTGAATGCTACGTGTTCAGCCTGGATATGTTTGGCATCTAACTGGAGTCGGGCCCGTTGGTTCTCAAGGCGGTGCATCTGGGCGTTGATCTCCGTGATATTAGCGTCCAACGCAGCTCGCGTTTCCATTGTCTCCTTCATGGACTGAGACAACTGCCCTACCGCAGCCTCAGTCTCAGCTACCTCGTGCTTCCAGATGCTCACAGTGGCCTGGTAGGAAGACTCAATCTCGGCGATCAACTTCCCCTTCTCCGCATCTATCAAGACGGAAAGGTCATTTCGCTGGATGCGCTAAAGTTCCGTGAGCCGCTGGTCCAGCTCGATCACCGAAGCCTCCAGGATCTCGGCCATATGGTCATGGCCTTGGTGAACGCGGATCAGCTCGATATAAGGCATTGCCAGAGTTTTTCCCGTTGCAAAGCTTCCGTTGGCATCCATCACCGCAGATACACCCCTCTACAGCATTTTATACACCCCCTCGACGATGAATTTCATATATTCATCTGCGTCTGCCAGCACCTGCGGCTTCATAGCAGGAGTTGGAGAAGCTACTGTAGTTAGCGGACCGGAAGAAGATCCGCCAACCTCAACCTGCGAGACTGGAACCTCGATATCAATAGGCTCTTCATCAACATGGGCCGGACTGCTAGCCCGAGGAGCCGAAGGAACAAAGGAAGCCGGCACAGGCGTCGAGATAGTACCCCAAGTAGGAGGAGCAACAGAGGGTTCCACACCCTTACCCTTCTCAAGTTCGGAGGAACCACCGACGTCAACGGCCACCTCTTCTGCCCCCAACGTCCTATCAGCGGTCAGTACCTCCCCTGGCAGAACGGAGAGACCAACACTCATCTCCTGGCACATCCCGGGAGACAGGACTGGCAGATGAGTCTCATCCTTCTCAAGTCGCTCTGCATCGGTAGCCACCTCAACTTCTACGGGTGAGGCTGGGGTAGGACTCGGCAATGATACAGCCGACCTCCCCTCATCATGACAAGAAGGGGAATCAACCCTCTCCTCTGTCCCAACCATATCTGTTGCCCCCGCAACAGACACTTGCAATGCTGGAGGGACGTCATCGGAAGGCGACGAACTCCAATCCACTTCATCATCAGGATGCCTCGAGTCCGTAGGACCCTCAACGTCCAAGGCCTCCGCGGCAGATTGTACCTTCCCGGAAGTTGTTGCAACCTCCGCAATTCTTCCAACAAAGTCAGGAGATACTAAAACCTCCGCAGGAACATCTTCGGGACTCTCCTCCACGGAAGACATTATCATCGGTGGAATGCGCTCATCAGAAGAGCTTGCCACCTCCTTCGGTTTACTAACACCCGGTTTTGAAACACGGGTCTTCTTCTTCGACGATCCCTATAAGAAGAAAAGCATAAGTCACCAAAATGACAAGATGAACCAGAATTACGGAGGATGCCTTACCTCAGCAGGAACTGATTCCGCTGGCATTTCAAGTGGCACTCCTGTAGCCTTTGGAGTCGATGTCTTTCTCGGCCTTTTTGGTACAGAAGAACCAGCTTCTGTGTCGGCCCGCCTCTTTCCAACAGACGGATCTCTCACTGGTGCTGCAGCAGCAGCCCGATATCCTGCCAATTCTGGTGGACGATATGATCGGGCTGCCATCAACATATTTGTCGTGGCCTCCAGCTGAGTTCCAATGATGAAACTAGTCTTCCTGTCATAACCAGGAGACGCAGTATTCATAGTGCAATACAGCTTGGCGGTCGAATACAGGATCTTTGGCCGAGGGTTGTGAACGGGCGCCGTAAACTGAACACCAGTGCACCCGGCATTGTAATATTGCCAGCCCCGGGCTCCGTCCAGCAAACTACCGATAAATCCCAGACTGCTACTGGAATTCCGTAGCATCAGCTGAGTATAGCCAAACTGGCGAGCGAACCGGCTGGGCAGATATGGCTCCAGATAATATCTATTTTGGTTGCGGTAGACCAGGTGAGAAGGCCGAATACTTTGCAACCAACGAAAACCCTATTTTGGCAAAGTAATCGCATCTTCGCCCGAGTCAACTAAATCTTGATCGGCCTCGAAATCTTTGAAGATGGGGCCAACCTTGACAATCTTCCACCCCTGAAGGTAGGACAACCCTCCTGCAAACGAAAACGCCAGTGTATAACCACTTCCTCTTGTAGAAGCGGCGGATGAAGGCATCTTCTTCAACATGATCCTCTTCCGGACCGGGACTCATCACGTTCGGATAATGCAAAATCAGCCATCCCATAAGATAATGGAAGGACAGCTCGGCCCGGGGAAAGTTGTCGTTGTTACCTTTCCTGTAGATCACATCGTCAGCAAAGGACCTCAAACCCCGCAACAGGTTACACACCATCGCGGGGAGGAGAGCTAAAGGTCGTCCAAAGGCCAACTTCACGGCAGGCAAAATGAGGTTCCGATGTACCCTCTCTACGACACCGAATCCGCCCACAAACACACAATCTCGGAGCCATATCATCAAGTATGCTGTCAGTACCGCTTTAGACGATATCCGGTGTGCACAGTACCAGAAGCAACTATACGCATTCTCACCATCCTCATTGGAACGAGGAGTCCTCTCGTCCAGCCGGCTTATCTCAGAAGTCACTTCCGCAGGTTTTAGCCCTTGCGGAGTCGTAAACCGGATCCTCGAGGGATCCATCAAATCCTGCTTGAAAACATAATCCCTCCAAGCAGTCACATGAGGCTGAGTCTTGACTTTGTCCTTCCGATGCATCAAATAATGATGGCTCGCCACTTCCTTGAAGACGGCCATCATCTCCGAGTTCTTATTTTTCAGAACCTGGATCTCTTCATTTGATGGAAAATATTCCTCGTACGTCTCTGAGCCCCAGGAAAGCTTGGGCACTTCGTACATCTCGTGGAGAGCCAACCCCAACTCCCCTATGGGAGTGTAGAAGGTACCAGTCTGGGTATTGAACAACTCCAAGAGTGCAAGGAACATAGGCTTATTGAGATCCACGCCAGCCTGCGTGGCACAGATAGCGGCTGTCAGCCCAATCTCCTTAAGCTCAGCCTTGAACTTCGAAAGCACCCAAGTGGTCAACTCGTCCCACCTCGAGATATGATGACACCAGCCTTTGACCCTAAAGCTACCTTTCGGATTCACGACCCTCGATGTCAGCATCCGGCTCATGAAGGTTGAAGCATTGAAGGCAAAAGTGTCAGTTGGGACTTCACTGTAGAGGCTCCCAGAATGTAAAGTTCGGCAACTGAACGAGGGACCGGTTCGTAAAGCAGATAGGGTATCCCTTTGATTCGAGGTAGCGTCAATCAAAAGAGCACCTCCTAGGGCCCCTCCCTGAGAAGGAGTAAGATCCCAGGACATCCTTCTCTTCGAAGCTAGACGATAGAAGGCTATCAGCGACAACTGGCGGTCGAGTTATCGCATGTACAGCACCATGCCTTTTGCTGAAAAGAACCTGTCTTCTTTGACCTTCAGTATCTTCGCTTCCGTAGAGATCAGGCGATCACCGAACAAAAAGGCAGGTTTCAAGAAGGTCACATCTTCGGATTCAGCAAATTTCAGTTTTTTGCTCTCCATCATACTCTGGAGGAAAGTCGGTAACTGGTTCTGGATCTGCAGCACCCTCTCAGGAGGTTGATCCTGTAAGATAACACCCTTAGCAGGATTGACAACAGCCTCATCAAAATCAACTCCCATTTGACAAAGGGAAGCATCCAGAAGGACCTCATTCAGCAGCGAAATTGTCATCGATACTGGCACAACAAAAATCAAAGGTCAGGCAAAAAGACAAAGTACGTCAAAGCAACCTGGCGCATCATCAGGGTGTAAACCCATGCGCCTCAGTGAAAGGCTTCGGCACATCATCAGGGCATAAACCCATGCGCATCAGCAAAGGCTTCGGCACATTTAGGGTGTGAATCCATGCACGTCCGCAGTTAAACCTCGGTGCATGATAAAGGCCTAAACCTATGCACGTTGGCGAGGTGAAAACTCGGCGAGGACAGTGGTCCATACGCGTCGGCAGAAGAGAGTTGTCAACTCAGTCGCATGATCCAAAGACCGCCTGAACAAAGAAAGTAGTGGAAAAGATGATACCCACCCGTCACAGCAGGGCGAACGTCGGCCAGAGTCACAATGGTGATAGGGACATCCCCCTTGGCATACTCCACCTGCTCCTTTCCCTTGCCGGCACCGCCGCGAGGAGTCTTGGGAGCCATTTCTTTGAGAGAAGAAAAGTTAGGGTTTTTGAAGAAGAACTCTAAAGAAAGCAAAAGCAAGGAGAAGAAGAACTCTCTCTCTCCATCTCTTGGCTATTTATAGGGCTTGGTCGCACGCGTCCCGATGACGTGTGATCTCAGCCATCGCCTCGAGTTCTGTGAAGAGATAACAACAAATAAAACCAAAAGATCATCATTAATCTTTTCGGTTACCGAGGCATCATCATATGCATTAACTGAGAGGAGCATGCGCCCGAACAGGCATGCGCCCCAACAGTCATGTGCCTTGACCTCCATGCTTCTTATTCAAAGTATTCTAAAACTTATCCAAAAGTTTTGAAAACTTTGAAGGGGGTCTTGTAGAAGCATGGAATTTTACAACCAGAAAGCCCATGCGCCAGACACTACATACGCCAGAGCTCGAACAAAATACTTCACAGCAAAAGCAACAAATATAGACATGGAAAGAGAACTTTTTATTTCACATATAAAAGTCTATTACATGTCCAGAGAAGGTTGTACAAAGGAGAATTTCTACAAAGAAAAGATCCTAAGTCTACGGCCAGCAGTCACCATGCGCCTCCAGACAGGCGCTGCAGTCACCATGCGCCCTCAGCAAGGCGCATCCTTTTCAGCAGCTCAGTTATGTGCATCCCCAGTTATGTGTATCCCTTCAGCAGCCCAGTTATGTGCCGCTCTTCCAGCCAGGCTCACCTGATAAATGCTTCGACTAACGAAGCATTTAACCCTCTGGCTGGAACCGAGGAAGAGAAGAGCACCGCAAATCTGTGGCCAGGGAAGGCTTCGAAAGAGCCTCCAAAGGTGAAGGAAGACCGTGATCGAAACCACGGCTAAAGGAGCAGCTTTCAACACAACCAGAGTGGGCAACACCCACTTTGAAGGAAGAAAGAGCCTAGCACCGCCATTCCGATCTACGGCCCTTCCGGAACAACGGAGACGAGGCCCGAGCATCCCTATCTTTGGATGCAACAGGCACCTTCTGTCTGCCTCGGAAGCCCTCGACTCCGTCTTTTGGATGTAACAGTCACCTTCAAGTGCATCAATGACGACATGGCGTCTCATCTTTACCCTCGGGAGCACTTTGTCAACAGAATGCACTCGAGTACCCAAGTTCATATTGGAAGTACGTGAGAGAAAGAGAAGCAAGCCTTCTCTCCATGCCACTATTTATAGGCCGGGCAGATCAAACCCACGCGCCAAGTGGATGGCTCTCCAAATTTCGTGCAATGAACTTGCATTTAATGGATGAACCGGATGCCTCGAATTCAGCCAAACGGCTATTTAAAGCACTCGAGGAACGAAACAGCCGCACGCACCCTTTGACTTCAGGCACATCACACAGACGCGCCCTTCAGAACCAAGCGTATTACAGAGGATGCGCCCCCATGCGTCCTTATACCCAGTGGAACGCCAATCGAACCTCAGCTGTCCATCGAATGTCAGAAATATTAAATGCTGAACTGACAGAGTTGGCAGCACACCTCCCAAAGTCTGAACGGTTGACAGCTTTTTCAGAAAATAAAGCGTTGGCAATGTCAGCATTATCATGACTTTACTCCGACGACTACTGCCACGTGGCCACTCAACAACCCGCATGCGCCTCTGCAGCCATGCGTCCAAATCTGTATGCGCTTCAAAAGCCATGCGCCTCAGACTCTTCACTGTTCCCTAAAGACAGAAAAAAAGTCTCCATTTGAAGCTCTGCATGCGCCTCAAAAGCCATGCGCCCCAGACTGCTCTCCGATCCCAAAAGACAGAAGGAAAGTCGCCTGTATGCGCTTCAAAAGCCATGCGCTCAGAATGGTTCGTGACTCATAAAGGTTACGAGCCAAAGTCTCCTCATGTGCCCAATCCTAGGCGCATCCTACCAGATCATTCCCTACCAAATCCGAGATCTCCGAGCCATGAGTTGATGACATGTGTCCTTTGACTCAACTCACCCGAGATCTCCGAGCCATGAGTCGATGACACGTGTCCTTTGACTCAACTCACCCAAGATCTCAGCAACAGAAAGATCCTCTTCTCTGCTACGTGCCGGCTTACAATAGCAGTATGAAGAATTCAACCCCTCGATCAGGGCGCATTATCTATGCGCCTCCATCAGCAATCTCCACGTGGCGTCCCTACGCACCAGCGCATCCTACATATGTGCGCATGAGCAGCCAACTGCCCAGCTATAAATAGAGGGATCATTTCCTTCTCACCCACGAACAAGACAGAGAATACCCAACGAAGGAACATATCATCAGAGAGGCAGATACAGACACTCAACGTCTTCCTCCTCTCAGCAAGCTCTAGCACCCAGAGCAATCCAAACCTTCAGAGAACCGATAACCGTCGTCAGCTCGTCAATGGAGTCAACGCATTACCACTCGCTCCATCGGCACAAGGGACCCAGATAAACAAAAGTGTACTCCTAGGACTACGTCTAAGTCCTATATTGTAACACTGTTTTGTTTGTATTGAAATTTGTAATCAAACAATTTTAATGGCAAACATGCATCAGTCACCAACTCTGGATCCAGCAGTACTCTTTCTCCCATGTCATCCTATACAAGTGGTGTACGACAACAACGTCCATTGAGAGTTTCAAATAGAATCATACCAAATGCTGGCTTGGTAGCTGTTGTCGTAAGAGAACTCTACCAAGTGCAAATGATCTTCCCAAGACCCTCCAAACTCCAATACGCAAAAATCTCGGTATGTCTTCAGGCGTCTGGATTGTCTTCTCTGATTGTCCATCTGTCTGGGAGTAACCGACGGTGCTGAACTTCAGTTGGGTTCCCAAGCTGTCATGCAAACTCTTCCAAAAGTGAGTGCTAAATCTAGTATCTCTGTCAGATACGATACTTACCGGTACTCTATGAATCCGGTAGATGTGTCGCATGTACAGTGCGGCCAACTTTTCGGTAGATAAACTAACCTTGAAGGGGATAAAGTGAGCTGACTTCGTCAGTCGGTCCACGATAACCCAAATGGCATCCTTTCCTCCTTGGGATCGAGGCAGTCCTGATACAAAATCTATTGTTATGTGCTCCCATTTCCACTCTGGAAATGTCAAGTGGCTGCAATAGTCCTGCTGGTCTCTGCTTACTAGCATTCCCTTGTTGACAAATTAACATCTAACAACATACCTGGCCATGTCTTTCTTTATTCCAAACCACCAAACAATGGTACGCATATCCCGATACATTTTGTTGACTCCAGGATGTATGGAATACTGCGACTGGTGCGCTTCTTGCATCAACTCGTTCTTCAATTCGCCAGTTGGTACACAAAGCCTCGTACCATTCTTCAGCGCTCCGTCACTGGCGATTGAGAATCCTTCAAGTGTTCCTACCAGCACTTGATCTCTAAGTTTGCAAAGTGTCTCGACTTGAAACTGCGTCTCCTTGATTTTGTCCATCAGACTCGAGCTCACTTGCAACTTCATCAACAATGAATCAGCATCCAGCTCCTTCCTTCCAGGCAGTATAATCTCCAGTCCAAGCTTCTCGATGTCCTCTAGCAGGTGCCGCTCCCTGGTCAAAACATCGCCATAGGGTATCGACTAAGTTCATCTGCGACCACCTTAGCCTTACCCGGGTGGTACTGTAGATCGATGCCAAAATCCTTCATCAGCTCCAGCCATCTTCTTTGCCTCATGTTCAGCTCCTTCTGAGTGAAAACATACTTCAGACTTTTGTGGTCTGTATATATTTCCACTCTCTTTCCATAAAGGTTATTCTTCCATATCTTCAATGCAAACATCATTACAGCAAGCTCTAAATCATGTGTGGGATAGTTCTTCTCATAAGTTCGTAATTGCCTAGATGCATAAGCAATCACTTTCCATGTTGTTGAAGAACGCAACCCAGTCCTTTACCTGAGGCATCACTGTAGATTGAGAAACCACCAGTTCCTGCGGGTAGCGCAAGGATTGGTGCAGTGGTAAGTCTCTTCTTCAGCTCCTCAAATGATGTCTGACAAACTTCCGTCCAGATGAACTCTTCATTCTTCCGAGTGGGCTTCGTTATCGGCTCAGCAATTCTGGCAAAATCTTTCACGAACTTCCAGTAGTAGCCAGCCAAGCCCAAGAAACTCCTGATTTCAGCAATTGAGCTTGGGATAGACCACTTCTCAACATCGGCTATCTTCTTCGGATCCACCAAAATTTCTTCTCCTGTGACAACATGGCCAAGAAAATCTACCTTGTCTGGAAAGAAATCATACTTGGAAAGCTTACCATACAGCTTCTCCTTCCTCAAAGTTTCCAGAACTTTCCTGAGGTGCTCTTCGTGCTCCTCTTCCGTCTTTGACTAGATCAGAATGTAATCGATGAAGACAACAACAATTGATCTAGGTATTCATGGAAAATCTTGTTCATAAGGTTCATGAACACCGCAGGAGTATTCGTCAGTCCAAACGGCATGACCAAAAATTCAAACTGCCCATACTTGGTATTGAATGCCATCTTGGGAATATCTTCCTTCCTGACCCTGATCTGGTGGTAGCCAGATCTAAGATCAATCTTTGAAAACATCTTGGCTCTGCTCAATTGATCAACTAGGTCATCGATCCGGGCCAGAGGGTACTTGTTCTTGATGGTGGTATTGTTCAGCGCCCGATAGTCGATGCACATCTGTACTGTCCCGTCCTTCTTGGGCACATACAAGACAGGTGCTCCCCAGGGTGAAGCTCCGTCTCGAATGAATCCCAGAGCCTTCAGTTCATTGATCTGGTTCTTCATCTCCTTGGCCTTCTTCGGGTTGACTCTATAGTATCCTTTTTTAAAATAGGGAGAGCCGGGGACTAGGTCAATAGTAAACTCTATGTCTAGATCTGGGGTAATTCGGGAAGACTATCAGGGAAAACATCTGCCATAAAGGTGTAACTAAGAATTTTATTCATGAAGGAGAATTACATCAAGACTCTCATGATTATTCTAAGGACATCCTGTTACAACTTCTTATAACAATAGATATTACTACTCAGCAGTTCTAGGTATTAATCCTTATGGCTCTGGCTCTTGCATGAGCAGTCTTCAACTGCTTCATCTTCTTCTATGATCCTCGAGTCTGCATCATGCCCTTCTGCAATGGGTGTAGGAGGCAAGGTCTGCTCTATAGAAAGAGAGTCCCTAGGTTGCGGTGTAGCAGGTATTGCTGGGATAGGTGCTCTGGTATAATGGGGAGATAAGAGGCAGTTCTTTACCCGATGTTCAGCGGATCCACATGCCAAACATTGTCCCAATCTCTTGCGACAACTAACGGCCTGATGACCAGGCCTCTTGCAGTAGTCACAAGCCAATAGCCTCTTACGACAAGTCTGCCGGAAAGTAGAGTACTTGATGGGACCCAAATATCTTCTAGATTCAGGGGTATACCTCCTAGGACGAGGTTCCGCTCTAACTTGGTTTAAGATAGCTAAGGCTACATTATTGACGTTCTTCATGTCTCGTGACATTCATCTGTTCATGCTGGGCTTCAACTTGAGCTTTCTAGAACTCTAGGATTTCTTGGAATAGGACAACTATTTGGGAGGTGTTTGCTGGTACTGGTGGAGCAACAGGAATGGATACTCCACCAAGGAAATACAATCAATTTGAGAAGAGATAGGATTCGCCAGTGTAGTGAAAACTTTACTGGATACATCATGGGGACGGTCAATCAGCTGCGAGGGAATAAACCCTGGACTTGGCTGAGGAGATGGGGTATGATCAAGAGATGACATCTCATCGCCAGCAGGATTGGTCTTGTCAATGGCCATTCTCTGGAAGGTTTAGGATGCACACATAAGCAAGGTAGCCTACCAGTCTATAATCAAACAAAAATATTTATTCATATATAATTCGGACCTATGTTGTGACAAATCAATGTTCTAGTGTTCTAATTGTTTCTAGGTATATTTTCCTAAGTTGTTTGTCGTTGACCTGCATGGGCCACCACTAAAAACATATCACGACCCGATCTCAAATAATTGGGTCGAACCGGATCATGCCCAGCCTGCACCGTTGTTGAGACGGCGGTAGTAAGTTGTTCCATTAGCAGGTAACCACAACAACATCTATATTTGTCACAACTCAATCTTTGAAAATTCAAAACTTTATTAAATATTGAAATAAATACAACTAGAATTAAAAGAACTGAATTCAAATAACAGAATTTTAAATGAAACAACAAAAACTGGAAAAGAAAATCTATCTAAGCATTCGGCACATCGGCCTCAGGTCCTGCGTCCTCCAATGGAGACTCTGGCAGCACCACGGGGTACAGAACCGGGTCATATTAACTGTTGTATAGTATAACAGCTCAGCATCCTCAATGTTCCCTAAAAATGTTATCTCCAGTCAGGAGGGAGCAAAGTACAATTCATGCTAATTTGAACAGTTAAAATAAATAATAGAATCATGCACTTTTAAACAGTTTAGAAATGAACGGTTTTCTAGCAGTAAAATAGTGTGATTTGAATAGGCAATGAATATGACCGGCTTGGGATGTACAGTTGTATCCTATTGATACGATTCGGCTTATCCCCGTGTGTATGAGGGGTAAGCTAATACTGGCCTAAGTTACAGTTGGATGTGGTCATAAACATTACTCTATTCCCCCAGTCCCCAATCAGTTACAGTAGTTGCAGTCAGTACTCTCAGGGAGAGTTTCGTGTTTGCATCGTGGTTTAAACTTGTAATAAAATAATTATTAAAATAACTGTAAACTAACACAAACTATACTTGCCTCAAAATAGACTGGACTGGAGAGGATGAAGACTTCGAGATGGAAATTCAGAATCGTCCTCGAATTCCTACATTCGAGAAATTGACTCAGAAACCAGGGTTACCAATCTAACTACGCTAGTTGAAATCTCTAATTGTGTCCTAATCTATTTTAATTCTTTGTTAATAAAACATGAACAAAATACGGTTATTTGTGCGTTGAATTAATAACGAGGGAAAGATCGTTTTAAACTTTGTATTTTGGAAAACTCGTCGATACTAATTTAATTGATTAAAACTTTATATTTTTGTAACTATAATATAAAACTAAATTTCTTATTTTAGTAAAAAATACATGATCGTTAGTTAATATTAAAACTTGTAGATTTTATGTGAGAAAATCTTTATTAATATTTTATATGAAAATAACTTTTATTAAATTTATTCGTATGCTACAAAAACTCGCAAAATCAGCAAATAACCAAAAATCCTACACTACCAAATTACAGTTACAGAACCAACAACCAGCTAGGCTTATGCCCATTACAATTTATTTACATAAATTGAAATAAGACAGAAACGGTCGTTAGTTCTAAACTTTCTATAATTAATTATAGTTAAATAAATAAAATAAATTAAATAGTGACTAGTCTCAGATATGGTCCAATCGTCAACTAGGCTAATGCCTCAACGTCCGGGCGAGGCCGGTTTCGTTTGCACTTAGCCGGGGCCCATTGACCGATACGGTCGTCGCACAAAATCTAAATATTTAATATAATTCCGAAATCCATTTTGAAATCATTTTTAAAATATAATTAAATTTACGAAAAAATCCGGCAGCATCTCCTCTATTTTTGGTCAACCCAAAAACTGGGAAATATGCCGATAATCTTTCCTGCAAATCGCAAACCAGGGAATCCCAATATATATATATATATATATATATATATATATATATATATATATATATATATAAACCACAAACATTCCACAGATTATTTCGGAACGACCCGAACCAAGTTCGGAAGTCCGAATCCAACCAAAACATTCACAGCACGCTACTGGAAAAATCCGAAAACCCAAAATATATCGAAATCTATTTTCTGAAAAGTTTCGGAAAAGAAAAACAAGCAACAGAACCTTTTCGAAGGTTCCGAAACGACGACGTCGCTAAAAAACTGAATTCCCAGGAGGGAATCGGGGACCAATCTCATCATAGACTGAAGAAAATAGGACATGACAGGGGTTATACCTTGGGTTGCTCGGCTAGAGCTCTCAGATGCAAGTTATAGAAAAAGAAGACTGGAACAGCAAGTCGGGAACCCGCGGACAGCGCTGTCTGTGCTGTCCGGATCAGCGGGGCATAGGCTCGCGGGAACTGGAGCAAAAAGGGAACAGCCGAAGCACTGGACAGTACTGGACGAGGCCGCGAGAGCGCGGGAAGGCGCTGGAAACCGGGGGCGCTGCCTCGGGGACGGGCGTACGGCTGGATCTGGACGGGCGCTGGGAACCGGGGGCGCTGCCTCGGGGCAGCGCGGCTCCGGCGGACAAGGGGAGGAGGCCGGTAGGAAGGGCGCTGGGTCGCGGCGGAAGTCGGCCGCGCGTGGAGCTCGGATCCGCGGGTAGGGGCTGCGGGAAGTTGTGAGGGAGAGTGGGTGGGAGAGTGTGTTGAGGGTTTTGATCTTGAGTAGAGAGAGAGAGTTGTTCTCTGATAAAGAGGGGTAGAGAGGAGTTGAGGTGGTTCTCTGGAGAGAGTGGGAATAAAAGAGGAGAGGTGGGGAATGGGTTTGTTGTGTAGAGGAGAATTAAGAGAGTGAACGTGAGAGGAGGAGAGAAAAATAAGGGAAGGGTGGAGGATTTGGTCCAACGTGGACCAACACAAATGTGTATTTTTTTTATATGACTAGAAACCAGATTTTTTTTTAGAAAATAGAATTAGGTCCAGGTCTGGGTTCGGGCTCGGGTCTGGGGCTCGGGTCTGGGTCAGCACCCAAAAACCAAATTAATAATTTTCGAAATTGATTTTAACACTCAAAAATAATACTAATAATAATAGCAATAAATATTATAATATTAATATTAATTATAATAACATTTCAAATACATAAACTGGGTTTCACAATTGTGCTTCTCAGTAATCTGCGCAGCCAGAATATTCTTTGAGGTAGCACAGACCTCACTTGCAGCATTGAATTGGCTGTACTGATCAACCAGCTCGCCAATTTCCTGAACAAAGGCGTCCTTCCTCGCCTGGAAGGTAGCCCTCTTCTCCGCAAGAGCTGCCTTCAAAGCGTCGTCCTCTGCATGGGACATTGACATCGGACTCCGCTGTTTGATGTCTCAAAACCGGGCCACCTGACCCTCTAGGTCATTCAGGACCTTCCTCAGAGTGTCGGCCCGCTCTTCATAGCCAGCTATACTCCTGAGAGCCGCTACCTGACACTCGGCAATAGCCTTCAGAGGGCTGAAGGCGACATTCCGATTCAGGACCCCAGGAAGCTTTACTTTCAGTACATAGTAGAAAGTTTTGATAACTTCCTGGGCCATCTCTTCATCCTCGGTGGAGGTCGTCGGAGAAGAGGCTTGGAAATTTTTTTTCCATCCCTGGAAGGAACGCCTGACAGGAAGCCAAACCTGACAAAGAAAACAATACACATCAGACACCAGAAAAAAGATGAAGGAAAATACAAAAATGTTGCAATTTTGTACCTTCGGCTTGTTCAACTCCAACTTGGACTGCACCGTCAACCTTGGTTTCAGGAAAGCCAGGAGCATATTCGGACTGTTCAAGGTGTAACGCCCGTGGTTCGTATTACGTATTTTGGTATACGTGTACGTATTTTGACTCATGTTGCCTGTCTCATTGCATGATTTATTTTAGCATTTTATTGCTTGGTTCGGCTTGGTTCGGTTTTGCATGTGAACCAACCCTACCTACCCCCCACCACTAACCCCATTTATATCCCACCTACTTTTCTTTCTCCTCATAACTCAATATTTACTCCTCCTTCTTCTTCTTCCTTCCTGGCGTAGAGCTCCACCTACCCCCCTCTCCTACCGGCAAGTGCATCTTGCTTCATAGAGGAACTCAAATTTTGTTGTTCCATTTTCTTCCTCACGAGATTCTAAGACACTTTAGTACTTAGCACTTTTAATTTCCATGGCTCATTTCGTGTAGATCTAAGCTTGTTACATTTTCGAATTTCTTGGATTTTGATCTATTAAACCTTGTTATTTTCAAGTTTTGAGTGTTCCAGGTGGTAGAGAATTTCGTTCTACCCCATTTTGACCTATGGAAATTCGAATTCTGACCTTAGATGAAGATTTTTGGAGCTTGGGAGCAAGGGCTTCCATGGTTCTTCTCGAAAAAGTGGAGAAGAAGAACAATACTTAGCCGCATGGCCTTTTCATGCGACAGGTCCCCTTTGGCCGCATGGCCCTTGCCTCATGGCCTTCATCTGCATGACTCAAGTTGACTCCAGCCGCATGAGCTTGTTCCCCCACTGCCGTATATGCCCGTTCTTCCGAGCCGCATGACCCTCATTCAGCCCTGCCGCATGAGACCCCCATCTATTGCCGCATAGCTCAACCAACCGAGCCGCATGACCCCGATCTCCCTTAGCCGCATGGCTTTGGTCCCCCGAGCCGCATGAGCCCCTGCCGCATAAGCCTGCTGTCCTTAAACCGCATGTGCCCTTTTTCCTCCAGTCGCATGAGCCTGTCCCCTTCTTGTCGCATGGCTTCTTCTAGCCGAGCCGCATGGCTTTGCTCGACTTGGCCGTATGAGCCCGATCTCCCTTGGCCGCATGTGCCCGTTCTTCCCGAGCCGCATGAGCCCTTAACCTATGGCCCCTTTCATGTGCCCTATTTTCCCCGGCCGCATGAGCCTGCTCCCCCTCCCGAGCCGCTTGAACCCTTAACCCTTGGCTCATTTCATGTGCCCCCTTTTCCCTGGCCGCATGAGCCTGCTCCCCCTCCCGAGCCAAATGAGCTTGCTCTCCCTCCCGAGTCGCATGAGCCCTTAACCCCTGGCCCCTTTCATGCGTCCCCTTTTTCTCGGCCGCATGAGCCTGCTCCCCCTCCCGAGCCGCATGAGCTTGCTCTCCCTCCCGAGCCGCATGAGCCCTTAACCCTTGGCCCCTTTCATGCATCCTTTTTTCTCCGGCCGCATGAGCCTGCTCCCCCTCCCAAGCCGTATGAGCCCGTCCTGCTTAGCTGCATGGCTCTTTCCATAGCCGTGCACTCCTTTTACCATGTTGAGTTATTACATTTATGCTTTTGTCTCATGACCCTCTGTGTAACTTGGGTCCCTTGATAGAATACTTGTACCATATTAATTCTGAATATGTTCTATGACACGATAGTGACCCGTCGGGGTGCACTCTTGACAAGTAACATGACATGATAGTGGCCCATCGTGGCACACTATTGATAAGTAAACCTGACATGATATACCCCGATATGTTGTTGCGACGGCTAGCCTGACATGACAAGAATGAATGGCCTGGACACCGTGGGCGATTGTGTTTGTACAAATGAATCCGTATTGTCTTACATCATGTCTAGGACGGGGACCCCTGAGTACGACGGTCAGGGGTACCTACTGAAATTGACTAAGGCTGATAACTAGAATAATCCAGTAGTCATGAAGAGATTTCCCAGCTACAGACAATCCCGTTATCTGGACGCGCAAGTGGACTTGTAGCCTGCCGACGAGTAGGGCACATTTCCAGCACACTGTCATGTGTTGCACCCTTCATAAATGAATAATCGACCCGGATAACCTGGATGGTCTGCAGGGCTTGTGGCTGTTGGAATAATCTCAGTGCATCTTGCTAGTAATTATGTATGTGATAACCCTAATTAGTTAAAGTATCAAGCCATACTTATTGCTTGGCCGTGATTGATTGGATGGAGTCTAACCCAGTCTAGTCTTGTCCTGATCCTGTACAAGATTGTAACATGACCTGATTGCTTGTGCTTTATTTTATCGATAAATAGTGGAAAACCAAGTATCGTTCAGATGAAGTGTTACAACCCCGGTCCTTGTTTGGTTAAGGATTGTAACCTGGCTATCTGAATAGTCCCATGGTTATCGTATCGTATATCCTCATAATTTTTCATATCTACAGTTTTAATATGTTATTATGTTTTATGCTAATTGCTGGTTTTAGTTCTTAAGTGAAGCCTCCTTTATGGCACTTGCTCTTTCTGGGATCTGATCCAGCTGGTTTTGTATGTCCAGATACAGGAGCAGCTCCAGAGGATCTCCCTACCTTCCAACCAGATGGTGACCATCAGGCGTAACCCTGGAAACGAGTGGGTTTTATCTTTGGCTCTCCCACTCTATTGTAAAATTATTCTTTTGAGACGTTTAGCCGACGAGCACGTGTTAGCTCGATTGTACTTACTTATTGTCTGCCTATAGGCTGTAACATGATTGGCAAATCCTAGGGTTGATCATGTATGACTGAAACTCTTGCAAGTCTTCATATTTTGTAATGACTAGCTTCATGATCATCCAAATATGTAATGTATGGGATGCCTTACTATTGTATATTTGATGCTCTAACATCTTTTAACTGCTATTTCTTACATGAGATTGAGATAATAGGCTTGTTCATGACCATAAGAGACTGATGGCTTGTAGTTAAACCCTCATGTATCTAGACAACCGTGACCGTATAGTGAGGTGTGTTGCACTTTAATATACGTAGCTAGCTATGTTCGCCCCCGCTCTCCAGTATTCTGGTTCTGGGGCGTTACATAAGAGGAATAATGCCAAGGCCCCGAGCAGCATCGGGCTTGGTTTCTTCCACAAGATCATTCGGGACAGGAGCAGATTCAGCAACAGCCCCTTCAGTAGGCTGCTCGACCGCTCTTCCTGAAGCCAATACCGGCTCACTAACAGCTCCCTCTATAGTAGCAGATTTGGAGGGTCCAGGAACAACTTATGTCCCTCTCCCAAAGGCGGAGACCATCGCCGCAAGGGGTTCTTCCTCCTTGTCTATAAGGGAACACACAGACGTGGTCAGCCTCACAAGGAGCATGCAAAATCGAAGTCTAAAGATCTCATCCGAAGTGAGGCGCAAAGGCAACGTACCCGCAGGAGGATGAGCCAATTGGACTTGGTTCTCGTCCAGCTCTCTTATCATAGTTCCTATTGTACACATATCTCCGTCAGATATGTCGTAGGAGAGACTGATCTTATGACCGCTATCAGGGTCTGGGCCTTCGCCCTGCCCACCCTGTCGCTTAGGTCTTACAGTCGAAGAAGACCTGCCCTCATGCAACTGTCGAAGACGAGCAGGGGACATTATCGCCACCTCCATCGCCTCAGGCGAGGAGGCATCTACCTCAGCTGCAACTTCAGAGTCCTGTGCAAAGGACAAACGCAAGGGTGATAAACTTGCTAAAGGCTTGACCAGAGAGGCTACGGAGTCCAGGAAAGGGTCTACCTTCCGAGCGGCAACGGCCTACGACGTCGTCTGCCTAGAAGACCTTTTGGGGGAAGGCGAGCCGGCACCCACGTTCGTAACCTTCTTCCTCCGGGAAACAACCACCTTCGTCTTTTTTGGCCGTGGCCCCGATTCGGTAGGAGCCTTCCTCTTTTGAAGAACAGTAGGAAGAGGTTCTTCTATGTCCTCCCTCCGAGGTGCTGCAATGATAGGCTTTTCAACTACAACTCTCTGTTGCGACGCTACAGCTGGTTCAATTATGGGCGTGACGCCTTCCCTCCTGCTACTACCCATTGCACGTGTTTACCCTATATCAGCAAGGGTAGGGGCAAGCTTGGTCCCCGATACAAAACTATGCTCACGATCATACCCAGGAAGAAAGGTATTGACCTGGATATAGAACTTGGCAGCAGCAAAGAGCATGTGAGTGTCGGGTTTATCTTCGGGCAGGGTAAAAACTTCGCCTGTACATCCAGCACTATAGTAACCCCATGCACGCCCCCGTTGATCAGACTCCCTATCGACTGGAGATGAGGACTGGGATTGCCCAAGAGAACCTGGCTATAGCCGAATTACCGTACAAAGCGGCTTGGCAAGTAAGGCTCTAAGAAAGCGTGGTTCCTATTCCTGAGTACCAGATGGGAAGGCCTAATAGACTGGAGCCAACGGAATGCTCCAATAGGGAGGCTATTAATAAGTGCTCCCTCATCTACTAGGGTGTCTCCCGTGCAACTACTGCCAGATAGAGGCGATACTCTGAAGAATTCGTAATTTTGCAGAAAACTCAGAGCTCTCCTGCAAGCAGGTACCCCTGTAATAGTCCAATCAGCGTCTGCTAAAGAATCTGTCATCAGCCCAGCGTTCATCAATTTGGGACAGTGCAGTATCAGCCACCCAATCAGATAATAGAAGGGTAACTCGGTCCTAGCAAAATCCTTCTTGTCCCCAGATGTTATTGCATTCGCAACAAAATGACGCAAACCCGTTGGATGGCACAAACCATCGCAGGAAGCAATGCAAGACGGTGCCCAAAGGCTAGCCTTACAGCTAGAAGTATCATCTCCCGGCTGATTCCTTCAATAGTTCCCGAACCGCCAGGGACTACGTAGCTACGAAGCCATATCATCAGGAAAGCGGCAAGCACCGCCTCCTTTGACATCTTGAATTCGGCTTGCCTGAAGAAATAATAAATCATGGAATTCCCCTCAGGATTGTCCCTATCTTCGGTATCCGCAACTCTGTGACTTGTCATTAGCCGATCTATCTCAGAGATTGTCAAAGGCTTAGGCGATGAGAAGGAGACTGGGTCATTCCCCCTCCTCTGATGAAAACATAATTGGTCGAAGACTTCGTATGCGGGTTGGACCCCTCGGTCTTACCCTTCTTCGTAGTCTGGTAACAGATGAAAAAATGACAAAGTAACTCTTTATACACATTCATCATATCAGAGCTCTCCTTCTCCAGATCTGAGATATCTGCATCGCTGGGGACATATTCTGTATACGGCTCCGTCCCCCAGGGAAGTTTGGATACTGCCTGCATCTCATGAAGAGACAAGCCCATCTCCCCGCCCGGAGTAAAAAAGGTACACGTATAATGGTTGTACAGCTCTGTCAAGGTGATGAACATCGGCCAATTAGCCTTGATGCCATACTGAGTGGCCCTGACGGCATAGAAAAGACCGGCAACCTTTAAGGTGGCTTCATAAGTCGACAGCACCCATCCAGTAAGGTCACTCCAGAATGAAACAGGATGTTTCCAGCCTTCCAGTCGTATTTTTCCTTTCGGATATGACTCCCTCTTCAATAGCATCAAGTTGGAGAGAGTCTTAGCAGCATAGGGATGAAGATCAGTCGGGACATCGTTCAGCACAACACCCGGTTGTAGCCCCCTCATGGAGTAAGATGTGGAACCCTTGACATACTTGAATGTGTCCTTTTTCCGGTCACCAGAGTTGAACTAGATCTTGCCAGAAACAACCCCAGGCAATTCAGGAGTCAGGTCCTATTTCATTTGTCTCTGCACAGCTAAATCAACAAATGCCGACAGAGGGTAGTGGCGGTTCATCGATGGCAGCCCTATTCTTTAGTCATTCAACATAGTTACCAAAGACTCTTCCAGATATATCGTCACGTCATCCTCAAATCCTATACTGTCACCAAATAGGAAGTATGGCTTCTTCCAACAGTACGGCCCTCCGAGCTTCTCATCATTCAGCAACTGCTTTAGAAAGGTTTTTTTTCTGTTCAACAAGGGCGATCAACCGCTCTGTAGGATGATCATGGCTGATCTTTGCTTGAACACCGCTGATCATGTTAGTTATAAGGCTCGTGCCGAAAACATGGCAGACAGAGCCGAAAGGGATACCCGCCAAGCTCTGGGACATACATGTTCACTACAAGGAAAGAAAGATAGTCAGACCTAGAAGATCGCAGGAAAAACTAAGTTCTGAAGAGCTTCTATGCGTCCAAAAGGCTATGCGCCCAGAAGGATATGCGCCCAATACAAAGACATGTGGGCGCATAAACACACGGACAGTTGGTGGGCGCATAACGTGCCACAGCCTAAAGGGCGCATAACATGGCAACACGTGGGCGCATAACGCACCACAGTGTTGGCGCGTGACTTTTATGAGCGCATAGTAATGCCCACAGAAGTATGTTGCCTTAGGCGCAAGCGCCCGGGCAGAAGAAAAGTTCGAGCGTCGCAAATTAACGCTCGAGACTTTTGAAACATGACCTCACCCAAGATCAGATCCTGGACTGCCGAGGACTCTGTCGCAGGAGGAGAGCCACCCGACGCAACCCCCTTACCCTTCGCGGATCTCTTGGCAACCTTGGAAGCCATGATTCTCAAAGAAAGAAGACGAAGACCTAAAATTAAAAGTTACCGGCCTCCGGAGAAGTCATGCACGTAGTACTACCCTAAGAGTTAATCCGGGTCCACGTGCAAACTTTTTCAAATGTTCCTAATAGTAAAATTCTTGCTCTATCGGTATCCCGTCATCGCACACAACTCAAAAAGATTGACCTTTACTTAGCTCTGCCCAGACCAAGCATGAATAACAAAAGAGGTTCGAAAAAATTAGAATTTTGGAAAGATTTCACATAGAGATTTCTGTATCTAAGGGATGAGAAATTAATGGTTCAATTTATAGGCATAATAAATAGTAACGGATGGCTGGATAATGACACACATAAATAATGTGTTGTAACATTTAGATTAATATAGGAAATTAATAGGTATAACATTTGGATTAATATGGGAAATCAATAGATGTTTACAGTTCAACGTTCAAATATATATGATTCACAAACGGTCAAAAAATTAAGAGGAGAAAAAAGATTTTTAGGGTCTCAACCTGAACCCGAAGACGAAATTGAATTGGCATTCGGCTCCTGCAGATGTGGGCACGTATCCGCACCGAATCGAACTGAGCTGAGACGGGCATGGAGGCGACGACGGCACGCACGTGTGGCCCATAGGGACCGCACACAATACTTAAATGAAGCAACAAGGAGCAAAACAATATATACACAATCAAATCCACACCACAGCCGATGTGGGACTATATATATATGGAAAGTTGTTTTTGTATGGCAATAGCAACAACAATCCCCCTCCAAAAAAACCAAGTTTCGAATAAGAAAAGAATATGAGTAGCAAAGATCTGGGTAGTTATATACTATGCATAGATGAGATGGACTATAACCTTGAATCTCACTTAGTGACTATTATCTTTATCTGAAAAAGTGCTTGATGGACTATACCTTGAATTAGACTTCTTGAACCAGATTCAAAAAATAGCACACATAGTATGCTAGAGGTGCTTGGGTCTATCGGGTGGCATATTAGATTGGCCATGCGCACTATTTTATATTCATAAGAGTTCTCTAGGATCGTCTTATCCTATCGTAGTTGCTTTCACGACCTCTCATATAGGCAAGTCCTCAAGGGTTGGTGATAGGAGTCAACCCTGCATATCATGCTTGGACTTATTAAGAGTTAAAAACTCATCCTTACCACATCACCCCGGAACACTGTCACCATAGGATGGAGTATCCATGTACAATATTGTACAACCTCTTGGGCATTATTTTAAAAGAATTTAATCTCAGGGTCAGTGTTCCATAATAGTCATCTAAGTCCATCTTGTTTCTACTTATTGAACCAGCTTCTTGGGATCTCCAGTCAGACTTGGTTGGGTTGCCACTGTCGGTGACTAACTTGTGGACTTAACCCCATCCCCCTCGATGATTCTAGGATTAATGTCCTAGACAGATGCTTCATCAAGTGGTTTGCAAGGTTCTTTTCTAACTTTATATAGTCAAGAACCATATATTTGCCCAATAGGCTCTTTATAGACTTGAAGTGCAGCTGCAGTTGCTTGTTCATCTTAGCATTAATAGAATCATGTTTTATTAGATCTATAGCACATTTATTATCATAGTAGAAATTGCAGGAACAGGACTACGAGAAATAAGTATATACATAATAAGAATTCTAAGCCATTCTGCTTCTGTACAAGTAGTGTCCAAATCTATCATTTCAGATTCCATTGTACTCCTAGCAATGATAGTTTGTTTACAATATTCTTAGGAAATTGTAGCTCGTCTAGAGTAAAAACAGATCCAGTAGTGGATTTCACATCATGTGAATCAATTACCCGATTTGCATCTGAGTAACCTTCTATAATATCAGGGAGTCTAGTATAGTAAAGTTTATAGTCTAGGGTACCCTTAAGATATCTAAATACTCTATCTAATGCATTCCAATGTGACTGGTTTGGGTTACTAGTATATCTACTTAGCCTTCTGATAACAAATGTAATATCAAGTTTGGTCATATTAGTTATGTACATAAGGGAACCTATCTGTGAATATCAACGTTGTTCTATAGGTGATCTTTCATTCTTCTTGAGAATAATATTACTGTCATAAGGAGTAAGGGCAGGTTTTAATCAAAATAATCAAACTTTCTTAGCATTTTCTCAATTGAATGTGCTAAGGATAGAGTATATCCCTCTTTGCATTTGGACACTTGCATTCGAAGAATCAAGTTGGCTTCACCTAGATCTTTCATATCAAACTGGATAGATAAATAATTTTTAGTGTTATTTATCAGTTCCAGTGAAGAACCTAGAATAAGGATATCATTAACATACAAGCATAAGATGATACTTCATTTATATTTTTAGAATACAAACATTTTCCATATTCGTTTGGCACGAAATCAAATTCTAAAATGAGTTTGACAAATTTGTTGTGCCATTGCTTGGGAGTATACTTTAGGCCATAAAAAGATTTTACAAATCTACAAATCTTTTTTTTTGACCTTTAATAATAAAACCCTCAGGTTGGTCCATATATAATTCTTCCTCTAAATCTCCATTTAGAAATATTGTCTTTACATACATTTGATGGATTAGCGTATCATGAATGGAATCTAAGGCTAGAAGGGCTCTAATAGAGGTGATCCTAGCTACAGAAATGTAGGTATCAAAATAATCTAATCCTTTTTTCTGGGTAAAATCTTTTGTTACTAATCTAGTCTTGTATTTCTCTATGGTACCATCGGCTCTAAGTTTCTTTTTGAAAATTCACTTACAACCTATGGGTTTACTATCTAAAGGTAAGTCTGCTAGAACCTAGGTACTATTCTCTATAATGGAGTTGTACTCATTATTAATAGCTTCTTTTCAGAAAGGGGTATCAGAAGAAGATATGGCTTCTTCATAACTTGAGGGATCACCCTCTATCAAAAATATAAAGAATCCTTCTCCTAAATCCTTTTCAATCATTTCTCTTTTACTCCTTCTAGGTTCTTTATCTTGTTCAGGTTGAGAACTTGATATTTGAACATGAGAACTAGTAGATGGAGTAAGATAAGGGTTGGAGAAAGATGATAAAATTCTATCCTTAATGGAAAATATATTCTCAAAGTAAATTGCATCTCTAGCTTCTAAAATTGTATTATTAGAGATTTTATTTACTTCAGAATGAGTTACAAGAAATCTATTGGCATTGCTGTCTAGGGCATATCCTATGAACACAACATCTACAAGCTTAGGTCCAATCTTTCTCTTTTTTGGTTCAGAAATTCCTACCTTAGCTATACATCCCCAAACTTTGAGGTAATGAATCCTAGGAGTTCGGCCTTTCCATAACTCATATGGTGTCTTATCATTAGACTTACTGGATATCCTATTAAGGATATAACAGGATGACAATAAGGCTTCTCTCCACCGATTATCATGAGCACCTAAACTGAGAAGCATGGCATTTACCATGTCTAACAGAGTTCTTTCAACAACTACGTTGGACTGTGGTGAATAAGGAGCAGTAACCTCATGAATAATTTCATATTCTTCATAGTAGTTAGTCATTTCATTTGAGGTATACTCTCTACCATGATCTGATCTAGGAATCTTAATCTTTTTTTATCTAACTAGTTCTTAGCTTCCGATTTATAGACCTTGAATCTGTCTAGAACTTCATCTTTAGTTTTGAGAAGGTAGGTGTAATAATACTTTGAATGATTATCTATAAAAGTGACAAAGTATTTTCTACCGCCTCGGGTCAAAACCCTATTAGAATCACGTATATCACTAAGTATGAGTTCTAGAACATCAAAATCCCTTTGGACAGATTTGAATGGTAGTCTAGTGTGTTTGGCTTGAACACAAATCCCACATTTGTGTTTAACATCTACTGGAGTCTTACGAATAAGATTAAGTTCATCATTTTTTAAGAAACCTAAATTCACATGACCTAGTTTGTCATGCTAGACATTGGAGGATTCTATTTTAGCAACAGCAAGAGAAGAATTTGATATTTTATTCAGAGTATTTAAAATAAAAGGCCATCATTTACAAATTATTTTGCTATAAATAACTCATTTTTGGAGAAAAAAACTACTTTATTAGCCTTCATTACAACATTGTATCTTGAGACTACCAACCGAAATCCACTAACTAGATTTCTCCTGACCAACGGCACATGAAGCACATCATAGAGAGGTAGAACTTTTATTGATGTCATCTTCAGGTCTATTCTTCCTTTTCCTATAATATGTGCTGTTGAGCTATCTCCTAGGGTCACACCTCCTCCACCTGATTCTTGATAGTTTGAGAAACATGATCGATCAAATAAAATGTGAACATTAGCTCCGTAATTCAACCACCAATCATCATAATGGTAAGAAATATTTACTAAAGTTGATAGCTTACAGACCTGAAAGAACTAGAAGACCCATTCAGAATCCTGTTAGCCTCTGGATTGTTTGAGCCTTTCCCTTTGAAGGAGGTTTTGACAGCTTCTTTCTTCCTATAAAAGCAGTTGATGGCCATATTGTTTGTTTTACTATATACAAAATAAAATCTCTTATAATCCTGAGTCTGACCAGAGTTTCTAGGTTTATGAGATTGTTGGTGATGAAATTTTTAGTTATGTGGCTGAAAACTTTGCTTATTTTTGAAGGAGTTCTTCTTAGGTTTGTAATAGTGATTAGGCTTGGGTTTTCCATGGGCGTCTACAAGGTTTACATTAGGTTTAGAATCAGTTTTTGGCTTGGATTTTAACCTAATCTGTTGTTCTGTTCTAATTCTCCTTAGGACTTGAGATTATGTAAGATCTCCTTGTAAATGGGTACGATCTTTGGCAACATTAGACCAAGAAGGAGGGAGTTTTTCTATCAAGCAGACTATTTTATGCTCATTAGAGAAGAATGTACCTTTGGCTTGAATATGCGGAAGGTATTCCTGGAATTCATGGATTTGGTCGTTCATTGGTTTATTATATACCATGACATATCTATTGAATGTGGAGGAATTGAATCTTTCAATTCTAGCATCATCACAACCATATTCGTCTTCCAAGGCATTTCAAAGTTCTTTAGCGCTTTTCTATTCAAAAAAGATGTCATAAAGAGACTCAAACAAAGCGCTTAAGATTCTAAGGAAACAATGGTAGTCTACTTTCTTAGGGGTCTTGGGTTTGGTGGAAGAAGAGGACTTGGATGCCTCTATGTCAGACTCAGTATCATCTAAAACATTTGTGACGGGTGTGGTACCATCAACAGCAGAGATTAAACCTAAAGTTGTGAGCCAAAACTTCATCTGGCTCTGCCACATCTTGAAGTAAGTGCCAATGAACTTAGAGGGTTTAGCAGTGACGGTCTCTTCTTTGCTAGTCATGATTTTTAGAAGTCTGCAGAAAATTATATTTACTCAATAAAAATGAATATTGTTCGGGAATAATAATTTGAATAATCTTGGTAATCAATCATTGAACTTTTATTTTTCAAGTTTTGATAACCTTGGTTTAGGTGTAGGGGTCGGTTCCTAGCTAGCGGAGGTCCACAGAGGGACGATTAAATACTGTGTCGCTTAGGGCTATTTATGTCCGGTTGACAGAATGACCTTTTCGGCTTATACCCAAACAAATTCTCTGCTTTTAAAACTTTATGATTAAAGGGATTTGCAAGATCAATAAACAATTTTCTTTTTTCTAAATTTAAATATTGAATAATCCAAAATTAGTGATGTCACGAATGTACTAATTTAATTTGCTTATGAAAATTGCCAATTTCGAAAACTACGATTGATAATCTTTACTAATATGACAAAGTAGTAAATAATTGACAAGCGATTATTGAAGGAATATTGACAAGCAAGTTTATAACAAATTTGAAACAGTAGGAAAAATTATATATGTCTACAAATATTTATTAGTAGGTCAAAATGCATATATGTCTACAAATAATAACAATCGGCGAATGAATAATTTGTTACCAGTAGCAAATAATTTGTTAACAGTAACAAATAATTTGTTAACAGCAGCAAATAATTTGTCTACAAATATTTTAGAAATAATTTTTTTTTGGTCTACAAAGTTGCAAATAGTTTAAACACTATTTGTTAACAGTAAACAAATATTTTTTAGTAATAAGCAAAGTAAGAAAATATTTTTTTATATATATTTGTTAACAACATGCAAATAATCAAATATTTGTGACAGTAAGTAAATAAGCAAATATTTGTTGTATATTAGTTAACAGTAAACAAATAATTTGTTACAAATATTTCTTAGTAACAGTAAAAAAATATTTGATATATATTGTAAGCAATATATATTTGGTTTACAGTAAGTAATTATTTTGTTTAATAAGAAATCTATTTATTTAGAGAGCTATTATATAACGATAATAGTATAGCAAATTTAATACCAGAAAGATTTAACTCTTAGATTGTTAGGAAAATTTTGCTATCATCTTCAAAAATTCTGTAACCAAAATAAACTAAAATTAAACGTTACCAGCCTCCGGGAAAGTCGCGCACGTAGCACTACCCTAAGAGTTAATTCGGGTCTATGTGCAGACTTTTTCGAATGCTCATAGTGGTAAAATTTCCACTCTACTGTTATCCGTCGTCGCACACAACTCGTAAGATTGATCCTGACTTAGCTCTACCCAAGGCAAGGATGATGAACAGAAGAGGTTTGGGAAACTAGAATTTGGGAGAGATTTCACTTAGAGATTTATGTATCTAAGGGATGAGAAAATGGTTCAATTTATAGGCATAATGAAATGTAACCGATGGCTGGATAATGACACATAAAAATATGTTCTGTAACATTTGGATTAATGTGGGAAATTAATAGGTTTAACGTTTCAATTAATATGGGAAATCAATAGATTTTTATTGTCCAACGTTCAAATATTTATGATTCACAAACGGTCAAAAATTAAGAGGAGCAAAAAGAATTTTCGGGTCTCAACCCAAACCCGAAGAAGGAATTGAATCGACATTCGGCGCCCGCAAATGTGGGTATGTACCCGCATCCGTTACGCGTGTCGAACCGAACAGAGCCGTACCGGGCTGGGCGACAGCGACGACACGTGCGTGTTGCCCATAGGGCTCCCACATAATGCTTCAATGAAGCAATAAGGAGCAATGCAATATATGCACAATCAAATCCACACCACAACCGATGTGGGACTAGATGTATGGAAAGTTGGTTTTTGTATGGCAGTAGCAGCAATAATTTTTTCCAATAGCATTTTGTTTACTACTAAACCAGATCTACCAACAACCAACAATGCAACATAAGTGTAATAGTTCTTTCTTCAATATACCAAAAAAATAGAGTACGCAACAATCAAATCTATCTCAATATTATTTCTTAACCGGATCACCCAATAATCCACATGTACTACCAATAGAATAACCAACATAATTCAACATCATGACACTAATAACATAATGACACAGTCTTTTTTACCCAAATAAAATAATAACCAACACGATGCAATAATCCAACATCATGACACATAGTTACATCACAGCAGAATAATAGAACCATCATGATGCAAAGTTACAAAAGAATAACCGAACCAAAATTACGACTCCTAGTCCTTAAGGTGTAGATCTAAGTATAAATTGAAAACCCTAGTTATGATTAGTTACTAGCCTCAAACATCATCAAAAATATTGAGCATATAAGTTTAAAACTGGAAAAAAAAATTGAATTAGAAGTTTAAAATCAAAGATCTGTAGAAGTTTGTATATGTGGAGAGGGCTCAAAGTCTCTAAAATCAATGATCTGGAGAAGGGAGGTAGAAAGAATTTAGGGTTCGAGAGTTTCTTCTAACTCTGGAAGGGAGGGATATATTAGGGTTTCTGGACGAGCCCCTCCACCGGACCATGGATGAAAGCCTTCGATCTTCCAAAGGTATGCTTCTTGATCTAGATCATGAAATTGATATATTAGAAGAGTGGGTGAGATCTATGAATGAAATGCTTGTTCGATCCTACCCTTCGGCCATGGAGCCACCGCTTTTGCACCACCACCCGCTCTGGATTACTATAGTTGTCCATTGATGCTAATGTCGTTATTTTCAACACAGTACCAACAGTATCCAACATCGTTACAATAGTACGCGAACTCGTCGTTGTCAACGTAGGACCAACAACCATCACCATATTCTACTATGTCAGCATAGTATACGTCAGCAACGTCATCATGGTCCACTAGTCATCGCAGAGCTCTCCGCCGTCACATATGCAACAATAGTGGCCAACGATGTATCCTTCATACCAGTAGGAGTACGAGGCCCACCATCATCGCCATGGACGATGTGGAACCCCCAACCGTCGTCATACTCCATCCCTCCTTTGCCAACTTTCTGCAACAGCAATAACAGTATTTGATACCTTCGCTACCACCAATGCAATGGTAGGGAGTAATTCCTAAGCATGAGGCTCTTGTGTTTGATGAAATCCATATGGGAGTAGTTCCTAAGCATAAGGTCCTTGTGTTTGATGAAATGCATCAGTAAGAAGGAGGAATTAGAGTTAGATCTGACAACAATAAATAAAAAGTAGAAGACTCCTCCAAGAAGGATCTGAACCCGATAATAACAACCAGAGTGGAAGAAGAAGGATCCAGATCCATACTCCTCCACTGCTTCAGCCTCTAAAGCCTCCATGTTTGTGTTTCATATCCGAACGACTCCATGTTTGAGCATTCATTTACCACTACAAAAATATTATTATTTAGCGTTGGAAATATCTGTCGCTAAGACTTATACATCTGTCGCTATTTGATATTAGCTATGGATCAACGACGAAAATGTGGCGTCATTATGAAATATGTCGCTAACAAAATTTTATCGCTAATTTGTCGTTGTGGCGACAAATTAGTGATGGATTTAGCGACATCACTCCAACGACATATTAGCTATCTTACCTTTCAATCGGTAGGTCTTACGATGACATAGCGACTTCTTAGTGACAGAACATGTGAGCCCTAATTCTAATTGTTTCCAGAAGGTTACCGATGGAAATTTCTGTCGCTAATTCATATGGTACATTTTTGGTATCAGATATCACGTTGGCAACAGAAATTTTCGTCGCTAGCCTGAGATTTTTTAGTTTTCTCGTCGCTGGTTAGTCGCTATGGAGTCGGTAGCCTGAGAATTTTACAGTAATACGTCGCTATTCCGTCGTCGTTCCCTCATTGAGTTTAGTCTTATTGCCAGAATCAATAATTCCTGCAATACTCATACATGTCAATATATATACAATACATATATATATATATATATATATATATATATATATATATATATATATATATATATATATATATATATATATATATATATATATATATATATATATATATATATATATATATATATATATATTGTATTTGTACAATATAAATATACTATTATATTCAATAAACTCAAACACAAATATATATAACATTGTATTCAATAAACTCAAACACAATACATATTATCACAAATCAAAATTAAATACAAACTCGAACTCAAATTCAAACACAAGTACATATATACAAGTAGTCACTGTCTGCAAACATAATGATAACACAAGATACATTCATCCAAAAAATCCAAGCTATCAAGTCGCTGGTGGAGGAGGTGGTAGAGGCGGCTGTAGGCTAGAA
>JANAVB010019800.1:22604078-22862530 GCA_029216955.1 Iris pallida
AAGAAAAGGAGTGTAGTGTGCGTGAGTGCTGTGGTGTGCTATACATTTAGGCATACATGAAGAATGTGCAAACATTTAAAAGTGTGTGTGCGTACAGGAATTAACTATATATATGCAGGAATATAAGCAAACAGTGAAGAAGAGAGGACAGTGTGTGTGTGTGTGTGTGTGTGTGTAAGTTGCACAGGAGAACAGTCCAACATTCAATAGTGTGTGTGTAAACTAGTGTGCAGGAAATACAAAACAGTGAAAGAGGGAGGAAAGAGTGTGTGTTATATTTACATGCCATGAATGAAAGGGTGAGGGATAAATCAGTTGCTAAACTGGACTGTAAATAGGGAATCACACACAGGAAAAGCAATAAGGGGCAGTCCATACACATGTTTTCAACCGAAAACTTCATCTCATAATTACCCAAGAAGCAGTTCCCAGATTTCACACATAACCAAAACACAGGTTCCAATATCAGAAAAACTCAGTTCAATGAATTCATAGGTTAAGAAGAAAAAGAAAAGGAAATCAATTCAATGCCCCAACAATCTCAGTTAAGAAGGAAAGGAAAAAGAAAATCAATTCATTGTCCCAACAATCTCAGTTAAGAAGGAAAAGGAAAAAGGAAATCAATTCATTGTCCCAACAATCTCAGTTAAGAAGGAAAAGGAAAAAGGAAATCAATTCATTGTCCCCCTTCCCTTCAATCTCAGTTTATAACTTAGTTCAATACTCAGTGAATATCACCCAGGTATTTTCTGAACAAGGTTCAGTCCAGTTCAGTTCAATCCCATTTGTCATTTAATCCTCAATGTAATCCACCCAAAAATTGACTCATAACTTGACAACACATAAGAGTGTAGATTAGAGTTCATAAAAATGCATTAACAGTGATTGATAGGTTAATTTATTCAGGCAAAACTAAATTAAGAAAACTGGAAACTTTGACAGGAATTTCAATAACAGTTAACATTGAATTTGAAACCAACTCATCATCCAAAATCTCATACTCACAACCCACTGCTTATTTTCGAATGTAAAGACTAAGCTAACATGTATTATGATATGTGGGAAGAAAAATTAACTGAAAACATAGCAAAACAGGGAATTGAACAAGTTAGGAAATCATTAAGAAGCCACAGTGTATCAGTCCAGTATCGTAAACAGTCCAATACCAAATCAATCCAATATTCCACATAAATCCTAACTTAAACATGCAATCTAAATCTACATACACTATACAACATATTAGGATCATAAATTAACAAGTTAAACACAAATTAAACTATTAGAAATTGAATCGAAACAAAAATAGGAACCATTCACTGGAACGCACAGAACCTTCCCCGTGCACACGAGATTTCGTGTCCGACACAACGCTATCTGACACGAGGCTTGGGGAGTGTCATAACAGACACTGCCCCTTGCTCAGTGTCAAAATCCACGCGCTCTAGTGTCCTGTGCAGCCCACACGAGCGCGCTGGTAGCAGGGGAGCTACAGTGCTCGTGCGCGCACATCGAACCCGCGTGTGCACGTGTCTTCCACGACTCGACATGACACAGAAAGCACAATACGACACTCGAAACCTCTAAGCAAACCCTAGAACTATTTTTCTATTCAAATACTTCCCTGAAATTCGAACGAAGTGTCCTTTGAGACATTTCGTCGAACACCCTATTCAACCCACTGGTACGTGTCCGATACGGATACGAAACGGATTCAAAACCTAGGGTTAGCCTATCATATAGTTAGGGTAGGGCTAGGGCCTTCCTAAAATGATTTTAAACAGGATTTTAATGGAGTATAGGAAGTTATACCTATAGAAGAACAAGCCTTCACAAAAACTCAATGGAAAGATTCCTCAAGCCACCCACACTCTCACAAATTGTTGGTTCCCTGCAAACAACCAATACCAGCAGCAAGAGCATTAATTTTAGGTCCTAATGAAATTGGTTTGGGGAAGAAAGGATTTAAATTGGATTTTTAATGAATTTTAGAAGATGGAACTCACCTCTTTCCTTAGAACTTTGGATAAACCTTAAAAGAGGCTAGCCCTAAAATCTAAGAGGGATTTTATAGGGGGGCTGACCTAGTTGGCCGGCCAAGGCTAGGTTAGGTTAGGGTGGCTAGCTTAGGTTGAGCCTTCTAAGGTTTAAGTCATAATCATGGCTTATGACTTCACAAGTCATAACTTAACCAATCTAATCCCCAATTACCCCAAACTAATTCTAATGAACCAGAAATCACTAACTTAGGTCATACTAGTGTTTCTTAACCTAACCAAGATGTTCTGACCTCGGTTAGCCAATAGTGCAGTCTCCTAGTCAACACCAGTCAATATCTAAAACTAGCACCAAACAAATATACTAAAAATCACCTAAAATCACATTAATTATAATAAATAATAATAATCCCAAATTAATTCCAAAATTTTGAAAATGACCAAAATACCCTCAAGCTAGAAAAGTGGCAGTGATAAATCTATCCTCCTTAAAAGAATTTTGTCCTCAAAATTGAAAGGCGAAACACAACTGATGAGAAGGATAGAAAGCATACATCACGGTCCAAAAAGATAAGGGTAGCGCTCGCGCATCTCATCCTCCCGCTCCCAGGTAGACTCTCTTGGAGAATGATGCCTCCATGCGACGCGTACCAAAGGTATCACCTGGTTCCTCAGAACCTTCTTCCGCCGATCCAGAATCTCCACTGGCTGCTCTGGATAGCTGAGAGAAGGCCTAACCTCAATCTCCGAATGATCGAGCACATGGCTAGGGTCAGCCACGTACCGTCTCAACTGTGATACATGAAATACGTTGTGGACCCCCATAAGTACAGGCGGCAAGTCTAGCCTGTAAGCCACGTCACCGACTCTCCCGCTGATAACGAAAGGGCCGATGAAGCGCGGGCTAAGCTTCCCGCCTCTACCAAAATGTATCGTACCACGAGTCGGAGATATCCTCAAGAAAACTTGGTCTCCGACCTAATCACAAGCAAGGTCTCAATTAATTATAATAAACAAACATGATCAAAAAAAAAATCACAACAAACAACCTAAATCTAATCCTACTCTAATCTGTACCTCAAACTCCAAGGGCCTCCGGTGGCTATCGGCCCGGTGCCGATGTCTGTCCTGCGCCACGTGAAGTCTGTCCCTGATGAGCTTCACCTTGTCGGCTGCATCAACAACCATCTCTGGCTCCAGCAAAGCTCGCTCACCAACATCATCCCAGGATAAGGGTGTACGGCACCTACGCCCGTACAGAGGCTCGAAAGGTGATATCTCGATGCTGGCCTGGAAACTATTGTTGTAGGCAAACTCCACCAAATGAAGATGATCCTTCCAGGAACCTCCAAAGTCCAGGACGCACGTCCGCAGCATATCCTCAAGGGTCTGAATAGTCCGCTCTGACTGTCCGTCCGTCTGGGGGTGGTATGTAGTACTAAACTTGAGCTGAGTGCCCAAGCTGGTCTGTAGACTCCTCCAGAAATGGGAAGTAAACCGGCTATCCCGATCTGAGATGATGCTGACCGGAACTCTGTGGATCCTGACTATCTGCCGCATATACATCTCCGCCAGCCTCTCTGTAGACGTACCCACCTTGAATGGCAAGAAGTAGGCCGATTTGGTTAACCTATCAACGATGACCCAAATTGCATCTTTTCCTCCTGGAGTACGTGGCAATCCTGAAACGAAGTCCATAGTGATATGCTTCCATTTCCACTCGAGAATGGGCAGCGGCTGCAACAATCCACCGGGCCTCTGTCTCTCTGTCTTGACCTTCTGACAGACCAAGCACCTAGCTACGAAGTTGGATACCTCCCGTTTTATTCCTGACCACCATACATGCTCCCGCAGATCTTGGTACATCTTGTTGGCACCCGGGTGTATAGAGTACTGAGATCTGTGGGCCTCCTGCATAACCTGCTCTCTGAGCTCCCTGCTAGGCACACATAACCTGGCACCGTGCCTCAGGGCACCATCCTCTGAAAATGAAAACTCAGCATCCCCCACTCCTAAACTGATCTGCTCTCTGATACTCTGCAGAGCCACATCCTCGAGCTGGGCCGCCTTGATCCTGTCTATCAAGTCCGACTGTATCTGCATCCTCCATAGCTGCATCTGCACTCCGGGCATGATCACCTCAATCCCAAGGCTCTCCAAGTCGGCAAGCAAATGTCGATCCATGGTCAAACACATGGCTGTCGGATACCTACTCAAGGCATCGGCAACCACGTTGGCCTTCTCTGGATGATACTGCAGTGCAATGTCGAAGTCCTTCATTAACTCCAACCATCTGCGCTGCCTCATGTTCAACTCCTTCTGAGTGAACACATACTTTAAACTCTTGTGATCTGTGAAGATCTCCACCCTCTCACCGTACAGATAATGCTTCCACAGCTTTAAAGCAAAAATCACTACTGCCAGCTCCAGGTCGTGGGTAGGGTAGTTCTTCTTATGGGGACGTAACTGCCTGGAATCATAGGCAATTACCTTCCCATGCTGCTGCAACACACAACCCAACCCCTTCCCTGAAGTATCACTATAAATAGTGAATCCAGCTGATCCTGAAGGCAACGTCAGAATCGGAGCTGTCGTCAGCCGCTTCTTCAACTCATCAAAAGCTGCCTGACACTTCTCTGACCATACATACTCAGTATCCTTCCAGGTCAACCGTGTCAACGGCTCTGCAACCCGGAAGAAATCCTGCACAAATCTCCGGTAATATCCTGCCAGCCCAAGAAAACTTCTGATCTCTACAACTGAAGTCGGCGCTGCCCATGCCTCAACTGCTACAATCTTCTTGGGGCAACTGAGATTCTATCTCCAGTCACCACATGCCCCAAGAAGTCCACCCGGTCTAGAAAGAACTCACATTTGGAGAGCTTCCCGTAAAGCTGCTCCTTCCTGAGAATCTTCAGCACTATCTTCAAATGCTCCTCGTGCTCCTTCTCAGTCTTGGAATATATCAAGATATCGTCAATGAACACCACTACAAACTGATCCAGATACTGATGTAACACCTTGTTTATAAGGTTTATAAATACTGCTGGTGCATTGGTTAGCCCAAACGGCATAACCAAAAACTCGAACTGCCCGTACCGCGTCCTGAAGGCGGTCTTGGGAATATCCTCCCCCTTCACCTTCACCTGGTGATATCTCGACCTCAGATCAATCTTGTAAAATACCCGAGCTCCGCTCAACTGGTCAAATAGATCGTCGATCCGCGACAGTGGGTATTTGTTCTTGATCGTGAGGTTGTTGAGTGCCCTATAGTCAATACACATGCGTACTGACCCATCCTTCTTTGGCACGAACAACACTGGTGCACCCCATGGCGACGAACTCGAGCGGATGAAGCCCTTGTCCTGTAGCTCATCCACTTGCTTCTTCAGCTCCACCAGCTCGCTGTTGTTCACCCGATAGACATGCTGAGAGATGGGCTTCGCTCCTGGAACCAAGTCTATCGAGAACTCAATGTCTCTGTCTGGTGGCAGTCCTGGCAACTCCTCTAGGAAAACATCCATATAATCTGCTATCAAGGGGTGTGGAATTGTTTGCTCCTCGACCGAGACTCCACAGAAGACTCCGCTGCTCTGCTCTGTCTAACGTCTGGAGTACTCGAACTCTGGCTCCCCCGGCGCTCTGAAGAGAACTCTACCCCCTCTGTAATCAATGCTGGCATGGTGCCTGCTCAACCAATCTATGTCTAGTACTATATCGTAGTTCGGCAATAGCATTACGAGCAGGCTCACCTCCAACTCACGGCCTACCAAAACAACTCTCTGACCCTTACAAATATCACTCACGAGGATAATACCACCCCCAGTCATGATCTTGTAAGTCCTAGGCAATGATTCAGCTATGATACCGGGTCTAATCGCAAAAGATACTGATATAAAGCTATACGAAGCACCAGAATCAAATAATGCAAATGCTGGACTGGAGTCGAGAAGAATCGCACCTGCAATCAGCTCTCCAGTCACCTCTGCCTCTCCAGCTGCCATGGCGAAGGCTCATCCCTGGTGGCCTCCCCTGGCCTGCTGCTGGTGCTGGACAAACCTCTACTGCTGATTCGGCAGGGCTGGTCCCCGCTGCTGGCCCACTGGAGCTCTGGCTCCAAATCCCAGAGCTGCTCGTCCCATACGGCACTCCCTTATCTGGTGATCTGCTGAACCACACACCATGCACAGGCCCAGCCTCTTCCTGCACTCAAGGAAGACGTGCCCAGGCTTCTTGCAGTAGGCACAAGTGCTACCCTGCTTCTGACCCTGCTGGTACTGCCTTGGCTGCTGCTGATGAGCCGGCCTCTGCTGAATCGGCTGAGGCTGAAACTGCCTCGGCTGCTGAAACTGAAAGTGAGGCCTCTTGGCCTGGACTCCACTGCTGCTACTGCCCCCAACTGGGTCTCTCCCTCTCTTGAGCCTAAGCTCAAGATCATCCTCTGCTAACAGGGCTCACGTCAAGATCTCCTCAAACGTAGCATCTCTGTTCCCCTTGGTCAGGGACTTGACCTCCTTGACCAGACCCTTCCGGAACCTCTGGGCCTTCGCCGTCTTGCTCAAACCCTTTACAAATCTACCGAGACGACCAAACTCTCCAGCATACTCCTCCACTGAGAGGCTCCCCTGGACCAAGCTCTCAAACTGCGACTCTAAGGCTCTGACTGCTGAATCTGGGAAGAACTTCTTCTTGAAGAAGCCACTGAACTGCTCCCAAGTCTGCCCCGGTACCCCCACCCTGGGGTCTGACTGATACCAGGTGCGAGCAAGATCTCGTATCCGGCTAGCTGCGGCCTCGATCTGAAGGTCTGCTGGAATCCTGGCCAAGCGGAAGATCTCCTCTATATGCTCGATCCACTCATCGGCATATTGGATCCCCTCTATCCCCAGAAAGTCTCTGGGGCTCATCTTCTGAAATTGCTCGATCCCCGGTGTCCTCGGCTGCTGCACCACTGGTCGAACTACGGCTGTCGTGACGGCCAACTCTATGCCTCTGTCCTGCCGAGCCTGCTGTTGGTCCATGAACTGCTGGAAATATACGAACATCTGAGCTGTGTCCACATGTCCTGGAGGCGGTGGAGGCTGGAAGGGATCCTCTGGAATGATCGGGTCCTGCCTCTCAGTCGGTGGATGCATACCCCCTGCTGCGGCTACCGAAGTCTCAACACGAGCTGAGGTGGCAGGAGCTGCAGTCCCCTGGCCTCGCCGTGCTGGCTGAGAGGTAGCAGTCCCCTCTATAGCATCCTCATGAATGGCACGCTGCGATCTAGTCTCTACCATCCTGAAGATAGACAAACAAGAGTATCAATTTCTGAGAAAGAAGCGAAATAACAAAGGCGGACAATTATAATTCAAAGGATCAGCTGACAAAGGATTTAGATGGCAATAAAAGAAATTTTCCTAAAGTGATTGAGTATCTTAAAATTAATGTCCTATATCCTATAGCAGGCTGCAGTGATACTCTTGTTCGAGTACCACTACACTTCTAGTCTAGACCTGTATGGGCCACCACTAAAAATGTGTCATGTCCCACCCTAGAGTAAGGGCACGAGACGTAGGTACGTCCAGCCTACGCCGCAGTGTCGACGGTAGAACGCTGTCCTAGGTCACAAACATCTAACAATATATCTCTAAGTAGTTTATACTCCCCGAATGGGGGTGACATAGCAATAGTAAACTCAATCACAGCTAGGGAAGAGATAGCACGATATGGAACAGAACTCAAAGAAATATAATAGATAAAAGCAGTCTAAGATAATCCCAGCAATATCCAACAGTACAAGGTCTCAGATGAAAGAATATATACAACTCTGAACTCCAAATAAGTCTAACTAAACATGCCTCCAAACTACATAAAGATAATCAGCCTAACTAATCTAGTCTAGGCAGTCGGAGGAATATCCTCAGCTACTGCTGGATCCTTCTGGGAGTCCAGCTCACAGGTGTCATCTAAGGCTGCCCCGTAGTAGGTGTCCAGGCAGGCCTCCTCCTCGTCCTCTATAATATTTCAACAGGTCCAGTCAGGACAGAAGTGAGTACAGTACATCTCAACAGATCTTAGCAGGTTAAAAATATAAGCATGCAGTAAAGTAAGATACAGGTACTGAAAGAAATACAGTATGTAAACAGAGAGAGAACTGTAATAGAAATATCTACTATACATAGAGAACTAGCAGTGACTAGTGAGTCAGAGTACAACATGAACATGTAAATGGCATATGAGATTCTGATACTACACTATGGAAGAGATTCTGATACTACACTACTTGGATAGTATTCACATGTCCACTTATACTCCCCCATACCCCCAATCAATACACAAGGATCCAGCCAGATTATGTTATGATTCCATGCAATGGCCCCGCAGGGTGATACATAGATGCCCATAAATGGGTGATTCTGGGGGTTACCCAACAGTGTAAGATTCTAGGAAGACTCTACGATCATAAGAGTATATGTCGTAAGTGATCAAAGAACCAAGAAGCATAGTGATACGCCATGTAAGTGAAATGCACAGAACACGTAGTACCCGATGCTCCATAAGGATAACATCTCAAGAAAGGATCCATATAGTACCAATCCGTGTGACCATCGTGACAGTACAAGTAAAGTAATCTACTGCAGGAATTAATTCTAAGCAGGATATGAAATGATCAGAGAATGTACTCGCCTGTATCTGAGTGTCCAATATGAAACGTACTGTCCAAGGAGTGGTGTCTGGCTCCTAATCAGAACAGCACAAGTCACAACAAGTCCAGAATAGTAAAATGGAGTCCTACTATGCATTCTACATGATTCTAAATCAATCTAGGCCAAAGTCAACTCTTGGTCAACTCTGGTCAACCTTAGAAGTCAAACTAGGTCAACCAAGTCTAATCAAGTCTAAACTCAACTAACTAGGTCTAACAAGTCTGTACTAACCTACCTTAGCCCAATCAAGCCTAGTTAGCACTCTACACATACACAAAGTCAACCCAATGATCTATGCCCCTACCTAATACAATACATGTCTATGTGATGGTCATACATCAATAGATTATCACAATCCACATACCCACAATACCTTCATAACTTATATATTAACCACACTTTACATTATATATATATATATAAATACATCCATATTAGAGTATACATTATATATATATACATACATAGATAGGCATAAGGAGGAACATATGTAACTGTGGGTGTGTGTGTGTGTGTATACTTGTGTGTGTCAAATGTGATTATATACATGGCAGAAAAACACAAAACAGTGAAAGAAAAGGAGGGTAGTGTGTGTGAGTGTTGTGGTGTGCTATATATTTAGGCATACATGAAGAATGTGCAAACATTTAACAGTGTGTGTGTGTACAGGAATTAACTATATATATGCAGGAATATAAGCAAACAGTGAAGAAGAGAGGACAGTGTGTGTGTGTGTGTGTGTGTGTGTGTAAGTTGCACAGGAGAACAGTGCAACATTCAATAGTATGTGTGTAAACTAGTGTGCAGGAAATACAAAACAGTGAAAGAGGGAGGAAAGAGTGTGTGTTATGTTTACATGCCATGAGTGAAAGGGTGAGGGATAAATCAGTTGCTAAACTGGACTGTGAACAGGGAATCACACACAGGAAAAGTAATAAGGGACAGTCCATACACAGGTTTTCAACCCAAAACTTCATCTCATAATTACCCAAGAAGCAGTTCCCAGATTTCACACATAACCAAAACACAGGTTCCAATATCAAGAAAACTCAGTTCAATGAATTCACAGGTTAAGAACAAAAAGAAAAGGAAATCAATTCAATGCCCCAACAATCTCAGTAAAGGAGGAAAAGGAAAAAGGAAATCAATTCATTGTCCCAACAATCTCAGTTAAGAAGGAAAAGGAAAAACGAAATCAATTCATTGTCCCAACAATCTCAGTTAAGAAGGAAAAGGAAAAAAAGAAATCAATTCATTATCCCCCTCCTTTCCCTTCAATCTCAGTTTATAACTTAGTTCAATACTCAGTGAATATCACCCAGGTATTTCCTGAACAAGGTTCAGTCCAATTCAGTTCAGTCCCATTTGTCATTTAATCCTCAATGTAATCCACCCAAAAATTGACTCATAACTAGACAACACATAGGAGTATAGATTAGAGTTCATAAAAATGCATTAACAGTGATTAATAGGTTAATTTATTCAGGCAAAACTAAATTAAGAAAACTGAAAACTTTGACAGGAATTTCAATAACAGTTAACATTGAATTTGAAACCAACTCATCACCCAAAATCTCACACTCACAACCCACTGCTTATTTTTGAATGTAAAGACTAAGCTAACATGTATTATGATATGTGGGAAGCAAAATTAACTAAAAACATAGCAAAACAGGGAATTGAACAAGTTAGAAAATCATTAAGAAGCCACAGTATATCAGTCCAGTATCGTAAACAGTCCAACACCAAATCATTCCAATATTCCACATAAATCCTAACTTAAACATGCAATCTAAATCTACATACACTATACAACATATTAGGATCATAAATTAACAAGTTAAACACAAATTAAACCATTAGAAATTGAATCAAAACTGAAATAGGAACCATTCACTGGAACGCACAGAACCTTCCCCGTGCACACGAGATTTCGTGTCCGACACAACGCTATCTGACACGAGGCTTGGGGAGTGTCATGACAGATACTGCCCCTTGCTCAGTGTCAAAATCCACTCGCTCTAGTGCCCTGTGCAGCCCGCACCAGCGTGCTGGTAGCAGGGGAGCTACAGTGCTCGTACGCGCGTATCGAACCCGCGTGTGCACGTGTCTCCCATGACTCGACACGACACAGAAAGCACAATACGACACTCAAAACCTCTAAGCAAACCCTAGAACTATTTTCCTATTCAAATACTTTCCTGAAATTCGAACGAAGTGTCCTTTGAGACATTTCGTCGAACACCCTATTCAACCCACTGGTACGTGTCCGATACGAACACGAAACGAATTCAAAACCTAGGGTTAGCCTATCCTATAGTTAGGGTAGGGCTAGGGCCTTCTTAAAATGATTTTAAACAGGATTTTAATGGAGTATAGAAAGTTATACCTATAGAAGAACAAGCCTTCACAAAAACTCAATAAAAAGATTCCTCAAGCCACCCACACTCTCACAAATTGTTGTTTCCCTGCAAACAACCAATACCAGCAGCAAGAGCATTAATTTTAGGTCCTAATGAAATTGGTTTGGGGAAGAAAGGATTTAAATTGGATTTTTAATGAATTTTAGAAGATGGAACTCACCTCTTTCCTTAGAACTTTGGATAAACCTTAAAAGAGGCTAGCCCTAAAATCTAGGAGGGATTTTATAGGGGGGCTGACCTAGTTGGCCGGCCAAGGCTAGGTTGGGTTAGGGTGGCTAGCTTAGGTTGAGCCTTCTAAGGTTTAAGTCATAATCATGGCTTATGACTTCACAAGTCATAACTTAACCAATCTAATCCCAAATTACCCCAAACTAATTCTAATGAACCAAAAATCACTAACTTAGGTCATACTAGGGTTTCTTAACCTAACCAAGATGTTTTGACCTAGGTTAGCCTATAGGGCAGTCTCCTAGTCAACACCAGTCAATATCTAAAACTAGCACCAAACAAATATACTAAAAATCACCTAAAATCACATTAATTATAATAAATAATAATAATCCAAAATTAATTCCAAAATTTTGAAAATGATCAAAATACCCTCAAGCTAGAAAAGTGGCAGTGACAGGTTGATCCAAGATTGACTAAAGATTTTAAATTTTGATTAGAGTTGACATCCTAGAATGATTGGAAATTTGGCAGAGTATCTTGGAAATTTTATTGAGAAACTTTCAAGGAACTTGAAATTTAGATTAGATCATATTGGTAGAGGACCAAGAAGCAAGAAAGGTCATCCTAGTAATATAGAAGTATTCTACATTAGATTGTCATGCCACCTATGATTATGATATTGCATATACACAAGTATAGTTAGTCATCGACCAAACTGATGAACATATCCTTTGACTTACTCGACGTTCCCTCAAATCTAGATTTTATCGTGACTTTCTAACAATTTAAAACTTGAAAAATAATTGGATTGTTCCTTGATCATACCCCATCAAGTGGCTGTCATATCTCTAGAAACGGTATTCCTAATTTATTTTACTTTGATTTGTTAGAATATAAGTTATCTTTATTTCATGCTTTAGCTCGATCATTTATTTTGTTCATGAACTTCTACTCTCTATTTTAAATTCTTTTGTGTCCTTTACCGTGACTTGGGTATTTGGAGCACAACACTAGACTTTTCCTTCCCACAAATTTCATATACAAGACCTAGACGAGCCCACCTTCATATAGGCATATCACGTGCCACTAAAACACGTCTCCTTGTACTATAATTTTATGTTGCGACTTTTAGGTCAAAAAGACTGGACTCTAATCCCTACCGTGAAACCAATATACTGTAAACTATAGATGAGACTCGACCTCGACTCCATTCTTTCGACCCGATATATGATTTTGTTCTATTTAATTCCTTACATGCTTAACCTTGCATTTTATCTTGATTGCTTGACATATCATCCCATGGCACCATTAGCTTAATTCTTGTAAGATTGGGTAGAATATCTCACTACCTAACAAACCTTTTTCCTAGTGAACCATATTGATAAGTTCATTTGGACTATAACACTTGGAGGGCCCTAACTTATCTAGTCAACCAAGCCGACCGTATATGCCCAAACTTTGGGCAAGACTTGATTTAAAGAACCTTAGACTACTTAATTTCCTTGTTCATGGTCCCTTACTTATACTTTGACTATTTTAATGCTAACTTAGCATAATTTTGTAAGCTAATTTTCTTCTCAAGCTTGATCATGATGTATTTTATTGGGTCACTCCCAATAACGTACTGTCTAATCAGAACTGGTGCATGATGGTCTGATCAACCTATTGCACTTCGGTTCGCTTTTCATATACTATTCTATGCATATGGAGACATAGTCGACTTGCCCCTAGAATCTCATCCGCGACTGCCTTGACAATTCTACTTGAAACTTTTCCATCGTCGTTGAACCACATATTGGTATACAAAACATATTCCTTGAACTCTTGTTGGCTTCATCTTTCACCTATTCTAGACAAAACGCGTACTTGACAGATAGGCCAAATACTCTCCTATGACCATGATATTTGTATATACACAGAGACCGTTAGCCACTGACCTATCAATGCGACTTATCCCAATCTTGAGTTCCTTGTCTTTTTCTTTTTCTTTTTTTGTTTGATCCTAGACAACTTTTGCGACCTTCTCGGAACTCGAGAATGATTCAACTCTAAACCTAGATGACCATATTCTCTAAATTGCTTGCCCTTAATCTAGTCATTCATGTCTTAGCATGATTTAATTTAACCCTTAATTCTTCCTTATTTAATTGTGTTAACTAGCAACCCCTTTCAAAAACCATATCATTGAGTTGTTTTCATTATAACCAGACTCTAATTGCCGATAAGTTTTGATCATCGTTTCATCATATTGTCTTGGGTTTCGGTATTGATGAACTCCATCTACCTCCCGACTCTACCTATATTTTCCTAAATTTCTAGGACGAAATTCTTTTAAGTTGGGTAGGATATAAAACTCCTAAATTTCTACTATTTTTTTTACATAATTTTGGTACTAATTTAAAATTTGGTATTGTACGCCGCGTAGTCGTATTATACGTCGTGCGTGAAATTTTATTTTTTTGAATTTGCTCGACGAGTGCGAATATGTGGGAGCGTACATATTTTTGAAAAATATTTTTTCTATATTTTTATCGTTCCAAAATTTCCAAGTTTGTTATTTTTAAAACCTTTCATTTACACAGTTATAATAATAAATAAATGTTCCTATAAATGGTATATTAGAAAATTATATTTATGTAAATATTATTTGGACATACATATATAATTAGTAATTATTTATTAGTTTATTTTTAAATAATAATAAATTTTTGAAATTAGTAATATTAGTATTTTAGAAAATATATTTTGAAATTATTTTGGCATTTAAATCTTGATTTGAATTTATAGAATTATTTAAATAGTTAAATATTTACAATTTGATTCAATTTTTAAACTAAAATTTAATTAGATTTAAATTTGATTTGTATTTGAATTTGGATTGATTGATTTTAAATTAAATCATGAATTATCTAATTTGGGTTTAAACTACTCCTAATCCTTATCCAATTGGGAATTCCCACATCCTATAAATAGGCAGGTACTCCTCCAATTCATTATTCATCCACAATAATTTATTCCATAAATACTCAACGGTACGGTGCATCGTGTCCGTGCAACCCAAGCCTCGTGTATCGTGTCTGTGCCCACATAAACCTTATTCCAGTAGTACAGTTATCCGTGTCGTGTCGGACAACCCCGGACACGACAACGTGAAATCTAACCCTACGCCCTCCCTGTCATCTCCGACACCGCCGTCATCACGGCCACCACCACTACAGCCTCAGCCTCGACCCCGTCTTCTCCTCCATACCAGCACCCCTCGACTCCGGCCTGTCTCGCCCACATCACACCTCCTCCACCCGTAGACACAACTCGCTGCCGCCAACTCCGTTCACCCAGCCCTCATCATCCTCACCACACGCCAACAGCCCACCACCACCGTTAGCGCCACCACCGTGGTCATCCGAAAAGCCCTACCGCCACAAACAACCAGGCTCGCCATCACCATTGCCATCAGCAGAAGCTGAAGCCACCCCGTTACCCACACCGTACCAACAAATCCACCGCCTTGACCATCCCCACACCTTCCTGACCACTCCAACCCATCGCCGTCCTGCCACTCGGCGTCCTCACCACCAATTCAGCACCACAACCACATAGAGACAAAGAAAACGAGAGAAAATAATAAACACGACTTACCTCCGGCTCGCCGGCCACCCGTACCGGCCGGATCCGCCTCCCGCGTCGCTGTGAGATCCCCGAGCGGCCGCCTCCCTAGATCGGCATCCGCTCGCAGCATCCGCAGCACCGCCCCGTTCGCAAACCGTCGGTGCCGCCCAAACCCTCTCCGATCGCCTCCCGACCTTCGTCTTCCTCTTCCTGCTTTCGCTCGGCCGCCGGGAGTCTTGCTCCGCTGAACCCCTCCGAAACCACAGCGGCTTCGCCGACCCCTGAGCTCCACCGTCTACTGACGAGCATGGACGCCTCCGCGCATCACCGCCATCCGCGCCGCCCATTCCATCTGTCGGCCACTGGTGCCGGAATCCGCCCCTCCAGTGAGATCTTCCTCCTCCGCGCCCTCCGTCGGAGCGCCGCCACCCATCCACCTCGGCGAAACCCCCTTCGCCGCCGTTCCAGCCAGAAAACCCACTGCCATCTGCCCCGTCGTGATCCGCCTCTCCCTCCTCCACCGCGTGTTGAGCCCCGCAGCTCCGCCGACCTAGCGCCGGACCACTCCGCCTTGCCGCCGTAGTTCCCACTGGTAACCCTTTCTTCACTCCTTCTTTCTCTCTCTCTCTCGCATTAATTGAATGGGAAAAGGAAGATTTGGGTTTTAGAGTTTTTATTTTAATGGGTTATTACTATACTACTTTCTTTACACAGTACCTATATGGGTATTAAAATATTTTCTATGAAGTATATTATTAATAGTATTATTATTATTAGTTTTACTACTACTATTATTATTATTATTATTATTATTATTATTATTATTATTATTATTATCATCATTATCATTATTATTATTATTATTATTATTATTATTATTATTATTATTATTATTATTATTATTATTATTATTATCATTACTACTATTATTACCATATTATTGGTATAATTAATTTATAATGTCATTATACATATAAATATTTGGTAAATTTATGACCAACTAATTATAGTTTTCGGCTTAAAGAAATTATTAATATTGTCAAATATTTATTTAATATATTTTCGTTTATAAAGTGTAGTTTTACTAATAAAAAAAGTTTTACAAAATTTATAGTTAGTCTAAAACAAATTTTAATGTATTTTCTAAAGGCATATTGTGACTAATACGCATGAGCCTCTATCTAAAATATTCTATTTTTACAAACTAAAGTATCTTAGCGTAAAATGATTTTAGAATATTTTTTACTAATAAAGAGGTAGTTACACATTATGATTTTAATTATATACGTAATAAAGATATTTTGTAAAAAGTATACATAGTTTTAAGTATCATAAATATTTTCAAATTAGTACGAGTATGTTCTGTAACACCCAGTTTTCTGAAATTGGGGTATTTTTAAAAATTTATTATTTTTATTATTTATTAATGGTGTTTTAGTCATGATATAATTTTTGTGATTATTAGTGTAATTAAAACTATTTCTAAGTCATGACTTTATGATTTTACTAGTATAACCCTAGTGTAAACCCTAGAGATTTCATAACCTAGAGACTACCATGACCATGTAAGCCTACCAAGTGATTAGGATACCATTTTAGCACTTTTTAGCCTAAAGTGTATTTTGGTAATTTTCTAGGATTTATTTGGAAGTATTTGTAATTATGTGTTTTTATTATTATTTAATTATTGTTAAGTGTCATGAGAGCCCCTAACCTAGTTTAGTACTAATCTAGAGGTTAGCTACTAATCTAGAGGCTTGAGGATAGATATTAGTCTTTGATTAAAGTAGGATAAATATCTAGATATTTATACATGTGATATTTTGCTTGAATCACTCAAAATATCAACCCTTTGGCATGAAAGTCTTTGCCTTCACCTTGAAGGAAAGCCTAGGACCCCCCCTTGCCATGGCCGGCCATGGGGTACACCCTAGCCCTACACCTTCCTATATAACCCATTGTATTCATTCATGATCATTTTTACATGAATTTTAATCCTACAAAATTCTATTTTCTTCAAACCTCCACAACTTGATCATTTTTTATCCAAATCACCTCTAGCCTTTTGCATTGGGACCCTACAACATCAAGGGTGCTAAGGGAGGCTAGCGATCCAGAATTTATGAGCTTTGGGCATCATCAAGTGGAAGGAAACACACCCCCTCTTTATTAATTTTTTATTAGAATTGCACAAATAGGTAAATGCCCTCAAACCTAGTTAATACTCTGTTTTTTCTTCATAAATGCATGCATATCGGTCTACCCTAACTGTGGGTCAAGTTTGGTGAAATTTAGGGTTGGTTTGGTGTCCGTATCGGACACGTATCCTAGACTATTAACCCTTGTTTGATGAAATGCCACAAAGGATTAAACTTTGTTATAATGTAGAACTAATTACATTTTCTTATAGCCCTAGACTAGTATAATTTATACCTACTTGACTGAACATGACACGGTGTCGTTTTCGTATCGAAAATCGACACGAACCCACTGCCAGGACACCGCACTGAGGCATACAGCCTCCCCTGCTACTCGACACCTAGTGCGGACACTGTAGGACACGTGGACACGTGAAATTGACACAGAGGAGGGGGCAACCTCTGACATGCCCCCCCTCGAGTTCGAGACACGTTTGTGTCGTATCGAGAATGCACGGACACGTGCACTGGTCGTGCACTGTCAGCACACACGCGCGCGGGGGCCAACTTTGCGCGTGTCATGTCGCGTGGACACGACACTTGGGTACCTTATGGTGACACGAGTATGTAGCCCATCATGTGGTGAACACATGGACACGAGCACGTGGTGTATCATATCCTGTGTCGTGAACATGAGACACTTGACCGCGTGCACGACGCGGTCTGAACACGCGTATCAGTCGTGTTTTTCACGACTGATACGGACTTCGTATCGTGTCCTGGAGCAACGTCGACACGGTACAGGGTGTTGGACATGTACCCTACCCCTAGGCGCACCTTCGTGCACGAGCACGAGACACGTGCGCGTATGTGTCGTGTCCTAGGGTGAGTTGCACACGTGCACGACACTGTGGTTGTGTGTGTGTATCAGTATTTACCCGTTTCGGGTTTGTGAGTCGTGGACACGTCAAATTGTGTCGTGGTGTCGTGTCAGGGCCCCTAGAAACTAGAGGACACTTGGGGCAACACTTACCAACAGTTGGTTGGACACCTTAGTTAGGTTTTGGACACGAAATCGGGTTTACCCTTTTTCGAGTACACAGTCCATTTTCCAGAGTTTGGGATATTTTCCCAGTTTTCAGAAATGAATTTCGATTTGATTTTTGTTATGTTTTATACATGTATTTGTATATTCAGTGTTGTATACATATGTATATGTATATATGTGTGTGTATGTGAGATTTGAGGGTGTATACATGTGTGTATATGTGTATATACATATATGTATATATATAGGGGTGTGTGTGTGTATTGTGTGTGTGTGGGGGGGACTGATTTCTGTTTCCAAAAATCTGGAACACCCCCCCTCCTGTCCAGTTCTCTAATTCTCTCTCTCACATCTCTCTCTCTCTATTTCCCTCTCACTCTATATATATGTTATGTATATATATATATATATATATATATATATATATATATATATATATATATATATATATATGTTATATTATATATAGTTATATATTGGTATATATAGTTGAGGGTATATATGGGTTTATATATATGGGTTTATATATATATATATATATATATATATATATATATATATATATAGATATATAGAGATATATATATATATATATATATAAACCCATATATATATAAACCCATATATATATAAAATATATATATATATATATATATATATATATATATATATATAAAACCCATATATACCCTCTACTATATATACCAATATATAACTATATATAATATAACATATATATATATATATATATATATATATATATATATATATATATATATATATATATATATATATATATATATATATATGTATATATGTTAGCTATCTATATATGTATATATATATATATTATGTATATATGTGGGTACTATATATATATTTGGGTATTATATACATATATGTATTGATATGGTTAGGTATAGTTGAATATATATATATATATATATATATATATATATATATATATATATATATATATATATATATATATGGGTTGGTTCATATTTTATATAGATATAGATACCTATATAAGGTATCCTAGATACATGGGCCTATGGCCTATAGCCTATGGTTAGTAGGTTTAGACTTGACCAATAGGTCTAGTAGACCTAGTTTAACTAGCAAATTGACCCTTGTTGACCATTGTTGACCAAAGTCAACTATACGTCAACATTGACCTAGAAATGGCTTGGATGAACATAGAGGGACTAGTTAACTAAAGTTTGACTAAACCCTAACTAGATGATTAGGTTAACCATATGGATTATGAGGATAGTCCTATGTAGATTAAGATATGTATGGCGTTAAGTGGAATACTTAGAGGTTGTGTCATGGTTTGAGTTAGTCTTATGGAGTGTTGACTAGAAGTTGACCATTAGTCAAGATTGACCTGATTACCTTGTTGACTAGTCTTTGTTTGACCCAAAACCTTAGTCCAAATTTGACCTAGACTTGACCTAGATTGATCAAGTTGACTAGTATTTGACTAGTTTGATTAGAATGTTGACCAAGAGTTGACTTTGACCTAGATTTAACTAACCTTGACTTGTTTGACCTTGTTTGACTTTATTTAACTTAGTTTGATTCCCTGTGACCTAGTATGACTTTATCTGACCTAATTTGACTGTTGAGTTGACCAAGAGTTGACTTTTGACCAGATTGACCTAGAATCATGTAGTATGCATTGTATACTCTATTTTTACCATTGTGGATACATTATGACTTGTGTTGCTCTGATTAGGAGCCATACATCTCTCCTCAGGCAGTATATCCTCTTTAGACATTCAGTTATCAGGCGAGTACATTCTCTGACCGTTTCATACTTGCCAGGATTTATATTCTTGCTCTAGATTACTTTACTTGATACTGACACGATTGTTATCACGGATTGGTACTATATGGATCTTTTCATGAGATGTTATCCCTCTCGGGAGCATCAGATACAGCATGTTCGTGCTTTTCACGAATCATCATGTATCTCTATGCTTTCATAGATTTACGAATCGCTTGTGACTCATGTACTCTCATGTTCGCAGAGCCTCTCATGAATCTCCCATTTATGGGCTTATCACGAATCTTAACATAACTTGAACGGATCCTTGTGTATTGATTGGGGATGGGGCAGTGGAAATAGTCATGTGGATATTACCCCAGTAGCTGTAGTCATGAATCACTCTTAGCTATAGTCATGAATCTCCTATGCCATTCACATGTCTATATTTTACTCTGACTCACTAGTCACTTCTAGTTCTCTATTATAGTAGATATTTCATTACAGTTATCTTTTTTACTACATGTATCTTCCTTCAGCGTTTCCTGTATTTTACTCTATTGCATGCTTTATATTTCCTATCATACTATGCACTGCGTGAGATGTATTGTGCTCGTTCCTGTCCTGACTGGACCTGTTGAAAATATTACAGAGGATGAGGAAGAGGCCCTGGTGTCTATCTATTATGGAGCAGGACTAGATGATACTTATGTTGTGGACCCTCAGCAGGATCCACCTGCAGCTGAGGATGTTGCCCCAGTAGTCTAGGCTAGTTTAGCTAGTCAGTCTTTTTCATATTATTATTTTGTCTCACATTCTGAGTTGTATTTTGAGATGTTGAGATGTATAGACTCTTAGACTTATATTGTATTTTGGGTTGACATTCTGGATGTTACGTTATCCTAGACACTTGGATTTATTTCATCTATGCTACTGTCTATCTATCTATCTTTTATTTTTCTGCCCTAGATGTGATAGAGATTGTTTTCTATTATGTCACCTCCATTCGGAGAGTATATACTGTACAGGTACCTTTATATTGTTAGATGATTGACCTAGGACAGCGTTCTACCGCCGACACTGCGGCGTAGGCTGGACGTACCCACTTCTCGTGCCCTTACCCTAGGGTGTGGGTCGTGACACATTTTTAGTGGTGGCCCATGCAGGTCTCGAGTTTATGTAGTGGTATTCGAACTAGAGTACCACTACAGCTTGTGATAGGATTTGTGGAATAGGCTTAGAGAGAGTGGATACTCAATCACAATTAGGAAATTTTCATAGATTTGAACCTACTGACTTTTGTTCAAATTTGTATAATCTATTTCATATTGTCCTTGATACTATCATCCATGTACCGTTACTGACTTCCTTGTTGATCTGTCTTCAGGATGGTGGAGACACGATCACAGCATCTCGGTCCAGGTGACACCACTGAGAGGTCTGCCATCTCTAGTCCAGCTTACCAGGACCCGGGGACCACAGCTTCCCTTACTCCAGCTCATGTGGGAGTTTCTGCCACATTTGGGGGTGCACCTCTACTTATTCGGGGGACCATCCCAGCTACCCCAGATATGCCTCCCCCGCAGTTTCGTCAGCCACAGTTTCAGCAGCACCAGCAGCAGTTCAAGCCGCCGATGCCATCTGGATTAGTGGATGCTGCACAGATGTTTTCATACTTCCAGCATTTCCTAGAGACGTAGCAGGACCAGCAGCAGCATCATACGACGGAGTTTACCAGGGGCATAGATGAGGTCCATCAGCTGGCTAGAGCGACGATGGAGAGGTTGGCTGTCCAGCCACAGGGAGGATTGGGACAGCCTCGACAGCAGAGGATTTCGGGCATTCAGGACTTCAAGAAGATGAACCCCAGGGACTTCTTGGGGACAGAGGGGATTCTTTATGCTGATGACTGGATTAAGCACATTGAGGAGATTTTTTGACTGGCGGAGATACCAGCCGGACTACAGATAGAGGCAGCAGCCAGCCAGATGCGGGATCTTGCCCGTACCTGGTATCAGACGGACCCGAGAGTAGGCACTCCAGGGCAGACATGGGGAGCTTTCAAGGAGCTCTTCAAAGAAATGTTTTTCTCGGATCAGGCAGTTGGTGCCTTGGAGACCCAGTTCGAGAACCTGGTTCAGGGGAACCAGACTGTAGAGGAGTATTCCGGTGAGTTTTGCCGGTTGAGCAGGTTTGTGGAGGGCCTTAGCGAGACAGCGAAGGCGAGGAGGTTCAGGAAGGGCTTGGTCAAGGAGGTCAAGTCCTTGACCAAGAGTGACAGGAATGCCACTTTTGAGGAGATTCTGGCAGGAGCGATGGCAGCTGAGGATGATCTTGAGCTGAAGCTCAAGAGGGGCTGCGATACACAGGGAGCCGGCAGCAGTGGAGGTCAGGCCAAGAGGCCTCACTATCAGCATCAGCAGAGGCAGCCACAGCAGTATCAGCAGCCGAGATAGCAGCAACAGGCCCCGAGACTGCAGACTACCAGTTGTCCCTGCTGTAAGAAGCCGGGACATGGATGGGGAGAGTACAGGAAGAGGTTAGGCTGGTGCCTACTATGTGGGGCAGCGGACCACCAGCTGAGAGAGTGTTTCCAGTACATAGGCAGAGTAGCACAAGGAGCAGCACCAGGAGCAGGGGCCAAGGCTCCGGTAGGTCAGCAGAGGGGACCGTTACAGCCACAGCAGCAGAGATTTATGCAGTTTCAGCAACAGGCTGGAGGAGGCCAGCAGGGACGAGCTTATGCCATGACAGTTGAGGATGCCCAGGCAGTTGGCGATGTGCTTGCAGGTTCTGTTCTTCTAAATTCCATTCCCACCTTGTTTCATTATATCTATCTTGAAATCCAATTCCATCTGCTCCTACCTGTTTCTTTATTAGTGATAAGTTTGACCTGGTAGTTCTTTTTGATTTTTGTCGATTGTTTGTTTCTTCATTTCTTACTTAGGAGTAGGAGTAGGAGTAGCTTTAGCTATTAATATAATTCCTTGAATAACTTCTTTTGTCAAGAAATTTTGTATGTGTTATGCCTTTTGACTTAGAACTGATAGAGTAGCTCTGACCATAGAATGGTAACCCTTTTAGCCCTGTGATTTATTGTTTCCTTATCTTCCCAGTCTATACCTATGACCAGGACTGTCCCACTTAACCTGCCCCTTATACTACTATTCATCACGATTTTTGGATCAATTTAGGCCATAGACCTTTTCCACTCTAAATTATGATCACCGTAGGCACATTACCGTGACTTTTAAATTAGGAGCACAAGACTAGTTGTTTTCTTAAAACTGACTTCACATACATGACCTAGACATGACACTCTACACCCATGACCTTAGTGTCCCACTCAGGCATACCATCGTGTGCTTCATTTGCTTAGTACGATTTTCCTGACCCGAGGCTCCATCCTGATTTACCCCATGGAGTTACTTTTGATTTCGATTTGAATTAAAGACACCTTATGACCTAAAACTGCCAGCGAATTTTGGACATGACCAAGTATAGGTCTACTACCCATATTTTACTTATTGACCTTGTATGTTGCTAGGTAGTAGCTTCGACCCTGATTGTTGGAGGTTGACCTAGGAGGACTACGACCATCTAAATTTTGAGGACGAAATTATTTTAAGGAGGGTAGACTTGTAACACCCAGTTTTCTGAAATTGGGGTTTTTTTGAAATTTATTATTTTTATTATTTATTAATGGTGTTTAGTCATGATATGATTTTTGGTGATTATTAGTGTAATTAAAACTATTTCTAAGTCATGACTTATGACTTTGTGATTGTACTAGTATAACCCTAGTGTAAACCCTAGAGATTTCATAACCTAGAGACTACCATGACCATGTAAGCCTAACCAAGTGATTAGGATACCATTTTAGCACTTTTTAGCCTAAAGGGTATTTTGGTAATTTTCTAGGATTTATTTGGAAGTATTTGTAATTATGTGTTTTTATTATTATTTAATTATTGTTAAGTGTCATGAGAGCCCCTAACCTAGTTTAACACTAATCTAGAGGTTAGCTACTAATCTAGAGGCTTGAGGATAGATATTAGTCTTTGATTAAAGTAGGATAAATATCTAGATATTTATACATGTGATATTTTGCTTGAATCACTCAAAATATCAACCCTTTGGCATAAAGTCTTTGCCTTCACCTTGAAGGAAAGCCTAAGACACCCCCCTTGCCATGGCCGGCCATGGGGTACCCCCTAGCCCTACACCTTCCTATATAACCCATTATATTCATTCATTATCATTTTACATGAATTTTAATCCTACAAAATTCTATTTTCTTCAAACCTCCACAACTTGATCATTTTTGATCCAAATCACCTCTAGTCTTTTGCATTGGGACCCTACAACATCAAGGGTGCTAAGGGAGGCTAGCGATCCAAAATTTATGAGCTTTGGGCATCACCAAGTGGAAGGAAACATACCCCCTCTTTATTAATTTTCTATTGGAATTGCACAAATAGGTAAATGCCCTCAAACCTAGTTAATACTCTGTTTTTTCTTCATAAATGCATGCATATAGGTCTACCCTAACTGTGGGTCAAGTTTGGTGAAATTTAGGGTTGGTTTGGTGTCCGTATCGGACACGTATCCTAGAATATTAACCCTTGTTTGATGAAATGCCACAAAGGATTAAACTTTGTTATAATGTAGAACTAATTACATTTTCTTATAGCCCTAGACTAGTATAATTTTTACCTACTTGACTGAACACGACACGGTGTCATTTTCGTGTCAAAAATCGACACGAACCCACTGCCAGGACACCGCACTGAGGCATACAGCCTCCCCTGCTACTCGACACCTAGTGCGAACACTGTAGGACACGTCAAAATTGACACAGAGGAGGGGGCAACCTCTGACATGCCTCCCTCGAGTTTGAGACACGTTTGTGTCGTATCGAGAACGCACGGACACGTGCACTGGTCGTGCACTGTCAGCACACACGCGCGCGGGGGCCAACTTCGCGCGTGTCGTGTCACGTGGACACGACACTTGGGCACCTCATGGTGACACGAGTGTGTAGCCCATCATGTGGCGAACACATGGACACGAGCACGTGGTGTGTCATGTCCTGTGTCGTGAACACGAGACACTTGACCGCGTGCACGACGCGGTCTGAACACGCATATCAGTCGTGTTTTTCACGACTGATACGGACTTCGTATCGTATCCTGGAGCAACATGGACACGGTACAGGGTGTTGGACATGTACCCTACCCCTAGGCGCACCTTCGTGCACGAGTACGAGACACGTGCGCGTATGTGTCGTGTCCTAGGGTGAGTTGCACACGTGCACAAAACTGTGGTTGTGTGTGTGTATCAGTGTTTACCCGTTTTGGGTTTGTGAGTCGTGGACACATCAAATTGTGTCGTGGTGTCGTGTCAGGCCCCCTAGACACTAGAGGACACTTGGGGCAACACTTACCAACCATTGGTTGGGCACCTTAGTTAGGTTTTGGACACGAAATCAGGTTTAACCCTTTTCGAGTACACAGTCCATTTTCCAGAGTTTTGGGATATTTTTCCAGTTTTCAGAAATGAATTTCGATTTGATTTTTGTTATGTTTTATACATGTATTTGTATATTTCAGTGTTGTATACATATATATGTATATATGTGTGTGTATGTGAGATTTGAGGGTGTATACATGTGTGTATATGTATATACATATATGTATATAATAAAAAAAAAAAAATATATATATATATATATAGGGTGTGTGTGGTGTATTGTGTGTGTGTGGGGGACTGATTTCTGTTTCCAGAAATCTGGAACACCCCCCCTCCTGTCCATTCTCTAATTCTCTCTCTCACACTATCTCTCTCTATTCCCTCTCTCTCTATATATATGTTATGTATAATCTATATATATTATATTATATATAGTTATATATTGGTATATATATAGTTGAGGGTAATATATATATATATATATATATATATATATCTATATATATATAATATATATATATAATATATATATATATATATATATATATAATAATCTTATATATAAATGTATATATATGTTATATGTTTAGCTATCTATATATGTAATATATATATTGTATATGTGGGTACTATATATTTTGGGTATTATATATATCTTATTTATGGTTAGGTATAGTTGAATATATATATATATATCTATATATATTATATATATAATCTATTATATATATAGAATTATATATATATATCTATATATATATATCTATAAGATATTATATATGGGTAGGTAAAAAATAAAAAAAATATATATATGGGTAGGTTCATATTTTATATACATATATTATATATTGGGTATTATATATAATATATGAAAAAAAAAAATAATATATATATATAGATATATATATATATATATAATATATATATATATATATATATATATATAGTAAGATATGGGTAGGTTCATATTTTATATAGATATAGATACCTATATAAGGTATCCTAGATACATGGGCCTAAAAAAAAAAAAAAAAAATATATATATATATATATATATATATATATATATATATATATATATATGTATAGATATGGGTAGGTTCATATTTTATATAGATATAGATACCTATATAAGGTATCCTAGATACATGGGCCTATGGCCTATGGCCTACGGTTAGTAGGTTTAGACTTGACCAATAGGTCTAGTAGACCTAGTTTTACTAGCAAATTGACCCTTGTTGACCATTGTTGACCAAAGTCAACTATACGTCAACATTGACCTAGAAATGGCTTGGATGAACATAGAGGGACTAGTTAACTAAAGTTTGACTAAACCCTAACTAGATGATTAGGTTAACCATATGGATTATGAGGATAGTCCTATGTAGATTAAGATATGTATGGGGTTAAGTGGAATACTTAGAGGTTGTGTCATGGTTTGAGTTAGTCTTATAGAGTATTGACTAGAAGTTGACCATTAGTCAAGATTGACCTGATTACCTTGTTGACTAGTCTTTGTTTGACCCAAAACCTTAGTTAGTCCAAATTTGACCTAGACTTGACCTAGATTGATCATGTTGACTAGTATTTGACTAGTTTGATTAGAATGTTGACCAAGAGTTGACTTTGACCTAGATTTAACTAACCTTGACTTGTTTGACCTTGTTTGACTTTATTTAACTTAGTTTGATTCCCTGTGACCTAGTATGACTTCCTGTGACCTAGTTTGACTGTTGAGTTGACCAAGAGTTGACTTTTGACTAGATTGACCTAGAATCATGTAGTATGCATTGTATACTCTATTTTTACCATTATGGATACATTGTGACTTGTGTTGCTCTGATTAGGAGCCGTACATCTCTTCTCAGGCAGTATATCCTTTTCAGACATTCAATTATCAGGCGAGTACATTCTCTGACCGTTTCATACTTGCCAGGATTTATATTCTTGCTCTAGATTACTTTACTTGATGCTGACACGATTGTTATCACGGATTGGTACTATATGGATCTTTTTATGAGATGTTATCCCCCTCGGGAGCATCAGATACAGCATGTTTATGCTTTTCACGAATCATCATGTATCTCTATACTTTCATAGATTTACGAATCGTTTGTGACTCATGTACTTTCATGTTCACAGAGCCTCTTATGAATCTTCCATTTATGGGCTTATCACGAATCTTAACATAACTTGAACGGATCCTTGTGTATTGATTGGGGATGGGGGAGTGGAAATAGTCATGTGGATATTACCCCAGTAGCTGTAGTCATGAATCACTCTTAGCTATAGTCATGAATCTCCTATGCCATTCACATGTCTATATTTTACTCTGACTCACTAGTCACTTCTAGTTCTCTATTATAGTAGATATTTCATTACAGTTGTCTCTTTTACTACATGTATCTTCCTTCAGCGTTTCCTGTATTTTACTCTATTGCATGCTTTATATTTCCTATCATACTATGCACTGCATGAGATGTATTGTGCTCGTTCCTGTCCTGACTGGACCTGTTGAAAATATTACTGAGGATGAGGAAGAGGCCCTGGTGTCTACCTATTATGGAGCAGGACTAGATGATACTTATGTTGTGGACCCTCAGCAGGATCCACCTGCAGCTGAGGATGTTGCCCCAGTAGTCTAGGCTAGTTTAGCTAGTCAGTCTTTTTCATATTATTATTTTGTCTCACATTCTGAGTTGAATTTTGAGATGTTGAGATGTATAGACTCTTAGACTTATATTGTATTTTGGGTTGACATTCTGGATGTTATGTTATCCTAGACACTTGGACTTATTTCATCTATGCTACTGTTCTTTTTGAGTTACTGTCTATCTATCTATCTTTCATTTTTCTACCCTAGATGTGATTGAGATTATTTTCTGTTATGTCACCTCCATTCGGAGAGTATATACTGTATAGGTACCTTTATATTGTTAGATGATTGACCTAGGACAGTGTTCTACCGCCGACACTGCGGCGTAGGCTGGACGTACCCACTTCTCGTGCCCTTATCCTAGGGTGCGGGTCGTGACATGTTCTTTACGATTTCTTCTCAATTTCTCCGATTATCACCAACCTTGACTAAATCGTATTTTTCATATTTTATCGCAAATCCGGGCCCTCACATATCGACCATGGCTATTGAACGAACAAGACTTGTCAGATTATTGCACCACACCAGGCGACACACCAGGCAAGACACCTTGCCTTTACTGTTTAATTTCTTGCTCAATATCATGCATGTTTTTTTTCTTTATGTTGTTCTTTTAAAATTATATATATATGTAAATTATTATATTTTATGCAATTAGCTTAGAGTTAAGGGACCACCGTATGTTTAGTACATCTCATAAACTGTCACGATGTGCCACGGATTGTGTGTGAGCTGCAAGTCGCATATAGCTTCAGACTTACGTATCAACCGTACATCGGTGCGTAAAGGCCGTACTTAGGAGGTAATTGCTAATAGATTTTTGTAGAAGACTTGGCAGTTATTAAGGATTAAACAGTATCGTGGAGTCGACACATGTATAGTATCATAGGGAGGGGGAGACAGTTATTAGCATAGGGCCTACATGTTCAGTACACACATAGATTTGGGTCGATAGTGTCTCGTATGAGCGCTACTTACTGCCCCGGGATAGTTCTCGTATGAGAGCTACTTTCTGCCCATGGTCGATAGTGTCTCTTATGAGCGCTACCTACTACCACTCTTTCTCCATCTATGCTGAACACCTAAGCTCCTGTGTAGAACGTTGTCTTCTCAAAGTATATATCACATAGAATGGTTAGGAACCTTTTCGCATGTATATTTTCTATTGAGCTCTTATTTATTCAGTTTATCGGCATGATATTATGTGTCTTGTTACGTCCCTCGGAGGAGCTGGTTTTTCCTCAGGTGTGTGTTTTTCGTGATTTTTTGCAGGTGCTCTAGCTAAGGCCATGTCTTGCGCTCTATCCTTCGTGATGATTGCTTTTGGACTCGTCATTTGCTTCGCTCGACCAATCAGTTTCTTTGTATATTTCTTCTCTATTTAAATTAGTTGGTAGTGGACTTTGTCTCCGCCCAACGATTGTATACATGACAAACTCAAAGTTGCTTTTATATATTCATTATTCTTTGTGGATGAGATTTAGTGTCTTGGCTTTCTACATTTTACAGCTTATGTATACATACGAGCTGTATATTAGCTCGTATGGATACAGCTGGCATGATACGTATCTAGTCTCAAGTATTTGGGACTGGGGCATTACAGTTTGGAAGGATATACAGGCAGTGGGAGGAGCTATGACTCTCCTGAACGAGTCTCAGTCTCTGCCGCCCTCCCCGGGTAATGTCACGCCCCGATCCCGCTAGGGTCGTCCGTCTTGCCTGGATCCTTGCAGGATCGATCGTCCTCACTAAGGCATGATGCCGTACAAGTCTAAGTTGCGGTTTCACAAGGCCATGTACCTGCACAAAAATAACTAGTCAAGCAAAACACACGGACGTACCCACTAGTTAAGCAAAACACATGCACGCACCCATTCATTGCAGAAAACCAAATATTGGACATAGAGATTTGAAATGGAAATACTTCTTTTATTCATAAGCTTGATAGGAATACAAGTACAAAGCTTTGCAAACTCAGATTTTGCCTTATATTGGCTACATAATTCTCTTTGAAACTCTCTTTGAAAATAGTCACAATGCCCATACATCATATCCCTTATTACAAGCTGGAATTGAAAGACACCTTCAAAGGAAATAAAAACTTGAAACTTGACTGGAAAGAAATGAAGCTTCGAGGCAGTCCGCAGCTCTACTGGGCTAGACGAGCTTTAGTGCCTCCTTGAAACCCCCCTGTCTCCTTTTGCTTTCTGAAAAGGATGCCCACAATGTGGGTCATCACACATCATGTACTAGCGAGCGGCTCTTCGCCGAAACTCACAAATATCTGCACGAATTCAACATGTGAAGCTACATATTTACTAGTGCTCTTTCTACTTGTCTAGGTTCTTTTTAACAATTCATGAGAAACAATGACAGTAGAATAATTCATAACCAACTTACCAACGTCGACAGTCATCCCTGCACAAAACAAGTTTGCACAATTTGTATATGAATATAGGAAGCATACTTTACCATCATCATTCATTGTTAGGTTTTGCAATAAGGATTTGATCACATGCATGTCCTAACTACATGGTGGTCCATGGGCCCGTCCCTCATGATTAGCCGCTGTGACTCAATGGTTCACTCGTTGCTAAGGACACAATATTTCCGAGGTGTAGCATTTACCCCGAGGTGCTATTACAATCTCTCCTAGGCCGATCGATCCTAGGTGCCCCCAGAATCGTCAAGAGACTATTACCTTGTTAACAAGTTGTCCGAGACCAATGCATGACTTGTTCTTTCTATCAGATAAAACTTAGCAGTGCGACAGATAGCGACCAGTTCATAACTAGCCTTAATCGTTCGGTCATTCATTTGCATTCAGTTCTTATTCGGTCATTCGATAGCATTTAATAACATTTCATTTCCTTTGCAGTCATTCGTTAGCATTCATTCTTTTTCTTATCTTTTGTTATTGAGGTATCGTTGATCATAGGGACAAGACAACAGAGTGGACTAGAGATCATTTTTATTAGGGCGTACAAACAAATGCAAGCCCGGTTAAAGTAACTCACTGAGATGAATCTTAGTTGAGAGAAGGAGAGACTTCACGCGCCGTTCACGAACAATTCACACGGCCTATATTGGCACCAACAGCTGATTAGCATACTTTATCTCTTTCTCTCAAGATTCGAAATGAATGCAAAATACGATCAAAGCGAACAATGAAAATCAATCATTGAAAACCAACACGAAAATGCATTCATCAAAACCAAGCAGCGAAAGAAAACATCCAACAAAACTCTTGGATTCATTTCAATAGAAGCCAATCCATAAATTAGAAAGGTTCATTGCATTTCATCCATGATCAATCGATACCGACAAAGGTTTTCCCTAGATACATAGTTCAAGACTGAGTCAGTAAGCCGTGGGTATTACATAGTAGACCGCGAGGAGTGGGGCACTACATAATAACCCATTAAGAAAAAGTTTTGTCCTAAAAACTTAAGAAACAAAACTCACCTCCACTAGTGTTGCATTCTGGATCAAGCAACTTGGAGAGATTATAGATGCGCACCATCGCGGTGTTGGCATTCCGCAACTGCTGATTGTGCGGATGATCTCGAAGCGGTGGTGGACCTGGCAGCTGCCCACGCTCTTCAGCGTCGTTTCGATTCTGAGTCGTTCTATGCTTTTTCGGGCAATTCCTGAAGGTATGGTCCGGGCTTCCACAGCTGAAGCATGACTGGTTTGCGAACCGACTGTAGCTCCCCTTCCCGGAATTTTTTTGAAATATCTATTTATTTTATTTAAATGGGGATTTTAGAATTTTATAAATATTTATTTAGTTAATTATTACGGTAGATGACATTAACCATAGTTGAGTTTTGAAGTACTAGACGACTAGGATTTGTGGCACGGGAGATGTAGCAGTGTGCCTTGACTGGTGTACTAGTCATGCCCGGGGAAACCTAGCCATAGGGATGTCCTAACTAGGAAAACCAGACCAAGTTATGAAAGGATGCATTTCAAGTTATTTAAATAGTTATTATTTAATATATTGATTTTTAGATGAGCCAGTTGTACCCAGTCAGCCCGAACCGGACCCAAACCAATTCCAAGCCCATGTAGGTATATAGTTGACCAAAAACGACAAGGTAGGCATATTTTATGTATACAAATATTTCTTCAATTATTTTAGAATTTGATATTGCATTTCTAATTATTAAATATTGTACGAATATTGGTATTAGTATGATTAAATAAGTGCTTAACAATACTTGTATGATTTTCCGGGGCCAAATGAGGAGTGCGTAGGTTATGTTCACCCAACACTACCATTGGGTCATTTTAGTATTTTTCAGCTTATTATTATTATTATTATTATTATTATTATTATTATTATTATTATTATTATTATTATTATTATGGTTACTATTATTATTATTGTTAGTATTATTATTATTATTATCATTATGATATTATCGAGGTTATTATTAAATATTATTATTATTTTGTTATATGTTTGTGAATATATATATGTATATAAATTAATTCATATATAGGTATATATAATTATATATGTATATGTATGTATGTGTATATATATTATATATATATATATATATATATATATATATATATATATATATATATATATATATATATATATATGTATATGGGTGCATGTGGGTATATACATAGATAAATATACGAATATGTATTTGTGTATAAGATGTATATATGTATATATACATGGAAGTATATAAATACATGAGTAAATAAATATATATGTAAAGTAGTATAGAAAGTAATAGAAAAAGAAAAAAATAGAATAAAAACCTAATTAACCAAGCCCAAACCTTGGCCCGGCCCCAAGTGGACGACCCAGCTGAGCCATCAGCTTCCCGGCCTAATCCCCCACACCCGAAGTCCCCACAACTGAACCCCCAGACCCGACAGTATAAAGCAGAGAACGAAGAGAGGGAGCGAGAAACCCTAGAGCTTCTCGACCCCGCGCCTCCAGCTAATGGCGCGCCACTCCTCCCCCGACCCTGGGCGGCCGATCCCCGTCAGCACCGCCGCCGCACGTCACCGGCAGACGCGCGGTCGAACGCTGGAAACGCACGCACCGAGCCGCGGTTCAGTGAAATCGCAACAAGGTACTCATCTTCCTCTTCAATTTTCTCCGTGATTGTTCAGTCGTTTGAGAATCTATAAACTCCTACGTTTAGCCGACATAACCCTCTCGAGATCCCAACAAGTGTATTTGGGTATAGGGCAACGACCTGTCTAGAAACTCGACACCAAAATTGGCAAAAACTGCCCTGTCACATGACAGTTTCAGCAGTCAGGGAGGTATTTTGGAAGGCGGTTAATCACCGATCCTTCGAATAAGTTACAAATTCACCTGAATAGATTTAAAGACAATATAAGCAGGATTAAAACCCAACTTTTAGATTGAATTTTTGTTTATTATGCAGTACAAAAACCCCGAGTGAAAATCAGGAAAAAAAACTTAGGAAACAGTTTTCAAAAACTAGAAAATTCCTCCGACACTGCGTCCCGCCATTCCGGACGACGTGGTCACGCACCGAAGGCATCGAAAGCTGCGTAACAGTTTCGTGGTCGTGTGGGCTTTGACGGAATTCAAATTGGTCGCGTGTGCGCGACGAATTTGATACGTATCCGTCAAAATTCACTGTATCGTGCACTTTGCAAATTTCTCAATTACTTTGTGCACGCCCGTCAGATCGAAACGAAACTTGTGCCAACAGGACCGTATCGTTTTTTGGTCCTGTATGCCAAGTTTGGCCCAATTCTGAGACCGTTGACAAAATCACCGTTTTGCGGGCCCCACGGTTCCACTCAACGGGCGATTTTGTGCACGGCCCGCCGGAATCCAACTCTGGACATACGGTTGGGTTCGTATCGGAAAACTGGATCCGTAGACATATAGTTTGACGACTTTAGAGACTATTGACTCTGGCACACTTTTCGGTACAAAGCGGGTCCAACAGCGGACATCATTTTTGCCCGAAATTACCGTTTTGCTCCTGTGTCCAGAATTGGACTTAAGGACAGGCAATCGTAGCTAATTTGACTATTCTGAGACTGTTGGCATTGTCTGTTTCAGCTTTCGGAGACAGTTGTGATGATTTGGACTTTATGGCTTAGCAGTGGACTAGATTGTTATTGGATTTGCGTGCAACCTCCAGGCAATTATACCTTGCCTTACTCTACAGTTTTACTTACATGCATTTTCTTTCGTCTTTCAGTTATTTGATTGTTTATAGACATGTACTTTTCGTGTTATTTTCTGTGGAGTTGTTTTATTGTTTATAGCCATGTTCATTGTTTGGCCTTGAGTTTCACTTAGAGTTTCTCGTCCGTACCTTGCTTGAGTCGTGTCATAGAACAAGTGCGTGTAGTGAACTGCCATAGCCTTGATTTTTGTTGTACACAACCAGAGAGTCTACACTCGGGACGAGGGTTGTTTGGTGCACCAGAGAGTCCACACTCGGGACGAGGGTGTTTGTCGTGATCAAATGGCACAAGAGAGTCCACACACGGGACGAGGGTTGACCATTTACACCAGAGAGTCCACACACGGGACGAGGGTGTCTTGCCGTGAGCTAGCCAGAGAGTCCACACCCGGGACGAGGGTTAGCGCTTAGTTCAAACCAGAGAGTCCACACTCGGGACGAGGGTTTGAATTCTTCCATTGATCTCGTGTTTCGTTCATCCGGCAGTTCATTTATACGTAGTTGTTCTAGTGTTCGTATTCGTGTTCGTATTCGTGTTCGTACTCGTGTTCGTCGTTGCATTCGTAGTCATTTGTCTTGTCCTCGTTCTTTCTTGTTTATTTCCTTGCGTATGATAAACTGTTAGATAGACATGTATATTATGTATCTTGCTATGTCCTCTGAGGACCTGCTGATCTCCGCAGGTTTAGCGACTACATGGAGTTAGTTAGTAGAGCAGGATGGCGGAGGATTGCGATGTGTAGTACAGGTATTTGCTTGTGATATTTCTTGTTATCCATTCGTGCTTCATTTTCATTACTTTGATATACTCTGCTTATTTATAGACTCATATCATTCTTAAAGTCTAATCGAACATTATGCTAATGGGCTGCAGACCACGACCCATAGTGTTCATTCATGTTTCGTATTCTTATTGTGGATTGAGATATAGATTTACCTTTGCCATGATTTGGCAGTTTACCCTAGCCGTGACAGCGTTTACGTATTCGAGTCGGGCTGGAGTCCGCTTGATGCGTAGCTGGCTTGCTCACGCTCTCGCGTCCGAAAAGTGGGTGCGGGTCGTGACAAGTTTTTTTGGTGGCCCATGCAGGTTAGAGCATATCGTATCCGTTACGTAACTATACCGGTACGAGCCTGCGACTTGACTAAACCTTAGAAAATCTCAATCCACTCTGCTTTGAAAATTCTCCTAGGAATTCTCTACGCCCTTGAAAACTCCATATTTGGCCTCGATTATACTTCCTTGCTTTCTGTGCCATTGCTTCTCGTCCCTTTTATTTAGAGGTGACGAATAATCGTGCTGTCTAGAATTATCTGGAACTCTTAAATTATAGTACAATATTGCTTGTCTATTGAATGCTTGGTTGTTTATATATGAGGGATTATAGGTACCATATGTCCTAGATATTTTTGGTAGAATTATTAGCCACTAGTTAGATGATTATATGATTTTAGTGACCGGTGTTTCAAGGGAGTAGTGTGACCAAAGGTGGGTAGAAGTCCTCAAGTATTCGAGGTTATAAAATATTTTTGAGGAATTAAATTTGAGAAGATCGTGGTAATAATGGATTTACTCTTTTTATTTTTATTTTGAATTTTAGGCATGATTGTGAGTTAGAATTTCGAGGACGAAATTATTTTTAAGGTGGGTAGATTTGTAGCTCCCCTTCCCGGAATTTTTTTGAAATATCTATTTATTTGATTTAAATGGGGATTTTAGAATTTTATAAATATTTATTTAGTTAATTATTACGGTAGATGACATTAACCATAGTTGAGTTTGAAGTACTAGACGACTAAGATTTGTGGCACGGAAGATGTAGCAGTGTGCCTTGACTGGTGTACTAGTCATGCCCGGGGAAACCTAGCCATAGGGATGTCCTAACTAGGAAAACCAGACCAAGTTATGAAAGGATTCATTTCAAGTTATTTAAATAGTTATTATTTAATATATTGATTTTTAGATGAGCTAGTTGTACCCAGTCAGCCCGAACCGGACCCAAACCAATTCCAAGCCCATGTAGGTATGTAGTTGACCAAAAACGACAAGGTAGGCATATTTTATGTATACAAATATTTCTTCAATTATTTTAGAATTTGATATTGCATTTCTAATTATTAAATATTGTACGAATATTGGTATTAGTATGATTAAATAAGTGCTTAACAATACTTGTATGATTTTCCGGGGCCAAATGAGGAGTGCGTAGGTTATGTTCACCCAACACTACCATTGGGTCATTTTAGTATTTTTCAGCTTATTATTATTATTATTATTATTATTATTATTATTATTATTATTATTATTATTATTATTATTATTATATTGTTAGTATTATTATTATTATCATTATGATATTATCAAGGTTATTATTAAATATTATTATTATTTTGTTATATGTTTGTGAATATATATATGTATATAAAGTAATTCATATATATGTATATATAATTATATATGTATATGTATGTATGTGTATATATATATAATATATATATATATATATATATATATATATATATATATATATATATATATATATATATATTTTATGTATTGGTATGTATGTGTATATATATATATATATATATATATATATATATATATATATATATATATATATATATGTATATGGGTGCATGTGGGTATATACATAGATAAATATACGAATATGTATTTGTGTATAAGATGTATATATGTATATATGCATGGAAGTATATAAATACATGAGTAAATATATATATATGTAAAGTAGTATAGAAAGCAATAGAAAAAGAAAAAAATAGAATAAAAACCTAATTAACCAAGCCCAAACCTTGGCCCGGCCCCAAGTGGACGACCCAGCTGAGCCATCAGCTTCCCCGACCTAATCCCCCACACCCGAAGTCCCCACAACTGAACCCCCAGACCCGACAGTATAAAGCAGAGAACGAAGAGAGGGAGCGAGAAACCCTAGAGCTTCTCGACCCCGCGCCTCCAGCTAATGGCGTGCCACTCCTCCCCCGACCCTGGGCGGCCGATCCCTGTCAGCACCGCCGCCGCACGTCGTCGGCAGATGTGCGGTCGAACGCTGGAAACGCACGCACCGAGCCGCGGTTCAGTGAAATCGCAACAAGGTACTCATCTTCCTCTTCAATTTTCTCTGCGATTGTTCAGTCGTTTGAGAATCTATAAACTCCTACGTTTAGCCGACATAACCCTCTCGATATCCCAACAAGTGTATTTGGGTATAGGGCAACGACCTGTCCAGAAACTCGACGCCAGAATTGGCGAAAACTGCCCTGTCACATGACAGTTTCAGCAGTCAGGGAGGTGTTTTGGAAGGCGGTTAATCACCGATCCTTCGAATAAGTTACAAATTCACCTGAATAGATTTAAAGACAATATAAGCAGGATTAAAACCCAACTTTTAGATTGAATTTTTGTTTATTATGCAGTACAAAAACCCCGAGCGAAAATTAGGAAAAAAACTTAGGAAACAGTTTTCAAAAACTAGAAAATTCCTCCGACACTACGTGCGTCCCGCCATTCCGGACGACGTGGTCGCGCACCGAAGGCATCGAAAGCTGCGTAACAGTTTCGTACTCGTGTGGGCTTTGACGGAATTCAAATTGGTCGCGTGTGCGCGACGAATTTGATACGTATCCGTCAAATTCACCGTATCGTGCACTTTGCAAATTTCTTAATTACTTTGTGCACGCCCGTCAGATCGAAACAAAACTTATGCCAACAGGTCCGTATCATTTTTTTGGTCCTGTATGCCAATTTTGGTCCAATTCTGAGACCGTTGACAAAATTACCGTTTTGCGGGCCCCACGGTTCCACTCAACGGGCGATTTTGTGCACGGCCCGCCGGAATCCAACTCTGGACATACGATTGGGTTCGTATCGGAAAACTAGATCCGTAGACATGTAGTTTGATGACTTTAGAGACCATTGACTCTGGCACGCTTTTCGGTGCAAAGCGGGTCCAACGGCGGACATCGTTTTTGCCCGAAATTACCGTTTTGCTCCTGTGTCCAGAATTGGACTTAAGGACAGGCAATCCTGGCTAATTTGACTATTCTGAGACTGTTGGCATTGTCTGTTTCAGCTTTCGGAGACAGTTGTGATGATTTGGACTTTATGGCTTAGTAGTGGACTAGATTGTTATTGGATTTGCGTGCAACCTCCAGGCAAGTATACCTTGCCTTACTCTACAGTTTTACTTATATGCATTTTCTTTCGTCTTTCAGTTATTTGATTGTTTATGGACATGTGCTTTTCGTGTTATTTTCTGTGGAGTTGTTTTATTGTTTATAGCCATGTTCATTGTTTGGCCTTGAGTTTCACTTGGAGTTTCTCGTCCGTACCTTGCTTGAGTCGTGTCATAGAACAAGTGCGTGTAGTGAACTGCCATAGCCTTGATTTTTGTTGTACACAACCAGAGAGTCCACACTCGGGACGAGGGTTGTTTGGTGCACTAGAGAGTCCACACTCGGGACGAGGGTGTTTGTCGTGATCAAATGGCACCAGTGAGTCCACACACGGGACGAGGGTTGACCATTTACACCAGAGAGTCCACATACGGGACGAGGGTGTCTTGCCGTGAGCTATCCAGAGAGTCCACACTCGGGACGAGGGTTAGCGCTTAGTTCAAACCAGAGAGTCCACACTCGGGACGAGGGTTTGAATTCTTCCATTGATCTCGTGTTTCGTTCATCCGGCAGTTCATTTATATGTAGTTGTTCTAGTGTTCGTATTCGTGTTCGTATTCGTGTTCGTATTCGTGTTCGTACTCGTGTTTGTGGTTGCATTCGTAGTCATTTGTCTTGTCCTCGTTCTTTCTTATTTATTTCCTTGCGTATGATAAAACTATTAGATTGGCATGTATATTATGTATCTTGCTATGTCCTCTGAGGACCTGCTGATCTTCGCAGGTTTAGCGACTACATGGAGTTAGTTAGTAGAGCAGGATGGCAGAGGATTGCGATGTGTAGTACAGGTATTTGCTTGTGATATTTCTTGTTATCCATTCGTGCTTCATTTTTATTACTTTGATATACTCTGCTTATTTAAAGACTCATATCATTCTTAGAGTCTAATCGAACATTATGCTAATGGGCAGCAGACCACAACCCATAGTGTTCATTCATGTTTCGTATTCTTATTGTGGATTGAGATATAGATTTACCTTTGCCATGATTTGGCAGTTTACCCTAGCCGTGACAGCGTTTACGTATTCGAGTCGGGCTGGAGTCCGCTTGATGCGTAGCTGGCTTGCTCACGCTCTCCCGTCCGAAAAGCGGGTGCGGGTCGTGACACCGACAGACTTCTTTGGTGTGCCCGTGGCGGCCGCAGTAGGTACACTCAGTTCTCCTGTGCTGATCATTGTCTGTCTTATTTTCTCCTTCATTCTTTTTTTTCTCCGTCATGATATCTCTTCGCGGGCTGATTCCGACTGTACTGTATTTTGTTGGACGCCTTCTTCAGGCAGAACTGTTCCACCTGTAGTGCCGCCTCAAAGGCCTGAGAATATGGCCCACATTCTCGATTCAACACACTTAACTGGATGTCATCATTCAGCCCTCCAACGAATCATTTTATGCAAGTCTCCTCAGTGGGAAGCATGATAGCGGCAAAATTTGCCAGCTTAGCAAATTCAGACTCATAGTCCTCCACGAACATATCTCCTTGTTTCAGTGTGATGAAGTCATCCTTCATCTTCTTGCTCATGGCTGGAGGCAGATATTAATCCAGAAATGCCTTCTTGAATGAGGCCCATAAGATCTTTCCATTTCTAGTCGTTGCGAGCAGCGTCGGTTTCTTTGCCTTCTACCAATCCTTTGCCCGCAGCCGTAGAAGCAGAACGGCACAAACTACCTTCTTGCTACTTGGAACACCCATGAATGCGAACAGACTCTCCATTTTATCAATCCAGTCCATCACCTTGTCGGGTGATGTCCTGCCTTCAAATTCTGGAGGTTTCGTGTCTAAAAAGTCCTTTGGCCTAAAGGAAGTGTGCCTTTGTGCCGGCTGGGGCTCGTCACCTTCCACGGGCTCAATCTCGGGCGTTCCCGTTGGTTTGGTCGCTACGGTGGTATCCCGATTTGTCGCAAGCGCCGTGACAAGTTGGGTCAAGGACTACAACTATTTCTGTTGGGCCTCTATTTGGGCCTGTTGTATTTGATTGCGTTCCTCACTGTCCTGCCTTTGCAGTTCTAACAATGTCATGATCCGTTCTATCGAATCTGTCGAGGCAGATGGACGAGGAGGGGCCATTTCTCTACAAAAGAGTATAACTTTTGTCAGTCTCATAAAATATTATGGACTTATTGTATGGGGCATTGGTTTTCATAACTCAAAATCGGGACACTTTTGAAAGCCATCAAAGTACTTTATATACTTTTTCAAAAATGATATTTGTAAGAGGCCAAGGGCGTAAAACCTGGCTCTAATACCACTTTGTCATGCCCCGATCCCGCTAGGGTCGTCCGTTTTGCCTGGATCCCTACGGGATCGATCGTTCTTGCTAAGGCGTGATGTCGTGCAAGCCTAAGTTGCGCTTTCATAAAGCCATGTACCTGCACAAAAATAACTAGTCAAGCAAAACACACGCACGCACCCACTAGTTAAGCAAAACACACGCACGCACCCATTCATTGCAGAAAACCAAATATTGGACACAGAGATTTGAAATAGAAATACTTGTTTTATTCATAAGCTTGATAGGAATACAAGTACAAAGATTTGCGAACTCAGATTTTGCCTTATATTGGCTACATGATTCTCTTTGAAACTCTCTTTGAAAATAGTCACAATGCCCATACATCATATCCCTTATTACAAGCTGGAATTGAAAGACACCTTCAAAGGAAATGAAAACTTGAAACTTGACTAGAAAGAAAATAAAGCTTCGAGGAAGTCTGCAGCTCTACTGGGCTAGACGAGCTTTAGTACCTCCTTGAAATCCCTCTGTCTCCTTTTGCTTTCTGAAAAGGATGCCCACAACGTGGGTCAGCACACATCATGTACTGGCGAGCGACTCTTCGCCGAAACTCACAAATATTTGCACTAATTGAACATGTGAAGCTACATATTTACTAGTGGTCTTTCTACTTGTCTAGGTTCTTTTTAACAATTCATGAGAAACAATGACAGTAGAATAATTCATAACCAACTTACCAATGTCGACAGTCATCCCTGCACAAAACAGGTTAGCACAATTTGCATATGAATATAGGAAGCATACTTTACCATCATCGTTCATTGTTAGGTTTTGCAATAAGGATTTGATCACATGCATGTCCTAACTACATGGTGATCCATGGGCCCGTCCCCCATGATTAGCCGCTGTGACTCAATGGTTCAGCTCGTCGCTAAGGACACAACATTCTCGAGGTGTAGCATTTATCCCGAGGTGCTATTACAATCTCTCCTAGGCCGATCGATCCCAGGTGTCCCCAGAATCATTGAGAGACTATTACCTTGTTAACAAGTTGTCCGAGACCAATGCATGACTTGTTCTTTCTATCAGATAAAACCTAGCCGTACGACATATAGCGACCAGTTCATAACTAGTCTTAATCGTTCGGTCATTCATTTGCATTCAGTTCTCATTCGGTCATTCGATAGCATTCAATAACATTTCATTTCCTTTGCAGTCATTCGTTAGCATTCATTCTTTTTCTTATCTTTTTTTATTGAGGTATCGTTGATCACAGGGACAAGACAACAGAGTGGACTAGAGATCATTTTTATTAGGGCGTACAAATAAATGCAAGCCCGGTTAAAGCAACTCACCGAGATGAATCTTAGTTGAGAGAAGGAGGGACTTCATGCTTTGTTCACGAACAATTCATACGGCCTACATTGGCACCAACAGTTGATTAGCATACTTTATCTCTTTCTCTCAAGATTCAGAATGAATGCGAAATGCGATGAAAGCTGTAAACCCCCTAAATTTCTACAATTTATTTTATTATTAAATTTGCATGGATTTAAAAATTTTGTTTAGTACGTCGCGTAGCCGTATTGTACGTCGCGCTCGATACTTATTTTCGTATAACTCGTCGAGTGCGAATATGTGTGAGGTACATATTTTTCTAAAACATTTTATTTTAGAAGCTGGATTTTCAAATAATAGATAATAAATATTTTCGAAGTGGTAAAATACGTGATCTTGGAATTTCTAACTCTTTATTTTTCATTATAAAAAAAGTTATATAAATAGTAATTTTGAAAACGAGATTTTATACAAATGTTCATTCATACGAGGTACATAAATTTAAATTTATGTATATATAATTACATTTTCGAAATTATTTTTATTATTGTTTCAAACTTTATGAAAAGGTATTTTAAATACGTCTATTGTAGTTTTAAATCAAAATTTGATTAAATGGTAAATTTTTTAAATAGTTTTTGAAATTAAATATATGATTATCTGCTTTAAATATTGAAAGGGGTGTTTTAAATTAAAATAGCGGATTTATCTAATTGGGGTTTAAACAAACCTAAGTCCTTATCCTAATGGGAATTCCCACCTCCTATAAAAGGAGAGGTACTCCTCCATAATTCTCTACCACAGCCCGAAACTTGTGCATCGTGTCGGTGCCTACCATCTACTATATCCCCTCCATTACAAATACAAGTTTATATTGTGTCCGACAATCCCGGACTCGACACCCACTCCGTGTCACGCAGGACAACCCGACGCGATGACACCCTAACCTAACTACCGCAATTCGCCGCCACTCTCCGACAATGCCACCACCATCAGCCCGGTCAGAACTCCATGTCGGAACCACCAACCCACGAAAGCCCCCTCCGGCGAAGTACCACCAACAGCACCCACGTCGTGGCCATCAACTCCGACCGCCACCATCGGCTCCTCCCAGCCCGATTTCTCGGCATCCCCTAACCCGCAGCAACACCACCACACCACAATCACCGCCACCAGATGAAAGGAAAGGGGGAGGGCGAAAAATTGCTCACCTTCGCCATGCCGTACATTCGGGACCACTCCGCCACCCCTACCGTTTCCTCCGCCTCATCGGATTCCACACCCTCCTGTCGAACCCGGTCCCTCCGACTGCCCGCTCGTGCGCAGCCACCGCTGCCTCCACGCCGAGCATCCCGGCCGCCGACTTCTCTGGTGACAAGGATTATACCCGGCGCCGACGTGCCTCGTGACAACGAGCGCGGCACCACCTCGCCTCTGTCGTTGTGACGACTGGCGCGTTCCCCGGAGTCTCCCGCCGCCAGGGAGAACACCAGCCCGCCGCCCCGAGTTTCAAACTCCGGCCGCCTCCGCGACCGATCCACCGCCACTTCCTCCTCCGCGCCCTCTGGAGTCGCCGCCTCCCCGTCAGCCGCATCTCCCCGCGCGCGCTGAGCCGACCCCGCGCCTAGGGCTGGCGCCACCGCCCTTCCTCAGGAGCCGGAGCAGCCGCCGTCTCCTCCGCGGCGCCCCACCGCCGCGGCAGCGCCCTCACCGGAGCAACTCCGCCGAAACCCTGCATCCCCCGAGCCGCCTCCGCCGGAGCTTCACGCCCGCATCTCCGCCTGAACGCCTCCGACTCCGCCTCCGCGCGCCCGACCCTGCCGCGCCGGAGCAGGCGCCGCCAGCGCCGAAACCCCCTCGTGAGAACCCTCTCTCTTTACTCCTCTCTGTTCTCTCTCTCCCGTTTAGGAACAGAGTAGTAAAGGTTATGTTTTTTAGTTTTATTATTATTAAGTTTTATTATTATTATGTTTTCATTAGTTTACTATTATTAAGTTTTATTATTATTATTATTACCATTATTATTATTAAGATTAGCATTATTAATAGTATTATTATTATTATTATCATTATTAATTTTATTGTTAATTTTATTATCATTATTATTATTATTATTATTATTATTATTATTATTATTATTATTATCATATGTTCATTTAAAATCAATATGAATATTTTAATAAATATTAAACTATTTCTAAAATATAGACTTGTATTAGTTATATGGTTGATATAAAATCTAAAAGTTTGCCCTAATTTGCCAAATATTTACCTTTAAGGTCTTTCGACAGATAGAATATAGTTTTGAGTAGGAATAATATTTTTAGAATGTTATAAAGGTATTTTGATTAATATAGTTTAATATTATAAATAGTTTTCAAAAGGTTAAATAATTTTTCTAAAAACCACTATGAATACTTTCTAATAAATTCCTAAAGGCATTTGACTAGAAATATAATCTATAAACATTTCTCCCTTTTTTAGATTTGGTTGTTCTCAGTCATGACTAATCTTGCCTCCTTACTTCTTCACGAATTCGGGGCCTTTCGTAACGACCAAGGCTAGGGACTACTCAGACTTGTCAGGTCATCACATCACGTCAGGCGACACCCCAGGCAAGACACCTTGCCTTTACTGTTTAAATTTCCTGCTCAATATCATACATGGTTTAGTTGTTTCTTTTTAAATTATATGTAGATACAAATTACTATATTTTGTGCCATTGACTTAGAGTTAAGGGACCACTACATGTTTAAGTGCATCTCATAAACTGTCACGATGTGCCACGGATTGTGTGTGAGTTATGAGTCGCATATAGCTTCGGACTTGCGTATCGACCGTACATCGGTGCGTAAAGGCCGTACGTTAGGATGTAACTGCTAATAGATTTTTGGTAGAAGATTTGGCAGTTATTAAGGATTAAACAGTATCGTGGAGGCGACGCATGTAGAGTATCATGGGGAGGGGGGAAGATAGTTATTAGCGTAGGGGCTACCTGTTCAGTACACATATAGATTTGGGCCGATAGTGTCTCGGATGAGCGCTACTTACTGCCCCGGGGCCGATAGTTCTCATATGAGAACTACTTTCTGCCCATAGTTGATAGTGCCTCTTATGAGCGCTACCTACTACTACTCTCTCTCCATCTATGCTGAACACTATAAGCTCCTGCGTAGAACGTTGTCTTCTCAAAGTATATATCACATAGAATGGTTAGGACCCTTTACGCATGTATGTTTTCTATTGAGCTCTTACTATACAGTTTATGGCATAATATTATGTGTCTTGTTACGTCCCTCTGAAGACCTGGTTTTTCCCCAGGTGTGTGTTTTCGTGATTTCTTGCAGGTGCTCTAGCTAAGGCCATGGCTTGCGCTCTATTCCGTTGTGATGATTACTCTTGGATTCGTCACTTGCTCTCGCTTGCTAAACTCTTTTCTTGTATATTTTTCTCTATTTAATTTGGTTGGTAGTGGACTTTGTCTCCGCCCGACTATTGTATACATGACAAACTCAAAGTTGCTTTATATCATTATTTATCTTAGTGGATGAGATTTAGTTGTCTTGGATTACTACATTTACAGCTTATGTATATATACGAGTCGTATATTTTCTCGTATGTATACAGCTGGCATGATACGTTTCTAGTCCTACTATTTTGGGACTGGGGCGTTACATGATTTTGTGGTGGCCCATGCTGGTCTAGTTTGCCGTTTCGGTTACATAACTGTACCGAACGGGCCTGCAATATAGGAGTAGAGTTTAGAATCTCATCCACCTACTTGACATCCTTTCTTGACTTCAACTTTCGAACTCTCGTTCGACCTCCTTGATTTACATCTTGCTTGAACTCCTTCTTTCGTGCTTAGTAACAGATAGAAGGATGACTACACTACTATATACTTATTGGTCAACCATATGGCTAGAAGGGTTACATTGGCAATTGGAATACATTTAAGGCTCTAATCGGATTAAAAAGGCATTTTTAAAAAGGTGTGATTTACCTATTGGTGATTTGTAAATAGGATAACAAAGGAAGTTGTAATCTTGAGATTTCTAGGTAGTGATCATCAAAGGATTGATAGGATTTTATTTTATTTTTGATACTGCAGGAAAATAGTTGGAATCTATACACAATTGATTTATTTTTGAAATTTGATATTTATGATCTATTGGATTATAGCTATACGTCTTTGAGCAAATATAAAACTGATTGATTTTCAAGTCGTGATATTTTATGATTTATTGAGTTATAATTATACGCCTTTGGAACAGTTATAAATTTGGTTTGAAAATGATTTTAGATTTTAAATGTAGCAGTAGAAATTATTGTCGTGCAACTTACAATTAGCATGTTTCTTAAATTTCAAATTTTAAACTGGAAGCATTGATTTTAAATTTTAGTTTAAAATATTTTGGAAGTTATAAAAATAATTTTTGAGGAAGAATTTTTGTGTCCTGTGATTATGATTTACAATTCTATTTAGATTTTGAGTTAAAAGTTTTGATTAGGATTATCAATAAATTGGTAAAAAAAAAAAAATTTTGATGTGAAAAAAAAAAATTTGAACGTTTTTAAATCATGTTGTCGGTTATGGTTGACAAGTGCATTAAAATATTGAACTTCAATTTTGAGATTGCTTTTTAATATGCTAAGAGTTTTTCTAGAGTTTTTCTGGAGTTGTTTGAAAAAAAAAATTTTGGGTTTTAAAATTTTATTTGATTATGAAATTTATTTTTGGATTCGTGAATTATGAACCCTTGCTTTAAATAGTTGGTTTTTAAACGTTAAATTTTGAAAAAGTTAGTTGTAACATAGTCAAAGTTTACTTTGTGGTTATTAAAGGAAATTAAATTGTTAGCTATGACTTAATTGAACAGCTTAGAGTAAATACAAATTTAGTAGTTTATATTTTATTGAGAAACTTTTGGAGGGAACTCCAGTTAAATTTTTTTAATTGTAGGCCACTAAGATAACTTTAGGGAGTTAGGAGTATTCCATACTAATTACCATATCCCTCATGACCATGGTAGTAGTATATACACAAGTGTTGTTAATCATCTACCAAATTTACATGACTGTATCTCTATCTTGACACACTCGATTTTTCCCTCGAATCTCGATCTTTTATGGTAACCTTCTAACCCAGTTGCAAATCGAATGATGGTCAATTGTTCATTGACTATATTCATTTAGGAGGCTTTTTTTCTCTCTCTAAAAGTATGATCCTAAATTATTTTGCTGAATTTCTAATTAGTTTTGTTGCATGCTTTAACTTGATCGCCTTTATTTTTGAGTATTACTATTCACCTCATGAACTCCCACTTTCTATTTTAGATATTTTGGCATCCCTTATCGTGACTTGAATATTTGGAGCACAACACTAGACTTTTCCTTCCAACAACTTTCGCAAGCAAGACCTACACGAGCCCACCTTCATGTAGGTATATCACGTTCCACTACAACACGTCTCCTTGTACTTTATTTTTATGATGCGACTTACGGGTCATGAAGACTGGACTCTAATCCCTACCGTGAAACCATTATACTTTTAAACTTGAGATGAGACTCGACCTCGACTCCATTCTTTCGACCCAATATACAATTTCGTCCTACTTAATTCCTTACATGCTTCACCTTGCATTTTATCTTGATTGCTGGACCTATCACACCATTAGTTTAATTCTTTAAGTTGGGTAGAGTACCTTATGAACTAGCAACCCCTTTTGACCTAGTGACCTATATTAGCAAGCCTATTTAGATCCTAGAATCTAGAGGACCTAACCCGTCTAGCCAACCAAGGACTTGGACAAGAAGACTATTGGACGACTGTATGACTTAGAATCATTCTACCTTCTTTAAATCTAAAAATCTCGTGCCTATGTATTTACCATTTTAACTAATAATGCTAATGTAGCCTAGTTTTTGCAAGCTTATTCCTTATCGAGCTTGTCTAAAGCATATGTTAATTGGGTCGCTCCCACTAACGTATTGTCTACTCAGAACCGGTGCATAATGGTCTGATCAACCAAGTGCACTTTGGTTCGCTTTTATCTATCGTTCTACGTGGATGGGGACATAGCTAAACTTGTCCTTTAGAGTCCCATCCACGACTGCCTTGGCAACGTCTTTTAGAAATTTTTTTTCGTTCACCTTTGAACCACGTATTCGTATTCGATAAATTCACCTTTGGAGCCCTTTATCGCTTTCATCTTCCTCCTATTTTAGAAGAACGAAATCCCTCATGACGAGCATCCCCTTTAGTTGTTCGATCACTTATGACCACTATAAATTAGCCATTACCAACCCGTGGCTATATCTCTTCCTAAAATTATTCGTCTTTTTCCTTGATCCTAAACCTACCAACGTGACCTTCTAAATCATTTTAACAAACCCAATCGTTCTCCTAATCGTGCCGTATCTTAAGGGTCTCTAATTTATTTTCTCATAATACCATACAATTCCTTATTGCAGAATATCTTGATTAAAAATCCTTGATCATTTTCACTCTTGCCTTAATTAACCATATCCACGGTTATTTTCGTATTTATCTAATCATGTGTTGAACGTTGTGAATTGATTTCCTCATCGCTACCCCCTTTGTACATTCTCACCCCCCCCGACTAAATTCTTAATTTCGAGGACGAAATTCTTTTAAGTTGGGTAGGATGTAAACCCCCTAAATTTCTACAATTTATTTTATTATTAAATTTGCATGGATTTAAAAATTTTGTTTAGTACGTCGCGTAGCCGTATTGTACGTCGCGCTCGAAACTTATTTTCGTATAACTCGTCGAGTGCGAATATGTGTGAGGTACATATTTTTGTAAAACATTTTATTTTAGAAGCTGGATTTTCAAATAATAGATAATAAATATTTTCGAAGTGGTAAAATACGTCATCTTGGAATTTCTAACTCTTTATTTTTCATTATAAAAAAGTTATATAAATAGTAATTTTGAAAACGAGATTTTATACAAATGTTCATTCATACGAGGTACATAAATTTAAATTTATGTATATATAATTACATTTTCGAAATTATTTTTATTATTGTTTCAAACTTTATGAAAAGGTATTTTAAATACGTCTATTGTAGTTTTAAATCAAAATTTGATTAAATGGTAAATTTTTTAAATAGTTTTTGAAATTAAATATATGATTATCTGCTTTAAATATTGAAAGGGGTGTTTTAAATTAAAATAGCGGATTTATCTAATTGGGGTTTAAACAAACCCAAGTCCTTATCCTAATGGGAATTCCCACCTCCTATAAAAGGAGAGGTACTCCTCCATAATTCTCTACCACAGCCCGAAACTTGTGCATCGTGTCGGTGCCTACCATCTACTATATCCCCTCCATTACAAATACAAGTTTATATTCTGTCCGACAATCCCGGACTCGACACCCACTCCGTGTCACGCAGGACAACCCGACGCGATGACACCCTAACCTAACTACCGCAATTCGCCGCCACTCTCCGACAATGCCACCACCATCAGCCCGGTCAGAACTCCATGTCGGAACCACCAACCCACGAAAGCCCCCTCCGGCGAAGTACCACCAACAGCACCCACGTCGTGGCCATCAACTCCGACCGCCACCATCGGCTCCTCCCAGCCCGATTTCTCGGCATCCCCTAACCCGCAGCAACACCACCACACCACAATCACCGCCACCAGATGAAAGGAAAGGGGGAGGGTGAAAAATCGCTCACCTTCGCCATGCCGTACATCCGGGACCACTCCGCCGCCCCTGCCGTTTCCTCCGCCTCTTCGGATTCTACACCCTCCTGTCGAACCCGGTCCCTCCGACTGCCCGCTCGTGCGCAGCCACCGCTGCCTCCACGCCGAGCATCCCGGCCGCCGACTTCTCTGGTGACAAGGGTTATACCCGGCGCCGACGTGCCTCGTGACAACGAGCGCGGCACCACCTCGCCTCTGTCGTTGTGACGACTGGCGCGTTCCCCGGAGTCTCCCGCCGCCACGGAGAACACCAGCCCGCCGCCCTGAGTTTCAAACTCCGGCCGCCTCCGCGACCGATCCACCGCCACTTCCTCCTCCGCGCCCTCTGGAGTCGCCGCCTCCCCGTCAGCCGCATCTTCCCGCGCGCGCTGAGCCGACCCCGCACCTAGGGCTGGCGCCACCGCCCTTCCTCAGGAGCCGGAGCAGCCGCCGTCTCCTCCGCGGCGCCCCACCGCCGCGGCAGCGCCCTCACCGGAGCAACTCCGCCGAAACCCTGCATCCCCCGAGCCGCCTCCGCCGGAGCTTCACGCCCGCATCTCCGCCTGAACGCCTCCGACTCCGCCTCCGCGCGCCCGACCCTGCCGCGCCGGAGCAGGCGCCGCCAGCGCCGAAACCCCCTCGTGAGAACCCTCTCTCTTTACTCCTCTCTATTCTCTCTCTCCCGTTTAGGAACAGAGTAGTAAAGGTAATGTTTTTTAGTTTTATTATTATTAAGTTTTATTATTATTATGTTTTCATTAGTTTACTATTATTAAGTTTTATTATTATTATTATTACCATTGTTATTATTAAGATTAGCATTATTAATAGTATTATTATTATTATCATTATTAATTTTATTGTTAATTTTATTATCATTATTATTATTATTATTATTATTATTATCATATGTTCATTTAAAATCAATATGAATATTTTAATAAATATTAAACTATTTCTAAAATATAGACTTGTATTAGTTTTATGGTTGATATAAAATCTAAAAGTTTGCCCTAATTTGCCAAATTTTTACCTTCAAGGTCTTTCGACAGATAGAATATAGTTTTGAGTAGGAATAATATTTTTAGAATGTTATAAAGGTATTTTGATTAATATAGTTTAATATTATAAATAGTTTTCAAAAGGTTAAATAATTTTTCTAAAAACCACTATGAATACTTTCTAATAAATTCCTAAAGGCATTTGACTAGAAATATAATCTATAAACATTTCTCCCTTTTTTAGATTTGGTTGTTCTCAGTCATGACTAATCTTGCCTCCTTACTTCTTCACGAATTCGGGGCCTTTCGCAACGAACAAGGCTAGGGACTACTCAGACTTGTCAGGTCATCACATCACGTCAGGCGACACCCCAGGCAAGACACCTTGCCTTTACTGTTTAAATTTCCTGCTCAATATCATCTTTGTTTTAGTTGTTTCTTTTTAAATTATATGTAGATACAAATTACTAAATTTTGTGCCATTGACTTAGAGTTAAGGGACCACCACATGTTTAAGTGCATCTCATAAACTGTCACGATGTGCCACGGATTGTGTGTGAGTTATGAGTCGCATATAGCTTCGAACTTGCGTATCGACCGTACATCGGTGCGTAAAGGCCGTACGTTAGGATGTAACTGCTAATAGATTTTTGGTAGAAGACTTGGCAGTTATTAAGGATTAAACAGTGTCGTGGAGGCGACGCATGTAGAGTATCATGGGGAGGGGGGAAGACGGTTATTAGCGTAGGGGCTACCTGTTCAGTACACATATAGATTTGGGCCGATAGTGTCTCGGATGAGCGCTACTTACTGCCCCGGGGCCGATAGTTCTCATATGAGAACTACTTTCTGCCCATAGTTGATAGTGCCTCTTATGAGCGCTACCTACTACTACTCTCTCTCCATCTATGCTGAACACTATAAGCTCCTGCGTAGAACGTTGTCTTCTCAAAGTATATATCACATAGAATGGTTTGGACCCTTTACGCATGTATGTTTTCTATTGAGCTCTTACTATACAGTTTATGGCATAATATTATGTGTCTTGTTACGTCCCTCTAAGGACCTGGTTTTTCCCCAGGTGTGTGTTTTCGTGATTTCTTGCAGGTGCTCTAGCTAAGGCCATGGCTTGCGCTCTATTCCGTTGTGATGATTACTCTTGGATTCGTCACTTGCTCTCGCTTGCTAAACTCTTTTCTTGTATATTTTTCTCTATTTAATTTGGTTGGTAGTGGACTTTGTCTCCGCCCGACTATTGTATACATGACAAACTCAAAGTTGCTTTATATCATTATTTATCTTAGTGGATGAGATTTAGTTGTCTTGGATTACTACATTTACAGCTTATGTATATATACGAGTCGTATATTTTCTCGTATGTATACAGCTGGCATGATACGTTTCTAGTCCTACTATTTTGGGACTGGGGCGTTACAAAAGCGAACAATAAAAACCAATCATCGAAAACCAACACGAAAACGCATTCATCAAAACCAAGCAGCAAAAGAAAACATCCAACAAAACACTTGGATTCATTTTAATAGAAGCCAATCCATCAATTGGAAAGGTTAATTGCATTTCATCCGTGATCAATCGATACCGACAAATATTTTCCCCATATACTCAGTTCAAGACCGAGTCAGCAAGCCGTGGGTATTACATAGTGGACCGCGAGGAGCGTGGCACTACAGGTAAGCTATGTCATATTCTTACCAATAAGGAGGTTCATTCATTCTATCTCCATATCCTTTGAGTCAAGCTGATTGTCGGTTGTTCTGGATCTGTAGGCCCTGCTCCTTTATTGCCGATGGCGGGCATGGCCGCGGAAGAGAGGATAGAGGAGGACATTGGGGCGGACCTCGTACAAAGAAGAAGAAGTATACCTTCTCCCATCTAATCGAGAGGCCCTTCGCCGGGTCGATTTCGGAGTTGCCCTTGACAGAAATGCCGGCTGTAGAGGTGGTGGTTCCTACGCCAACATCGATGGATGCAGGGTCGGTTGAAGCTGCCCCTTCCCCGGAAATTAAACTCTCTGCTCTGTCCAGTCTTCAGCTCCTTCGGGCTACAGAGGAGGAGATTACCGCTGCACGGGAATCTCATCGCTCGGAGTTTGTTTCCCTTCTGAGAGGGTCGTCAAGCTCCGCTGCTCCTCCTTTTCAGACACCTTCAGCTCTTTTGGCTGCTATTCCTTCGACGTCGTCCTCTTCGGAGAACCTAGACGAGTCGTCAAAGGACATAGTCGAAAGCTTCTACCGCCATCTCAAATGGGGGGTTAAAGCTCCTTTGAGGAGAGGAACGTCATTTGCCGTGGCTCGTCATTATGCCTACGGCCAGACTGAACTGTTGAAGACGCTCCCGGATGGAGAAGGGACAGTTGATCTTCTGGAGCACAAACTGGCAGAGGCTGATCGGAACCCAATCCAATTACAAAAACTACGACAAGTCGATGTGCCCATTGCAGTGGAACAGGAGTGTGCCTTCCTCGTAACGGCCATAGAAAAGGTGAAGGATATACTGGAGATGACCAAGCCCACCTTGGAGAAAGACCTCCAGATGTTGTCTCTAAAGTATGACAAGCTACGCCGGAAGGAAGAGGCTTGCCTAGTTCGTGAGGAGGCCACGATTCGTACGATGGCTGAAATTAACGAGCAAATCCTCCAGCTCCTAGCTAAGCTGGCATCCATGGATACTGAGCTCCGAGCTACCCGTCAAGAGACATAGCTGATTTGTGAGGAGACTGATAAGGTCACACGAGCCTCTGCTGCTATGGAAGGTACGCTGAAAAAGGTGGAGGATAATTGGCAGGCTCATGCACATCGTGAGGATGCTGAAAAGCTGACCCAGGAAGCTGAACGCTGAGCCAAACAAAAAATCGAATGCTCAACAGCACAGCTGGAGGACGTACTCACCAAACTATGTGTTGTTGATGAGTAGTGAATTTCCCCTTCTTTTTCTCTTTTGCATTCTTTTTCCCTTTTTTTTGTTGCTGGAGATGTAGCCCCACCAATGTAGTTGATGTTTCTTGAAATAAAAAGATATATTATCTTCATTCTTTGCTTATGATATCTGAAATGCTCGTACTAGAGGGCCTAATATAACATTTGTGATTGGCTGTGGACATCCTACTTTGGAGACTTTTTGTGGACCTATTACCCTTTTGTGCATCTGTGATACGAGTAAATAGATTCAAAATAATTTTTAGTGGACCCATTACCCGTTTGCGCACTGGTGGTGCAGGTAATAGATTTGAATGATTTTTTGTGGACCTATTACCCTTTTGCGCACCAGTAGTGCGAGTAATAGATTTGAACAATTTTTTGTGGACCTATTACCCTTTTGCGCACCGGTAGTACGAGTAATAGATTTGAACGATTTTTTTGTAGACCTATTACCCTTTTGCGCACCGGTAGTACGAGTAATAGATTTTGAAACAAAACCTAATAGAGGTAATATGGATGTGATAAGTTATGTGGCCTTAACACCATGGCTTTATCCCAGATTGGGTATAGGTGTTAAGTTAGGAGATTATCTATATCAGAGGTAGTATGGACGTGATATACGACAATCAAAACCAGAAAGCTCGTTTAGAGGCGACAAAAACAAACCTGGTAGACTCCGGCAGGATGAAGCATTAGAGTGGAAGTTCAGAGGTATTAGTATACATGACTTGTCACCCAGGGAGATGCGATGTAAATCCATTCAGAGCTAGTATAGTGTAAGTTCAGAGGTACTTGGTGTACATAACTCGACAATCTAGGAGCATGTCTTTAAGAATAATATCTTTTTAGAAACTTGTCGTTTATAGGCATCATAAGAAAGTCTCTGTTTTGTTTTGCAAATCGGTATGCGCCGTTGGAGAATACGGTCTCGATGAAAAATGGGACTCCCATTTGGGCTGGAACTTGTCGGTGGTTTTGTGATCATGACCATCGGTCTGCGAACGGCCAAGATGAGATCGCCTACTTGGAATGTTCTATGTTTGACTTTCTTATTGAAGGCTCGAGAGATGCGTGCTTGATAGAGCTCGATGCTTTGTTGAGCTTGTAAACGCTTCTCATCTAAAGCTTCCAATTCTTGTAGTCGTCAACGGTAGTTATCATACGACGCCAACCGGTAAGTAAGGGCCACGCGAAGTAAGGGGATCTAGTTCTCCAACAGGAGAACTGCCTCACTCCCATAAACCAGAGAGAATGGTGTATTTCCTGTAGCCGTCTGAATCATAGTATGGTATGCCCATAAGCATTCGCCCACCTTTTCATTCCAGTCGCGCTTGTTTGAAGACCTAAATTTTTTGAGAAGCTTGATTATGGTTTTGTTAAAAGCTTCAGCCAGACCGTTAGACGATGGGTTGTATGCTATTGAAGCCACAATCTGAATCTGATTCTTGTCACAGAATCAATAGAAAGCATGGCTTGCGAACTGCGGACCATTGACGTGAATAATCCTCCGGGGCAGTCCAAAATGGTAGATGACGTGATATTTTATGAAACTAATCATGTTGTCTTTACCTCTGCAAAAGGAACAGCTTTCGCCCACTTGGAGAAGTTATCGGTGATTACAAATATAAATCGGTGCCCCTTAGACGACGGCGGGGTGATTGGGCCGATAATGTCCATTCCCCATGCTTCAAATGGCCAAGAGGACACTGTTGGGTGCAAGAACTCGGATGGTTGATGTATGGCGTCTGCATGGATCTGACGAGTCCAATAATTCTTTGCATAATCGACCGCATCTGCTACCATCGTAGGCCAGTAATAGTCCATCCGGCGGAGACGGTCCTACAACTTTAGGCCAGGTTGGTGAGCCCCGTAAACGCCATCATAAGCCTCGCATAGGGCTTCTTTGGCTTCTGTATCTGATAAACAGCATAGTAGTAGTCCGCCGTAGGATCGTCGATATAGCATTTTTGTTTCTGTATCAAAAAAGAATCTGAAAGAATGCCTTCTGATTGAAGTTGCTTCTTTCACATTCTCTGGCAGGATTTCGTAGACTGCAAAGTCGATGAACGGGAGTCTCCAGTCTTGTACGTCATTGGTTATCTGGGTGGAGTAACTCGTACCTAGTTGGACGTTATTTTTAGGACAGAACAGTTCATGGCCTATCATGTCGACTAGATAATGAGCATAATTTGGAACTGCCAAAGAAGCGGCGAGGCCTGCTAGGGCGTCAGCTTCAATATTTCAGAGTCTAGGAACATGCTCTATAAAGAACCCCTCCAAGGTTGCAATGATGGTAATTATTGTCTAATGATAAGGAATCAGGTCCTTGTTGCGGACCTCGAATGAGCCTCAAATTTGATTAACAATCAACTGCGAGTCGCCGTATGCTTCTAGGTATTCGACCCCCACTTCTTTTACGAGTCGGAGGCCGATGAGCAGAGCATTATATTCGACTACATTATTTGAACAGGGCTCTGTGAGAGGGTATGCCCGATTGACTACCAATCCAGAGGGAGAAATTAATACTATCCCAACTCCAGTGATGATATCACCTTGGGGCCCCGTTCTTGAGGCACTGTCGAAGAACATTCGCCAAACGGTATCATGTGAAGTCATGTTTGAGTTGATGACTTCGTCTGGGATTTTTTTATAGATTTTGGCTATTTCTGAGCCTGGATGTGCTGCCAAGAAGTCGGCCAAGGCTTGACCTTTGACGGCCTTCTGCGAAACAAAAACCATGTCGTAGGGGGACAGAAATATCGCACAAGTAGCTAGACGAGAACTGAGTGTGCCTGGCTTGGTCATGAGAATCCTGAGGGGGCTGACAAGTGAGACAACATGGATGGTCTGTCCTATCATATAGTGTCGTGTTTTCTGAATGGCGAACACCAAAGCCAGGCATTCCTTATTCACAGTGGTGTACCTATACTTCGGCCCCACCATCATTCGGCTGAGGTAATAGATGGCTTGTTCGTGCCCCATGTCATTGTTATGTGCCAGTAAAGCACCGAGGGAGTGTTCTATTGCCTACACATAGAGAAAAAAGGGATTTCCAGCGATCGAGTCTACCAGAACTGGCAGATTCGACAGGTATTCCTTAATGTCATCAAAGGCGCGTTGGCATTCTTCATTCCATACGAAAGAGATGCCTTTCTTCATGAGTTGTATGAATGGTTAACATCGTACTGAGAGGTTAGATATGAACCTCCTGATGTAGGCTAATCTTCCCTGAAGGCCTCGGAGTTCGCAGAGGTTCCTCGGTGGACTCATCTTCAGGATTGTTTTTGTCTTATCGGGGTCTATGTGAATACCCTGGAAAGTAATAACAAAGCCCAAGAATTTCTCGCTGGAGACGCCTATGAAGGATTTAGTAGGGTTTATCTTCAGATTGTACATTTGCATGAGGTCGAACACTGTCCTCAAATCGTATAAGTGGTCATCCTTGGAGCGACTTTTAACGGCGATATCGTCAATGTAACACTCCACCGTCTTGCACAAATGGTCTCTGAAGATGACACTCATAGCTCGTTGATATGTGGCACCGACATTCTTTAGGCCGAAGGACATGACTGTGTAACAATACACACCGATCGGTGTTTGAAATGATGTATGCTTCTCATCATCAGGAGACATTTTGATTTAATTGTACCCTAAAAAGCCATCCATAAAGGACATGTGCTCGAAGCCACACATATTATCGATCATTATGTCTGTGATCGAAAGTGGGAATTCATCCTTAGGACATGCCAGATTCAGATTGCGGAAGTCGATGCAGATTCAGATCTTCTCGTTCTTCTTGATGACGGGTACTATGGGTACTATATTAGCTACCCAGTCTGGGTGCTGGTCCTTATGGATGAAGCCGCTAGCTATAAGCTTGTTTACTTCTGCTTCGATAGAATTTATGATGTCTGGATGGAACCGCCGTTGTTGTTGTTTGACTAGTTTTGTGTCTGGATGAATATTGAGCTTATGAAGTACGATCTCGGGGTTTAGCCCTGGCATGTCTTCATAGCTCCAAGTGAAGATGTTGATATATTCTCTGACGAGTTACAACAGCGACTCCTGCTCATCGTTCGTCAGGCTTTTACTGATAAAGATTGGCTTTGAGGAGGATCCATCACCGAGGTTAACTTGCATGATCTCATCTTCAGTTGAAGGGTCTCGTAGTTCAAAGTGCTTCTTCTACTGTGTATTAAGCTATTGGACTCATAGCTCCAATTCAATAAATTCGGGCAGATCTTTGCCTTCTTTCTGAATGTCGAAAGATGCCATGTTGACAGACAGTGTTTGCCTGACTATATCCCTAATGCTATCATCAGAATCGTAAGTGGGTGATTCAAATTTTTAAAAATGCCACTCATATTCCTCATCGGAGCTCCCGGGCATTGTTGCTGGTGTAACATAGCCTAGACCGCGTCTGGACTTGCTGTAATAATCCTAAGGTTTTCCAGTCGGGACTGGCAACTGCAGATGTGATCGCCGACCGTTATCGTTGTTTAGGCCTGGGGAAGTCTCCATATCGTACCCCTATTTTTGCATAAAGTACTTGGCTTGGGGACTATACAGGTAGAGCAGAAATCTTCCAATGTCAGGTTCAAAATCAAATTCTTCTGTCATGAAAGGTTGAGGACCTTCTTTTCGGCCGAAGATGATTTTGTGATCACCTTTTCTTCTATCCGGGACTAGAAAGTAGGCACCTTTAATGGGAGTAAGTCGGTTCGCGGTATAAATGGTTGTCACCTGTGTATGCAGGTTAATGTCCAGACCGTGCTCTATAGCATACATCAGTTTAAGCTTATTACGCTCAGGATAGTTCAACGGTAACCTTTTATTCATGAAATAAGGTATATTGTCTAGAGGAATTACATCATCGGCAGAGGGACTATCAATATGTGCAACCAGATATTTTGCCAGTTCAGCCTCCTCTTCAGCTACCCCTGCATGACCGGAGGCTGGGGCGACGCCTTGGGCAGCTTGACCACCAAGGGTTCTACTTGTGGCATCGATTTTCTTGAGGGCCTCGGATCAACACTTGGCTGCAGGCTCATCTTGGGGAGGCGGATAACCATTGGCTCGACAGAGGACTTTACATCTTTCGTTTGCTTTTGATTGGCTTTCGGCAATCGGATCACCATCGGCTCCACGACGGACCTCACATTATCTATTTACCTTTGATTGGATTTCGGCAATCGGATCACCATCGACTTCACAGGGGACTTTGGCTCCTGGCTAGACCTCCGGAGTTGGATGACCATTGGTTCCAACTGTGCAGCTTGGGCGGGGGAATCGGGTACTTCTTTATGCAAAGTTACAACAAGGGGTGCGTCTTTGCCTGGTTTGCGGGCCTGGAGACAGATTCTCAGAGGTTTCTCTAATCCTGTTGTGGCCTCCGGTTCGTTTTGTGTCCCCACATCAACTGTTTTCTATGGATGCCCCAAAAGAATATTGTAGGACGTATCTGCGTCTATAACGTAGCAGGTTACCTCCGTCTTCAGGTCGCCGATATGGCATTTCAAGCGAATATTTCCCAGAAGATAGCTTTTTTTTGAGTTAAAACCGCTAATGGTAGTGTTGGTAATTGCTAGCCGGTGCATAGGGATGCCCAGGAGTTGAAACAAGCTTTTCGGGATGATGCCTATTGATGAGCCAGGATCGATGTACATCTAATCCACCTTGATGCCGCCTATGTATCCAGTGTAGTACAAGGACGATCATGTATGTTGGTCTTGATTAACATGTCCTGTAGGGTGAATACGATATTGGGTATTGTATCTGCACAATTGCTGCCTGGAGAACTGCTGACGAGTCTTCTTCTGTAGGCTTGACCTGAGCTAAGTAGGCGTCAGCATTCTGGAGTGCTTCGCTCAATGCAATGCGAGTATCCTTGGAAAGCCTTAAGAGCTCGTATAACGACAACTTTGCTGGCGTATTAGCCAGTTGTGCTAGTATGTCAAAGTTGTAAGGTCTCTCCAGCCCCTAAGGTGCGTCCTTACGGAGCGGCCGGTCAAAACGGGTTTCCTTCGCCTTGGATCTGTCTGTCGGTGGAAGCTGAAATGGTCCCGTAACATCAGTAGCAGGCAGCGTTGTCGGCTGAGGGTCCTCGACTGAATTACCCAGAGTGGTCTAAAATTGTGCTCAAACCGGGTGACAATGGCTGCCGCCTCCTCAGCTTCGGCCGAGATTGTATGGCAGGATCTTGATTTTCTGCCCTTCTTTTTGCTAGATGAAGATGGCACCGCCTGGGTAACTTCGGGCACTAAGTCTCGGTGGACCCACATGTCCTCTCCTCGTGACGTGGTGAGAGGCACCAATCAAGTCATCTGGTCCTGGACAGGTGGAAGTTTAGTAACCTCCATCGTTGCCTGGGGAACGGGTACTACCCCGTCTTGAGTTTTTATTAGAGAGAAGTCGTCGAACTGAATGGATACCATATTTGTAGCCACAGTAACCTCTTCGAAATATAGTGTCAGAGCATTAGAGTTGATGAGGTTCTGGATGTACCGCTTTAATGTAAAGCACTCCTGCGTGGGGTGGTGGACATAGCGGTAGAAGTGACAATACTTTGGATCCTCGATCTCTGTTGGTCGAGGCTCGCACTCTACATTACGGAGTCGGATTCTACCCGCCTTCAGGAGCATGTCGAAGATAGGCTTGACATGGCGATCTTCAAAAGAGTATGTCATCTCTTTGGGCTTCGAAACTTCTACTTGTTTTTGTTCAAGATTTTTGGTTGTACCAGCGACCATGGCCTGTTTGCCTTTGGTGTCCCGGTTATTGGTGGTACCGCCACTGTTGTTGTTATTAGAGGTGGTACCAGGACGTTTGCCCTTGTCGTCTCCATCCGGGATGTGTAATCCCAGCTGGTGAGCCTTCTTTAACTTTACCTCAGTATTGGTAGCGCTTATGATGAAAGTCGTCCAATCCCTAAATTGATCTTCACCCATCTAGAGGTTGATTCCAGGGAGCAACTTCTTATGGCATATTTCAATCAAGGAGCTTTTAGGATTGCCTTGGGATAATCTCATCACGGTTTGGCGAAACCGTTTGATGTAGTTTCTTGTTAGCTCCCTTTCTCCCTGGACGACGTCCATGAGAGACGACATTGTCACATCTCGTAGAACCTTTTCAGGAACATGTGTTTGAAACTGTCAAAGGAATGGATACAGTTATCTGGGAGGTTGCGGTACCAGTCGAACGCGATTCCCTCCAATGCTCCGACAAATAGTCGTGTGAGGATGGCATCACTATGCGGTAAGTGGTCGGTTGTGACCTCAAAATAAGTCATGTATCGGCTAGCAGAGGTCTTCCCGACATACGAATCGATATGAAATGGTTTGTACCACGAAGAAAAAGGAATGTCTCTCCATGCAACGGGATACGGCTGCCGTATTCTGAGGTCCCGGAAGGAGTCTCGGGCATTGAACATTGCTCGAAGCTCCTGGACTTCTCTCCTTGCTACCCTAGCCTTGTCTACAGATGAGGGAGCGGATATTCCAGGAGGATTATCGCCTAGAGGAGGAGCGGTCGTGTTTGAATCCATGTTGACTGCGGGGCCCAAACTTGTTTGCCCAGGTGTCCTTGCTAGTTGAGTCGGCAAGGCAGCCTTGATCTCGTCTACTGACTTGACCAATGTTAGGATCATGGCTTCAAGCACTTCTAGACATTGTCGATCACTAGGCCCTTTGTGATCATCTCTAGCCATAAATACTGTCCGTACTCGGGGAGAGATGAATGTGACCATATAGGATGTGCTTTCTGTGTCGTACCCTCGTACAGAAAAATCGTCGGGGAACGTCAGAATGTCCTCTATCTCGGACTCGGAAGGGGTACTACCCCCTGCGCAGGAAGCTGCATCGTCTTGGCGAAGGCGGTCACCCTCGGGGACGTCCAAGTCTGTTGCATAATTCTAGTGGATCGCTACCTCCTGCGCATCCTCTTAGAACACCGGGTTATCGCATACGTTCAAGGGACTGCAAACCCCGGCTTCGTTCACCCCCAGGGTTATAGAAGATGAACCCCCGGGTGTTAGAAGCTTCTTTCTTGAACGGGTGCCTAGGTAGACACCCCCTGTGATCGTCGACGGCAATCCTCCATATGAGAGTTTCCATGACGTACTGGCGGAGGTTGCCAAGCTGGAGGAGCCTGTCTTGTTTCCTCCCTTGCTGGCAGCAACCTTTCGAGTTTAATTACTGGTGGCGAAAGAAAATTCCACGTCTCCCAAAATTTGTACTTCTTTCACGAGTTATCGTCGGACAGGTGTCACGCCCCGATTCCGTAGAATCAATAGTCGTCCCCCGGGCGTGATGCCGTGCAAGCCTAAGTTGCGGTCGCACAAGGCATAGTCATAAGGTTATCCGAAACACAACAACAAGAGAATGCGCAGAGTAAATTGAACACACATTATAGAGAAGGAAATTTAAGCTTTATTGATAATGAACATCATTTTACAGACTCGATACAAAGGTGCCGTACGGGCTTTTTACAAACTGACTCCATTACAAAATAAACGTCGACGAGATAGCCATTCCATACATTTCATTCCTTGTTTACAACCAGCATTACAAAACCACCTGGGATGACGGAAAGCCGCTCTATCTGTCTTCTTGGCCTTCGACAGTGGAGTCTTCAAAAGTTTGATCCAAGCTTCGATGCACGGACGAAGCTTCAAAACACACGAGCGTTGCCTCCCTTCACGTAGCACGCTCATCCCGATCTATCGCACCTGTAGAGAGAGCGAGGATCAGTACAATCAACATGTACTGGCGAGTGGCTAATTAATTTCCAGGCTCTCATTTGGTTCAAGAATTTAGATAAAATCATACAACTTGCTTTTAGTGGTCTTTCTAGCCATCCTAGATATTTTCATAAGAAGCATTAAGTTATACCAAGATTTCCTCCGGCAGAGCGCACCGTGCGACATAAAAACTTACCATCACTTCCCTTGTTAGATGATAACAATTTATATCAAGTGTTTGATATGGAGGTCACTGGCATTAACTAGCCATCTTGGACATAGCCTGGCAATACGGGACCCTTGCAATGCAAGTAGCGAGCCCCGATGCAAGTTCCCGTCTTACCGATTGCCTATTACCCAGCTCGGCTATAACCTGTTTCTTCCTAGGCCGAGTCGGTCCCGTGGCCCCGGGTTGCCGCTCGAAGAAACCATCGCCCTTGTCGATAAGTTGTCCATGACCATGATAGGTTAATATGGTGTATTTAAGATACCGTTGGGGCTTGTTATGTAATCAATTCATTTACTTATTCGTTTTGCAGGCCTAAAATAATTCTATCTCTTTTCAACACAACTCATTCTTTTTCACTTCTAACATACAGGACTTGTATTATGTAAGCAATTCATTCAATTTTAATATTATTACCCGAGTTCTCATTTTGAAATAGAGGGTCGAGACGAAGGAGGTCAGCCACTCACCTTGAGTTTTTTGCTTGAGGCGAGAGACTGGTTGGCTGCGCTAGACGTCGCCTACGCGATCACCTGAAATCGTACAAGCAATCGATTAGAACATTGTATTAGGCAAGAAATTCGATAGGAAATGCGAGTTCGAAATGTAAGCCATGAAAACCATCGAAAACATTCACGAAAGCGCATTCAGAAAACCAAAGCCAAAACCAACGCAAGCGGCGTGAAAAGCAGAGCAACGGGAGGTCTCTCCCGACTCAGCCGCCAAGTCAATCCTCGAGGCGCTACTCGCTGAATGTGGGACTTGGTTCCGAAGAAGCCATTCCATAACGTGGAATGGATCTTAATTCAACCGTTCCCGTTCGATCGATTCGATCGATCCCGACCTATCGGTCCCGACCGAGTCGATAGCGACAGTGTTCCTTTCTCGTGCACCCCGTGGACGGACAACGGGGCACGATGTAGGGACGGGGCACTACACCAGGTGCTGGCTGGTACAGTCATTGGAAGACGGACTATCGGTCTTTAGGTGCTGCCGACTTGTTTGCGTCGCATGGAGGCATCATTCTTCAGGAGAGTCTACCTGAGTGTGGGAGGATGAGATGCACGAGCGATACCCTTATCTTTTTGGACCTTGAGTTATGATTTTCTATCCTTCTCATCAGTTTAGTTTCATCTTTCAATTTTGAGGACGAAATTCTTTTAAGGAGGGTAGACTTGTCACTACCACATTTTTGGCTTAAGGGTATTTTGGTCATTTTAACTTTTTGGTGATTTTGAAATTTGATTAATTAAATATGTGCTATTTGTTTAGTTGAGACTTGACATAGAATCTTAGCCTAATCTAGATTAGCCTTGAGCTTAGAATCTTGATTAGGATAACCTACTAAGTGACAAGATTAGCAATATCTAGATATTTTTAAGTAGGATATTTTCTCCTTAGGATATTTGTAAAATGAAAGCCTTAGGACTAATTGAACCAATAGAAGGACTTGAAATTGGGTAGAGAATCCTTAGCCACTCATCTACATTTAAACCTAACCCTAATTTATTTTGTGGCAGCTACAAATAGAAATCCCCCCTCCTATAAAGTATCCTTTAGTAGCCCCTTGCCTTTTTGACACCTACAAAGAACCCTAACTTGTTCTTCCCCAAATTCCTCCCCCTTTATCCAAATTGATCCTAAATTGAGGATACTCTCTTGCATTAGGATTCATTTTAGTAGAGGAGGCTACTGGAGGCTGGCTAGCAAGGATTTGAAGTGAATTGACCATTACATTTGGAGAAGAACACTTTTTCTTTTTTCTTTTTCATTGAGATTTCCTCTCAATAGGTAAATGCCATAAAACCTATTTAAATTTTGTTTTCTTTTCATTGATGCATGCATATAGGTATACCCTAGTTGTAGAGTGAGTTTGGTACAAAATAGTATCCATTTCGTGTCCGTATCGGACACGTATAAGTCCTTATAAACCTATGTTTAATGAAATACCTCTAAGAAATTTTTCTGTTATTTTAATTTCTGTTTGAACAATAATGTAGCCCTATATGTATGCATCACAAAATCCTAGCTCTGAGCTCATATTGAGCTGTGTTCGTATCCAAAATGGACACGAACTCACTACACGAGGACTCAGTCGAGTGCCCTGCTATCCGAGCCCAATTTCTCCTTGTGTAGGCCACTTGGACACGTGCCACTCGGCATAGAGGTGGGGGCCATCACTGACAGACCCCTCCCCCTCGAGTTTTATGACACCTTATGTCATGTCGGGCACAAAAACTCGAGTGTACTGGGTTTGTACTGATCCTGCACGCGCGTTCAGTCGCATCTGATACATACTTCGTATCATACCCTGACGCGACTTAGACACGAATCATGGACTTGAAACCCTAGCCCTAGGCCTAGGCTACCCATTCGACACAACCACTTGGTGTCCTAGTGGACACACATGTCCCTGGATGAGCCGACACGTGTGTACGAGACAGTGCACTGCACTGTCACTGACACCAGTTCGACCAGCACTGGGACACGAATTGGACACGATTATGACACTGTAGGACACGAACTGACCCCCTATGTTGGCATATGTACCCCCCTTTGTTTCAAATGATTTGATTTGGAATTCGAATAGTTTAGGTTCGTATCAGTGTGTGACTGATACTGTCAGTTGAAAGTTTAATTCAAAAATGTTTAACTGAGTTTAATTGCTTAATAATAATTGAAATTTATGTTAGTTTATAACTATGTTTTAGAATTAAACCTGAGAACCTCATATATGTAAACCTGAGATGCTTAAAAGAATTATACCTGAGAAAGCTCAGGTTTAGACTGAAAACTAAGATTTCGAGATAATGTTAAAACCGAATTTGAGTTTTGGTTTTGGTTTAAGTTGTATATGTATGTTGTTAATTGCTGATTTGATTTCAATTTGGGTTTTGGTTTGTTATATAAAACTGTGGCTTGGAATTTCGAAATGGATAACTGAGTTCATGTGTTGAATAGTTGGTTGTTTTGGTTTAAATGTTTGGGATGAACTGTAATCAAATTGACATTCAAAAACTGAAAACTGAGTTTCCCTATGAGTAGAAAACCTAGAAATTATTTGTATCTAAACCTGAGAACATATGTGAAAACCTGGGATTAGTTAGACAACTGGGAATCAATTTGCATGTAAAACAGAATTGCATTGTTAGCATGAAAACTGAGAGTTGTTTGAATGTAAACCTGAGACTGAAAACTGGGATTTAAGGTTAAACTAAAAACTGGATTTTTAATATGTGTTTATATGCATGTATGAATGTATATATGTTTGTAGTTAACTGAAAGTTCAACTTACCTTACTACTACACAATGTATATGCACACACACATGAATACACTTTTCCCTCTAAATATATATACATATGTTAATATATACATATACATGTATATCTATGTGTTGTAGTTGTATATGATATTATATAGACTATGTTATATTTATACTATTATAGATTGTACCCCTTCATGCCCCAGTATGACACACACACACACACAACCTATATATGTGACATCATTCATTCTCTCTATGTATGTATGTATGTTTGTATGTATGTATGTATGTATGTATATATATATATATATATATATATTTTAAATATATATATATATATATATATATATATATATATATATATTTTATATATATATATATATATATATATATATATATATATATATATATATATATATATATAAAATATATATATATATATATATATTTAAAATATATATATATATATATATATATATATATATATATATTTTAAATATATATATATATATATATATATATATATAAATATATATATACCCTATATATATATTGTGTTTATATATGTTGTACCTATATATATACCCTATATATATATTGTGTTTATATATGTGAATGAAATTTGAATGTAATGTGATACTATACTAGACAACTTAGTTGTGTGTGCCTAGCTAGTTAGATATAGTGCTAGACTATGGTTTAGCTTTGTGTGTTTAGTATAGCTAGTTTGCCTAGGCTATGTGTTGAATAGTTGGAGTTTGACTTATTAAACCTAGAATTGACTTATTAGGCCTAGATTAGACTAACTTAGACTAGTTGAGCATGCTTGACCAAACCCTAACTAGTTTGACCTAATTTGACCAGAGTTGACGTAGTTGAATTTTAGTGTTGACCAGAGTTGACCAAGATTTGAGTTTGGTCCAGATTGACCTAGTAATATGTAGATGCATTGTACTCTTCAAATTATAATCGCTTTGTATACATCATGACTTGTGTTGCTCTACATAGGACTCAGTTAACTCGCTTCGGACTTTATATTCTTACGGACATTCAGATTTTGGGCGAGTACATTCTCTGATTATTTCATATTTGTTAGGATTTATATTCTTGCTCTAGATTACTTTACTTGATGCTGACACTTGTTATCACGGATTAGTATTATCTTGATCTTTCATACGATGTTATCCCCTCATCGAATACATCGGGTATTTCGTGTTCGTGTACTTTATCATGGGCATCGTTTACTCCTTGTGTTCGTATTATTTGTGTACAATCATATACTCTCATGTGCTCACACGATCATCGTGTACAACTATACTTCGTGTGCAATAATATAACTTAACTGTATCCTTGTGTATTTATTGGGGTCGGGGGAGTAGAAGTGGTTATGTGATCAATCTTGTAGTTACTCGTGTTAACCTCTGTAGATTACTCGTGTGCAATATCGTGCCGTTTACATAACCGTCTTGTGCTCTAAATCACTAGTCACTTACAGTTCTTACTTATCATTTATATATTTCCAGTTTATAAATATTTCTCTTGTTTTCGAGTATATCTTCATACAGTTCATATATCTTACTCTTTTGTATGCTTTACATTTCCTGCCATGATATGAACTGCGTGAGATGTATTGTGCTCATTCCTGTCCTGACTGAACCTGTTGAAAATATTACAAATGATATCGAGGATTTCTGTCCTACGTACTATGGAGCAGCCCTAGACCACACTTGCGAGCTGGACTCTCAGGAGGACCCAGCTCTAGCTGATGATATCACCCCTACTGCCTAGACTAGTTTAGTTACGCTTTATCTTACCTTGTTTTTGACATTTGAGACTTGAGATGTATTATATTTTGTTGTTGTTATTGTGTCGTAAAGACACTTAGAATTATTTTCCTTCTGTTTGTACTTCCTTTGAGATTTTCATATCTTTGATATCGTGTTATTTCTACCTTAGACTGTGATTGAGATATACCTTCTATTTGTCCTTCGTACGGGGAGTATATCTTGTGCAGTTATACTTATACTGTGTTAGATGTTGTGACCTAGGACAGCGTTCTACCGCCGATACTGTGGCGTAGGCTAGACGTACCCACTTCTCGTGCCCCTATACTGGGTGCGGGTCGTGACACGTTTTTAGTGGTGGCCTATGCAGGTCTAGATTTATAGAGGTATTCGAACTAGAGTATCACTACAGCCTCCAGTAGGATATAGGATATAGTTTTGAGGTACTCAATCACATTAGGAAAACTCCAATCCAATATTTGCCATCTAAATTCTTGTTAATTAAATGTTTTTCTTTGAATAAATAAATTGTCCTCCTTTGATTTTTTGCTTCATTTTTAGTAATTGCTTCCTGCTTTGATCTATCTTCAGGATGGTTATGGAAATACGATATCATCGCTTCGGTCCGGGGGATACTATCAAGAGGTCGACCACCTCTCGTCCTATTCAGCAGGGCCACGAGACCGCAGCTCCTGTTGTGTCGACTCAGGTTGGCGTTTTTGCTGCATTTGGAGGTGCACCTCCGCCTGTACAAAGACTTTCCTCGTCATTCCTGAGTTCTCTCGGCAGCAACCACCTTCCGGATCAGTTGACGCAGGGTAGTTGTTCGACTTCTTTCAGAGGATGGTGGAGGCCCAGTGACAATAGTCCGTTCATTTCCAATAGGGCATAGAGAATGCCCATCAGCTTGCCCTAACGACTGTGGAAAGAGTTATTGTGCAGCCGCAGGTAGCCCAGATGCAGCCATATCGACCGAGGACACCAGGGATCCAGGACTTCCAGAAGATGCATCCGCGGGACTTCCGTGGCACTGAGGGGATTCTGTATGCGGATGACTGGATAGAGCACATCGAGGAGATCTTTCAGCTGGCGGAGATTCCAGTACAACTGCAGATTGAGGCGACAGGTAGTCAGATGCAGGACCTCGCCCGCACATGGAACTAGGCGGACCCGAGGGTCGGTACAGAAGGACAGACTTGGGCAGCCTTCAAGAAGTTGTACAAGGAGAAGTTTTTCCCTGACACAGCTCTTGGCGCCCTGGAGACGTAGTTTTAGAGCTTAGTTCAGGGCAGTCGGACTGTCGAGGAGTACGCTGGAGAGTTCTGCCGTCTGGGCAGATTTGTTGAGGGGCTCAGTGAGACGGAGAAGGCCCGGAGGTTCCGAAAGGGGTTAGTCAAGGTGGTCAAGTCCTTGACCAAGAGTGACCGGAGTACAACTTTTGAGGAGATTCTGGTGGGTACCCTAGTAGTAGAGAATGATCTTGAGCTGAGGCTCAAGAGGGGATGAGACGCTCACGGAGCTAGTGGCAGCGGGGTCCAGCCAAGAGGCCCCACTTCCAGCAGCAACACCAGCAGAGGCAGTTCCTGCAGCAGCCTCAGGGACATGACCGAGTACCTTTTCAGCAGGTGCAGCAGCAGCAGGCCCCCAGGCAGCATACCACCAGTTGTCCTTTCTACAGGAAGCCGGGACACGGGTGGAATGACTGTAAAAAGAGGCTAGGAAGGTGCGTGATGTGTGGTTTGCCAGACCACCAGATGAGAGACTGTTCCACAGCGGCGGCTCGTCCGGCACCAGGAGGAGGAGGAGCCAAGGCTCCAGTAGGCCAGCAGAAGGGTCCAGCCCTACATACGCAGCAGCAGAGGTTCGTTCAGCATCAACAGCAGACCAGGGAAGGCCAGCAGGGGTGAGCATTCGCCATGGCAGTGGAGGATGCAGAGGCTATTGGAGGTCTTATTGTAGGTTCTGTTCTTCTCGACTCCATTCCATATTTTGTTTTGTTCGATTCGGGGCTTCCCATAGCTTTGTGTCAGTATCTTTTGCTATTCGACACCATCTTGCTTCTGAATCATTGCCTAGGACTTGTAAGATCACGACCGGGGTTGGCATCATCCTCGTCAGTGATATTTGCAAGGATCGGAGAGTAGTTTTGGGAGGCCGAGAACTGGATGTGAGTCTGCTAGTAATGCCACTACCGAACTACAATATAGTACTCGGGATGGATTGGTTAAGCATGCACCATGCCAGTATAGATTGTCGCAGCGGCAGAGTTCTTTTCTGTCCGCCAGGAGAGCCAGAGTTCGAGTTCGCCAGGCAGGAGGCGGAGCAGAGCAGCAGAGTCTTCTACAGAGTTTCAGTTGAGGAGAAGATAGTGCCACATCCATTTATAGCAGAGTTCATGGATGTCTTTCTGGAGGACTTGCTAGGACTACCACCGGATAGAGACGTTGAGTTCTCTATAGACTTAGTGCCTGATGTAGAGCCGATATCTCAGCACGTCTATAGGGTGAACAACAGCGAGTTGGTGGAGTTGAAAAAACAGGTGGATGAGTTACAGGACAAGGGCTTAATCCGATCTAGTTCTTCACCATGGGATGTACCGGTGCTTTTTGTACCGAAGAAGGATGGGATGGTACGGATGTGTATCGACTATAGGGCACTCAACAACCTTATGATCAAGAATAGGTACCCGCTGTCGCGGATCGATGATCTCTTTGATCAGTTGAGCAGAGCTAGGGCATTCTCGAAGATTGATCTGAGGTCAGGTTACCATCAGGTGAAGGTGAAGATGGAGGATATCCCAAAGACAGCATTCAGGATGCGGTACGGCCAGTTCGAGTTTATGGTGATGTCGTTTGGGTTGACTAATGCCCCGACGGTATTCATAAACCTGATGAACAAGGTGTTCCACCAGTGCTTGGATAAGTTTATGATGGTATTCATCGACGATATCTTGGTGTGCTCGAAGACCGCAGAGGAGCATGAGGAGCCTTTGAAAGTGGTTTTGGAGACTCTCAGGAAGGAGAAGCTTTATGGCAAGCTCTCGAAGTATGAGTTCTTCCTGGATCGAGTTGATTTCCTAGGTCATGTTGTGACTGGAGATGGGATCTCAGTTGACCCGAGGAAGATCCCGGCAGTTGAGGCGTGGGCAGCACCAAATTCAGTTACGGAGATCAGGAGCTTTCTGGGATTAGCAGGCTACTACAGGAGGTTCGTTCAGGATTTCTCTCGGGTTGTAGAGCCATAGACTTGGCTGACCCGGAAGGATACAGATTTTATCTGGTCAGAGAAGTGTCAGGTCACTTTTGATGAGTTGAAGAAGCGGTTGACGACAGCTCCGATTCTGACATTGCCATCAGGATCAGGCGAGTTCACTATATACAGTGACGCCTCGAGGAAAGGGTTTGGGTTGTGTCTTGCAGCAGCATGGGAAGGTAATTGCCTATGATTCCAGGCAGTTACGTCCGCATGAGAAGAACTACCCTACCCACGACTTGGAGTTGGTGGCAGTTATCTTTGCTCTGAAATTGTAGAAACACTATCTATACGAAGAGCGTGTGGAGATCTTCACAGACCACAAGAGCTTGAAGTATGTGTTTACACAGAAGGAGCTCAACAAGAGGTAGCGTAGATGGTTGGAGTTAATAAAGGACTTCGACATTGTACTGCAGCATCATCCAGGGAAGGCCAACATGGTTGCCGATGCTTTGAGAAGATGTCCGACAGCCATGTGTTTGATGGAAGATCGTCACTTGCTAGCAGATCTGGAGAGCCTAGGGATCGAGGTGCTAATGCTAGGAGTGGAGATATAGATGTGGGGTCTGCAGATTCAGTCAAACTTGATAGAAAGGATCAAGTCGACTCAGTTCGACGATGTTGCTCTGCGGTACATCCGAGAGCAGGCTCGAGTAGGATTGGTGGATAAGGAGTTCACCGTTGCAGAGGATGGCATATTGAGGTACGGTTCCAGACTGTGTGTGCCCAGTAGAGAGCTTCAGGAGAAGGTTATATAGGAGGCCCACCGATCTCAGTACTCTATGCATCCCGGTGTAAACAAGATGTATAGGGATCTGAGGGAGCATGTATGGTGGTATAGGAGGAAGCGGAAGGTAGCACGCTTCGTCGCTAGATGTTTGGTCTGCCAACAGGTGAAGGCAGAGAGGCAGAGGCCAGGAGGTTTGTTACAGCCGTTGCCCATTTCGGAGTGGAAGTGGAAGAACATCACGATGGACTTTATTTTAGGAGTGGAAGTGGAAGAACATCACGATGGAGGTTTGTTACAGCCGTTGCCCATTTCGGAGTGGAAGTGGAAGAACATGCCAGGAGGAAAAGATGCGATTTGGGTCATCGTAGATAAGTTGACCAAATCTGCTCACTTCTTGCCATTCAAGGTGAATTTGTCTACTGAGAAGCTAGCAGAGATGTATATGTGTCACGACCCGCGCCCTAGATTTAGGGCACGAGAACGTAACAACGCCCAGCCTACGCCACAGTGTCGGCGATAGAACGCTGTCCTAGGTCTCAATGCATCTAACAGTATAAGACTAAACAGTTTATACTCCCCGAATGGGGGTGACATAGCAGATACAGACTCAATCACATCTAAGGTAGAGCATGATAAGGATAGATAAACATGAAATCCAAAAGAGATACAGGAGATAGAAGTCTAAGTGTCTAAGATACATAATCCCAGAAATATATCTCAAAACTCAAATACAGATACAATAATCCACAAAGTAAATACAACCCCAGACAAAATGAAATAACTACCTAAACAACCCCTACTGTGTCTCCTCTAGGCTAGCAGGCAATCCCAGGCCATCTGTAAAATTTATCAACAGGTCCAGTCAGGACAGGAGCGAGCACATTACATCTCAACAGTTCATAGCAGGTTAGAAAATATAATCATACAGTAAAGTAAGATACAGGTACTGAAAGAAATGTTATATGTAAACAGATAGAGAGCTGTAATAGAAATATCTACTATAAATAAAGAGCTACCAGTGACTAGTGATTTAGAGCACAAAGTCGACATGTGAACGGCTTGATTGTACATGGCTATACTAAAGAGGCGTACATGGCTATTCTACTTTGGAATTGTTCACATGGCTATTTATACTCCCCCGTACCCCCAATTAATACACAAGGATCCAACCAGGTTATGTTATATGATGCTATGTAACAGCCCCCGAAGGGTAGTAGACCCCGAAGGTGATAGACCCCGAAGGTGATACATAGTAGTCCCATAAATAGGATAAGGATTCTAGGAAGACTCTACGATCATAAGAGTATATGTCGTAAGTGATCAAAGAACCAATGAAGCATATGATACGCCATGTAAGTGAAACGTACAGAACATGTAGTAACCGCTGCTCCCTAAGGATAACATCTCAAGAAGAGATCCATATAGTACCAATCCGTGTGACTAACGTGACAGTACAAGTAAAGTAATCTACTGCAGGAAATAATTCTAAGCAGGATATGAAATGATCAGAGAATATACTTGTCTCGATAACCTGAACAGCTGATAAGTATAGGGGGTCCAACTGAAGCCACAGAGTCCCATTTAAAGTAACACAGGTTACAAGGTGTCTGGCTCCTAATTAGAACAGCACAAGTTACAACATGTCCAGAAGGGTGATATAAAGTACTACAATGCATTCTACATGAATCTAGGTCAAACTAGGCTAAAGTCAACCCTTGGTCAACTCTGGTCAACTGCACTAGCCATATTAGGTCAAACTAGGTCATGTCCTAACCCAGTAAGTCTTACTAGGCCTAACCAAGACTATCCTAGCAAGCACACAACAATACAAGGCTATACAAGCCAACATACACCCAACTCTATATAGCATACAATTATTCAATACTCAAATAGGCAAGAATTCACATTGGATATACACTAGGTAATCTATTACTTTAAGCTATATATGTCTACACATATATACACATGCATATATTGGTATTCAATATTAGGTCTATAATCATGGCATTTCAAATGGTTATATAAATTTATATATTACAACACAATATACTAACATATATATAATATACATACATAGCTAAGTTAACTATATTCATAAATACTTATTTAAGAGGCTATGTGTGTGTATGTGAACATGACAAAGGGGCAAGTGAGGGTTAAATAGGCATACATAGTGTATACATATCAAAGAGTGTCAAAGTGTAAGTGAACAATGTGTCAAGTGTGATAGTGTCAACATAGTGTAAGGGGGTACATGAGGTAATATAGGATTTGTGTTAACATAGAATATTACATCTCATTAACTTGTATATTGCATACATTACATCTATTACTACATTACTTTCATGCTTGCATTCATTCATCATTCATTATTCTCTTGTACCACTATATGCACCATACATTACATACTATGGAACCTACATATTTATTACAAGCCATACTTATGCATGCTTACATTAGATAGGATACTTACACCTCATACATCATTTATTTAACCATTTACTCATGCTTGTATTCTCTATGTAATTACATAATGTATATATATTAACATGGGTTAAAATCAAATAGAATATTATATTACACACAAGGGTGCACAAAATGCATATGCCGAATAGTAACTCCTACTAATAATGAATACTGTACCATCTCAGCACTAATTAAAATTTAGGATTAAAGTATGTTATAGATCTATGTGTTAGCTTTTCGAAACTTTAAACGGATCGCGTTTTCGTTTCCGGAAACTCCCGGAATCGCGAAAACACCGAGAACGCGTTTGTCTTTCGTACAGCTGACACTCAAATAATTCTCCAGAAAGTTACAAAAAGAATTAGGCCTATTAATACATGTTTTTTTAAAGCTAACTTCAATACGCTTCTTTTAAAAAAAATGGGAGATTAAACCGAGCTTTGAGCTAGAAGTTATGACATTTCTAAGTTAGGGCTGAAATTAAAAACGTGGATAAAAATCATGACGGATTTAGGTAGTTTGAGACAAAAGAACACAAGTATATAACATAATATATCAAGAACTCACTCTCGACACTAATATGTATATATGAGACACTATAGAACACATCTCCAATACAAAAATATGAGATTAAACATGTAATAATTCATTCATACATAACAACAACACATAGTGTGTCCAAATTTGGGATTTTCCCACATGGACACAACCACAACACAAAGGACACTCCTATGACCTCCAAATGGACACGAAATAGACACAAATGGAGATACAACTATGGGGTCATTCCTATGGGTTCAAAATAGACCTATATGCATGAGGAAATGAAAAGGAGAAGGGATTTATACCTTCCGGTAGATCGAATCGAAGAAAAGCCTTCCCGGAGCGACACCGACTCGTAGAGATTCCAAAAGGACACGCACGAGCTCCGAATCCTCCCAAACTTGGGTAGCTTCCTCCTTGGCTAGAATGGAGAAGGAAAGAAGAAGATTTGGTGGTGAAATGGAATGATTTGGTGGAGAAATTGCTAGGGATTGCTCTCTAGGAATTTGGGGAAGAACAAGAGAGAGAAAAATAGATGGATAATGACAAATGGGAGGCTCAACCCTATCCTTATTGTGGCTGGCCATAAAGGTGGTTTTGTCCTATTAGGAAAAGTCCAAAAGCCCCTTTTCTAGTCTATTTACTAATACATTGGTAAGGGGTTAAGTCGGGGGTAGTTTGGTCAATCCTAAAACACTAATCCATATTAATACTAACCAAAATAATTAGTCTAGTCACTAACTAAAATTAATATCATGTGGACTAAAATTAATATTATGTGGGCCATGCCTAACTAGTGTGTGGGCTCGCTAGAGTCAAAACTACCCCGGGTCCCCGATACAAGTCGGAATGAGTTAAAATTCGAACCCGACTCAAATAACCCCAAAATATTACAATAAATAAATAAATAATTCCAAAATAATTTAAAAATGAAAAATGACAAAAATACCCCTGTTTCTGGAAAGTGGGGGTGACAAATCTATCCACCTTAAAAAAATTTCGTCCTCGAAATTAAAACAAAGCAATCACAGGAAACACATGCAGAAAACAATCTCATTCAAATACTTTTCAAAAAAAATCAGCAACAAAAAAAATCTCCTTGAGGCACATGAAACATTTATAAATAAAAATGATACGTATCCGATACGGACACAAAACCATCACACCTACCAAAGGTCAAAATTAACAATCACCAACGCAATAAATATCAAAATAATTCAAGGAGGTCTAATGCAAAATATCCTTAGGCCAAAAATGATATTAAAACATCCTAATCACATGGTTAGGCTTTAGGTCAAACAGTCTCTAGGGTTTCACTAGCAAAACATTAAAATTACAAGTCAAGATTTTAAATAGTTTTAAAATAATTTAATAAATTACCAAAATTATATCATGATTTAAATGTCAAATCAATAAATGATTAAATTTACAAAATTTCAAAATTACTCTTATTTTAGAAAATTGGGTGTTACAAGTCTACCCACCTTAGAAAAATTTCGTCCTCGAAATTAAAATGTCCATACTCCCTCTAGGTCAAACCCCCACAAATCAAAGTCCCAGATTAAAACAAATCATGTGATCAAAAGGATGACATACAGGGTCATTGCATACGGTGGTAGTGAAAGTCTCATCTAGGTATACTAGTCACGCTAAACCAAGACGGTCATAGGGTATCAAACACACAAGAAATCTAGAGTGCTAAACTGGAAAAGATACATAAATAACAAATCATCAAAACTGTAAGACAGACTACCATCCTACGTGAAAGCTGGTACTCAAAAAAATATAAAAATAAGAAAGGTAACTTCCAATAATCTAAAAGGGTACAGAAAAATCAATTTCAAAGTTAAAGAATTGAAAGTCACTTGCATTGAAATCCAATCACAAAAAAAAAATATATATATATATATAGAGCGTTAGAGATGGAAAAGCTGGCATTATGTAATGTTATATGGTTTGTGTGTGTATGGGTGTATGTAAATAGGTTAATATGGTAAGATAGTAGGCATATGTGTAGACGAAATATACATAAAATTGTATATGAGAAATTGGGTTTCAAAACAACGGCTATCAAGTTACACTAATCATGGCATATTGGTTAAACAATCTACAATACGCAACTTATTTACTCATAACATGCATGGCTAAACTTATACATATATATATAAAGAGGGTGTGTGTGTCCTTGTACAGGGTTATAGCCTAGTATTGAAAGGTTAAACCCAGTTTTAGTTCAGCATTTACATGCAAAGTCTGAAAATAAGCTAACATTTAAAACAGTAAAATATTAACATAATGCAGTCTCAGATTTTAGGGTTTTGAAACATCGCAACCCATCTCAATGGTCCTAATACATCCTAACATGATAAAAATAAAACCCTAACATACTATCCATACATTTATCTATGCACACAGTTCAATATTACATGTTAAATCTGAAATTTAACTAAACATGGAAATCAATGTAAAAATGTTAACATGTAACTAGTTTTCAGGATTTTGGAGAAATTTGAACATTAAAAACCAACTCAATGTTTATCACAACTAACATGTAAGAATATGAAACATAAATTTATATCCCTACTTCCCACAAGGTATATAGCTCAAATATTACATTTAAGAAATAAAACAGCAATTTGAACTAACATTTGGAATCCCGCATCAAGGGTTAACTGTTAGCCCAATGATTATATCATGTTTTTGAATATGGCTAATCAATTAAGTTTAACATAATACCATCACTAATATTCATGTAATCACTATCATGTTGCTACTTAAACTTAGCATTGTCCTAATCTTAGCATTGTCCTAAATGTTATATATCATATTGCTATGCTTGTATCATATTGGTTTGCTTGTCTAACATGTATTTATAGACATGCTGTAAGCATGATCAAACATGATCAAACCAGGACATATGCAATAGATAATTATTGATGGGCCAAAGACGACGTTATACAAGAAGATTTCTCTGAACCGCCTAACGACCTATCCGGGGCCTCGCATCGGGGGTTTCGCTGCCCGGTCAGCGGACAGGGGTCGAGGGGGCAGCGCCCCCCGTCAGGGGTTCAGGGGCGGAGCCCCCGAAAGGTATTCAGATTTCCAGATCTGTTTATCTTTGGATGACCGCCGTCAGTGAAAAAGGCGTCTTCATGTTTGCTCAAATAATTGAAGAAAGGCGTCATCAAAGGGCTCTTGGTTTTCCTATTTCATCAATGTATTTTTCATATTTATTGAGTCTAGAAATACGATGTACACTGCATCGTACTGGCAAATAGGCTACCCAAGAAACGTTTTCAAAATACCCTTTTATTTTAAAAATAAGCCCACTTACAAAAGCCCAAACTACTTCCTAACTGCCTGACTTTTCAAAAAGTCCAAAACCAATTTGCAAAAACCCTGACAGAACTCCAACAGAACTCGAACAGAATTCGGCCAGAGTTCGGCCCGAATTCGGCCAAAGTTCGGCCAGAGTTCAGTTAGTGAACGTTGCTTTTTGAACTTGGTCTTCCTGCAGTTACGGATCCCACCGAGATTTTCTCATAGAGTTCTGCCCGAATTCTGCCCGAATTCTGTCAGAATTCTGCCTTCGAAAAAACTATAAATAGAGAAGGATTTCGATCATTTCAACACACTCATTCACTTTCATATCTCTTCTCTATAAGCCTACTACTTCTTCCAAAGTATTCTGAGCTATTCATTTTTAAATCCTAAGCCAGTTACAATCCTCTAGTCGATTTGCCAGTGCGGTACGGTCTAGAAGTTTCAGAGTGGTTGTAATCGGAGGCTTGATTGAAGTTAGACACTTCACAATTGAAGTTGGTCGAGTACTTCGGATCAAAGCTTGCATTATAGAAGTTGCAAGAACTTCGGATGAAAACTTGTGGTGATTTTCCATAGTGGATTCAACTGGAAGCTAGAGTTCTTACGACTGGCTATTCATCCCCCCTCTAGAGTATTACGCTTTACAATTCGTTCCTACAATCGGTCCTACATTAACATGCACACAGTCTCAGATTTTACAAATTTAAACACAAAACTCAACCAAAATTTTGAATTGAAACCCCACGTATAACATACATGTGCAGTAATTTAAACATAACTAATAATATAAAATTTATATTTAAATTATGAATTTAAACATGGAAAAGCAGAGAACCAGAAATATTGGGGTTTTGACAATTTAAACATCAAAAACATATTAATATGTATTTAGATAGGTGGAAAAATCAAGTGTAGCATGCATACGTGTTAGGCAAAGTGTCTGCTATATATATTCATATACATATTCTCATGTCCTAATATAAAAAAATTATTTCTACGTTAAGACTAACATTTAGATTCCTACCAAGATTGCAAGCAGGTGATTGACGTAATCAAGGCAGTTTTATTATTATTTTTAATACAAGATTAATAGCAAGAAGAAATAACGATAAAATCTGTTCTGCTTATCTGTTTAAAGAAGGAACCGTTTTGAAATCCAGAGTTAAAATATCAAATTCAAGATAAAGTCTAACAAAATCATCGATTCATTGTATTATAAAAAACTCATAGCAAGAAATTACACAAGGTTTATAAAACCAACTAAACTTACTCCTGAGTTAAATAATAGGAAACTAGACAAAACAAATAAATAAATAATAATTCTTTTCTTTTTTTTTGAATGACTGAAACAAAAATAGAGAAAACAAGTTCAAAAACATTTAGGGCGCAATCTGATAATCATATGCGTCTATCCAAAATCATGGTACTCTAAATCCTCGTCATACTAGTAAGCAAGGCTACGATAATCACAGAGCCCTTGACTTATGCACATATCTCTAAAATCATGGTATTTAACATTTTCGCGGTGCCGCTAGCTTGGCTGCGAAAATCTTAAATTCCCACACCCGAGAAATATATCCAGAGTCAGACTATATGTCCTCACCATGCTGGCTAATGTGACTATAGAAGACTAGATTCCATAACATAGATGACCTAGCCCATATAATTTCATCTTGTCAAAATTAAATTAAATCAATAATGAATACTCAAAAATCAAATTTATCAATGAACATCAAAATTCAAAAATGAACAAAAATCCATCAAATACAAACTCGGATGCAATAGCGATCACCAAAATTCAAATTCGACAATCATCCATCAAAATCAATAATTACAAACTCGAATTCAACAATAATCTATAAAAATCAAATTTAACAACAGAAAGTAAAGATAAAACAAATCATGGAAAAAGAGAGTTTTCAAATCGAAGTTAAATAAGATTCTCAAGGGTCGTCCCAGGAATCTCTCAAAGGTTCCTAACTGTGATTGAGTATCTTCAAAAATATATCCTATTCCTAGTGCAGGCTGTAGTGGTACTCAAGTTCGAATACCACTATATAAACTCGACCTGCATGGGCCACCACTAAAAATGTGTCACGACCCGCGCCCTAGAGTTAGGGCACGAGAACGTAACAACGCCCAGCCTACGTCGTAGTGTCGACGGTAGAACGCTGTCCTAGGTCTCAATGCATCTAACAGTATAAGACTAAATAGTTTATACTCCCCGAATGGGGGTGACATAGCAGATACAGACTCAATCACATCTAAGGTAGAGCATGATAAGGATAGATAAACATAAAATCCAAAAGAGATACAGGAGATAGAAGTCTAAGTGTCTAAGATACATAATCCCAGAAATACATCTCAAAACTCAAATACAGATATAATAATCCACAAAGTAAATACAATCCCAGACAAAATGAAATAACTACCTAAACAACCCCTACTGTGTCTCCTCTAGGCTAGCAGGCAATCCCAGGCCATCTGTAAAATTTATCAACAGGTCCAGTCAGGACAGGAGCGAGCACATTACATCTCAACAGTTCATAGCAGGTTAGAAAATATAATCATGTAGTAAAGTAAGATACAGGTACTGAAAGAAATATTGTATGTAAACAGAGAGAGAGCTGTAATAGAAATATCTACTATAAATAAAGAGCTACCAGTGACTAGTGATTTAGAGCACAAAGTCGACATGTGAACGGCTTGATTTTACATGGCTATACTAAAGAGGCGTACATGGCTATTCTACTTTGGAATTGTTCACATGGCTATTTATACTCTCCCGTACCCCCAATTAATACACAAGGATCCAACTAGGTTATGTTATATGATGCTATGTAACAGCCTCCGAAGGGTAGTAGACCCCGAAGGTGATAGACCCCGAAGGTGATAGACCCCGAAGGTGATAGATCCCGAAGGTGATACATAGTAGTCCTATAAATGGGATAAGGATTCTAGGAAGACTCTACGATCATAAGAGTATATGTCGTAAGTGATCAAAGAACCAATGAAGCATATGATATGCCATGTAAGTGAAACGCACAGAACATGTAGTACCCGATGCTCCCTAAGAATAACATCTCAAGAAGGGATCCATATAGTACCAATCCGTGTGACTAACGTGATAGTACAAGTAAAGTAATCTAATGCAGGAAATAATTCTAAGCAGAATATGAAATGATCAGAGAATGTACTTGCCTCGATAACCTGAACAGCTGATAAGTATAGGGGGTCCAACTGAAGCCACAGAGTCCTATTTAAAGCAACATAGGTTACAAGGTTTCTGGCTCCTAATTAGAATAGCACAAGTCACAACATGTCCAGAAGGGTAATATAAAGTACTACAATGTATTCTACATGAATCTAGGTCAAACTAGGCCAAAGTCAACCTTTGGTCAACTCTGGTCAACTACACTAGTCAAATTAGGTCAAACTAGGTCATGTCCTAACCCAGTAAGTCTTACTAGGCCTAACCAAGACTATCCTAGCAAGCACACATCAATACAAGGCTATACAAGCCAACATACACCCAACTTTATATAGCATGCAATTATTCAATACTCAAATAGGCAAGAATTCACATTGGATATACACTAGGTAATCTATTACTTTAAGCTATATATGTCTACACATATATACACATGTATATATTGGTATTCAACATTAGGTCTATAATCATGGCATTTCAAATGGTTATATAAACCTATATATTACAACACAATATACTAACATATATAAAATATACATACATAGCTAAGTTAACTATATTCATAAATATTTATTTAAGAGGCTATGTGTGTGTATGTGAACATGGCAAAAGGGCAAGTAAGGGTTAAATTGGCATACATAGTGTATACATATCAAAGAGTGTCAAAGTGTAAGTGAACAATGTGTCAAGTGTGATAGTGTCAACATAGTGTAAGGGGGTACATGAGGTAATATAGGATTTGTGTTAACATAGAATATTACATCTCATTAACTTGTATATTGCATACATTACATCTATTATTACATTACATTCATGCTTGCATTCATTCATCATTCATTATTCTCTTGTACCACTATATGCACCATACATTACATACTATGGAACCTACATATTCATTACAAGTCATACTTATGTATGCTTACATTAGATAGGATACTTACACCTCATACATCATTTATTTAACCATTTACTCATGCTTGTATTCTCTATTTAATTACATAATGTATATATATTAACATGGGTTAAATCAAATAGAACATTATATTACACACAAGGGTGCACAAAATGCATATACCGAATAGTAACTCATACTAATAATCAATACTGTACTATCTCAGCACGAATTAAAATTTAGGATTAAAGTATGTTATAGATCTATGTGTTAGCTTTCCGAAACTTTAAACGGATCACGTTTTTGTTTCCGGAAACTCCCGGAATCGCGAAAACACCGAGAACGCGTTTGTCTTTCGTACAGCAGACACTCAAATAATTCTCCAGAAAGTTATAGAAAGAATTAGGCCTACTAATACATGTTTTGGAAAGCTAACTTCAATACGCTTCTTTTAAAAAAAACGGAAGATTAAACCGAGCTTTGAGCTAGAAGTTATGACATTTCTAAGTTAGGCCTGAAATTAAAAACGTGGATAAAAATCATGACGGATTTAGGTAGTTTGAGACAAAAGAACACAAGTATATAACATAATATATCAAGAACTCACTCTCTACACTAATATGTATATATGAGACACTATAGAACACATCTCTAATACAAAAATATGAGATTAAACATGTAATAATTCATTCATACATAACAACAGCACATAGTGTGTCCAAATTTGGGATTTTTCCACATGGACACAACCACAACACAAAGGACACTCCTATGACCTCCAAATGGACCCGAAATAGACACAAATGGAGATACAACTATGGGGTCATTCCTATGGGTTCAAAATAGACCTATATGCATGAGGAAATGAAAAGGAGAAAGGATTTATACCTCCCGGTAGATCGAATCGAAGAAAAGTCTTCCCAGAGCGACACCGACACGTAGAGATTCCAAAAGGACACGAACGAGGTCCAAATCCTCCCAAACTTGGGTAGCTTCCTCCTTGGCTAGAATGGAGAAGGAAAGAAGAAGATTTGGTGGTGAAATGGAATGATTTGGTGGAGAAATTGCTAGAGATTGCTCTCTAGGAATTTGGGGAAGAACAAGAGAGAGAAAAATAGATGGATAATGACAAATGGGAGGCTCAACCCTATCCTTATTGTGGCTGGCCATAAAGGTGGTTTTGTCCTATTAGGAAAAGTCCAAAAGCCCCTTTTCTAGTCTATTTACTAATACATTGGTAAGGGGTTAAGTCGGGGGTAGTTTGGTCAATCCTAAAACACTAATCCATATTAATACTAACCAAAATAATTAGTCTAGTCACTAACTAAAATTAATATCATGTGGACTAAAATTAATATTATGTGGGCCATGCCTAACTAGTGTGTGGGTCCGCTAGAGTCAAAACTACCCCGGGTCCCCGATACAAGTCGGAATGAGTTGAAATTCGAACCCGACTCAAATAACCCCAAAATATTACAATAAATAAATAAATAATTCCAAAATAATTTTAAAATGAAAAATGACAAAAATACCCCTGTTTCTGGAAATTGGGGGTGACAATATGCAACAGATTCTCAGGATTCATGGAGTTCCAGTGAGCATTATCTCGGATTGGGATAGTCGCTTTACTTTCTATTTCTGGTGGAGTCTGCAGATTAGTTTGGGCACTCAGCTCAAGTTTAGTACTGCATACCACCCTCAAACGGACGGACAGTCAAAGAGGACTATTCAGACACTCGAGGACGTGCTGCGGACTTGCGTCTTGGATTTTGGAGGTTCCTAGGAGGATCACCTGCACTTAGTAGAGTTTGCATACAGTAACAGTTTTCAGGACAACATTGAGATGTCACCGTTCGAGGCACTGTACGGGCGTAGATGTCATACACCCTTGTCTTGAGATGATGTTAGAGAGCAAGCTTTATTGGGACCTGGTTGTGGATGCAGCCGAGAAGGTGAAGCTCATCAGAGATCGACTTCACGCGGTGCAGGACAGACATCGGCATTGGGCCGATAGCCACCGTAGACCGTTGGAGTTTGAGGTACATCTTAGAAATAGGATTAGAAGTAGGATTGTTGTTTTGTGATTTTATTGATCATGTTTAATTATTATAGTTAATTTGAGACCATGTTTGTGATTAGATTGGAGATCTAGTTTTTCTGAGGATATCTTCGACACGTGGTACCATACGTTTTGGTGGAGGTGGAAAGCTTAGCCTGTGCTTCATCGGGCCTTTCGTTATCAGCGGGAGAGTCGGTGACGTGGCTTACAGGCTAGATTTTCCACATGGATTAGTGGGAGTCCATAACATATTTCACGTGTCGCAGTTGAGACGATACGTGGCGAACCCTAGCCATGTACTCGATCATTCAGAGATCGAGATAGGACCTACTCTTAGCTATCCAGAGCAGCCTGTGGAGATTTTAGGCGCATGCATGTGGGCTCATAGACCAAGGGCGCAGGACTTGACCCTCTGTTGAGGGTTGAAGACTCTTAGTAATCCCTTCAGATGCTGGACTTGACCCTCTTTTGAGGGTTGAAGAATCTATCCAAGTTATAGTTGTTGCTTCAAGGTCTGTTGTGGTAGACCCGGATGTTATGGGACCCTCTGGGGCTGACTCAGACAAAGGAAAAGGCCCCTGGTGGAAGACAGCCCCTCTGTTCCATCTATTTGGGGACAGTGTTGGGTCCTTCCAGAGACTCAGCTCCGGCGGTTGGTGGTTCCGTCAACATTGTTGGAGAGACGAAGGTCACAAATATCGAGGCTACGGCCTCGAACGCTGAAGGTACGACGATTGAGTCTCCTATAAGCCAAGCGGTGGCTACGTCGTCAGCCTCAGGTGTGAATGCCTTTGTAGGGTCAACTCCTCTCTCGGCTCATATAGTAGCTCCGACAACTCCTGCTATGACATCTTAAGTGTTGGCCGATGCAGATGCATAGGTAAAGTTCATCGTTGAGGTCATATACAAGATGTTGAGGAGGGGGTGTCGGCTTGCTGGACGTAAGCGAAAGCTTCGCGACCGCAAAGGGCACAGCACCCCCGTATATCAAGCTGATACGATGTCACCAGGGCCATGACCATATGTCTGAGATTATGGAAGCTTCTGTCACTGAGCTCGATCATCGTCTTGTCGAACTCCAGAACATTCGACGAAATAATTTTTTCGCTTTGATCGAGGAGGTGTAGAGCAGGCTAGTAGCTGTAGTTGAGCTGGCCTACTCTGACACCATGGCTATCTGGAAGCAAGAGTTGGCCGATGCTGAGACAAGGGAGCAGAGGTTATCCTCGTCGATTGAGGAAAAGGCAAATCTGCGAGAATCTCTGAATGTCAGCATAGCAAAAGTTGATGCCAAGATTCGTCTCCTTCAAGGGCAGCGAGCTCAGCTTCTGGCCGATTCTGAACAGGCACAGGCTGAACATGTCCGGCTTAAAGAATAAATGGCGAGTTTCACTCGCCATATGGCCTTCCTGATCCGTTAGAAGAAGGAACTGGACGATAAACACGCAGCTGAACTTTTTTCCGAGGCTAGACAAATGAGGCGCCATAAAGCCGAGCGTCGAATTTTGGCGACTGTGGAGACCAGGGCTGAAGACTTGAAGTGTCAGATTGAGGAGCTGTCCGCCGATCCTTAGGTCTCCATCCTTTATTTGGTTACTTTTGGTTAGAGACGTATCTGTCTCTCTCTTTTTTCTTTTTTTTTTCTTTTTTTTGGTTTGCAAATATAGATCTTCCACTTCTTATTTTGAAGAAATAAAGAACTTTTTGCTTTGTTCATTTTCTGTGACTTTTGGTAGAACTATTATCTTTTGCGCACCTTTATTTCTAGGTACAGATAATAAGTTGCCCATGAAGGAAACCGACATATTCACTCAGAGGTTATATAGACGTGGTAGGAGTAAACTCTATAGAGATATATAGAACAACTCAGAGGTGATGTGAACGTAGATGTTCTATGATTGACATGCAATAACGCGAGGATTGTTGTATGGGATGTTTACTCAGAGGTAATGTGGATATGGTAAACATAGTAATGAGCATGATCCTACGTAGTATAGAATTCTGCTTTATGGGGTATAGAGAAGCAACTCAGAGGTGATGTGGACATGGTTGTTCTCCTACTGGGGATGCAACGGAACAAATGGGTTCCAGAAGCACTTGATTGTCAAAGAAGGGGAGTGAACTTGGTTATCAGGTTCACAAATTCCCTTGTTGGGAAGAGGGAAGTACATTTTGAAGGATGTCAAGAGTAGTACTTCTTTAGGAACTTGTCATTGATGGGCATCATGAACAAGTCCCCATTAGGTTGAGCGAGACAGTAAGCACCATTTGAGTATACTGTCTCAATGATGAAGGGTCCTTCCCATTTGGGTTTGAACTTTCCCGGTGTCTTGTGAGTCATCACCATCGGTCTCCTGACTGCCGAAACCAGGTTGCCTACTTGGAAAGTCCTCTGTTTGACTCTTTTTTTAAAAGCTTGTAAAATACGGGCTTGATAAAGTTCGATGCGCTGTTGAGCCAAGAGGCATTTTTCATCCAACGCTTCCAACTCTTACAGACGGCGACGTTGATTGTCTTCTTCCATCAGCTGGTTCGTGATCGCCACTCGGAGTGACGATATCTGGATCTGTAGAGGCAGTATTGCTTCGCTTCCATAGACCAAAGCGAATGGTGTGTTACCCGTCGGGGATCGTACCGTCGTGCGATAGGCCCAAAGGCATTCACCGAGCTTCTCGTCCCAGTTGTGCTTGTTGGATGACATGACCTTTTTGAGTAGCTTGACGATTGTTTTATTAAAAGCTTCAGCCAATCTGTTTGCTGCAAGATTGTAGGCGGTTGATGCCACATTCTGAATACGATGCTTATCGCAGAATCTACTAAACACATGGCTGATAAATTATGGACCGTTGTCATGGATAATCCTTAGGGGCAGTCCAAAATGGTAGATGACGTGATGCTTGATGAAGCTGATCACCTTTGAGCTTTTTACCGTTGTCAATGGTACTGCTTCTGCCTATTTAGAGAAGTAGTCGGTGATTACTAGGATAAACCGGTGTCCCTTAGATGAGGAAGGGGTGATAGGTCCCACTATGTCCATGCCTCAGGCTTCAAATAGTCAAGAGGTGACCGTAGGATGTAGAGGCTCTGACCGTCTATAGGTGAAGTCGGTGTGTAGCTGGCAAGCATGACATTTCTTTGCATACTCGACAGCGTCAACCATCATGGTGGGTCAGTAATAGCCCGTATATCAAAGTCGATCCTATAGCTTAGGACCTGGTTGATGGGCTCCGCATGTTCCGTCATGAGCTACTCGAAGAGCTTTGGCTGCTTTTTCGTTTGATAGACATCAAAGGAGAAGTCCATCATAGGAGTGTCGGTACAGCATTTTAGTGGTTGTATCTTAATAGAACCGGAATGAGCACCTTCTGGCTGCGACTGCTTCTTTTAGGTCCTCCGGGAGGATTTCGTAGACGATAAAGTCGATAAACGGGAACCTCCAGTCTCTGACGTTGAAGTTGGTGTCTGTATCCATGACATAAGTTATCTGCATGCACAAATTTTTTCTGGGGCATGCCAAATCCCGGTCCACAATTGTAATAAAGTGTTGTGTGCCGACCGGTGCTGCTAATGAGGCAGCAAGGCCAGCCAGAGCGTCAGCTTCTATATTTTGTAGCTGAGGCACATATTCTATGAAGAATTCAGTAAAGGTTGAGATGCTGTCCAACGCTGCTTTGTGATAAGAGAATGGGTCTTTATGGCGGACCTCGTATTGTCCTCGAACTTGATTGACGACAAGTTTCTAGTCACCGTAAGACTCGAGGTATTCTACCCCCAGCTGTTTTGCTAACTGGAGTCCCATAATGAGGGCATTGTACTCTGTAAAATTGTTGGAGTACGTCTCTGAAAGGGAATAGGCACGCTGGATGACCAACTTGTCGGGAAAGATCAGGATACCCCTACTCCTGCGTTGATCTGGCCTTTGGGGCTTGTTCTTGAAGCATCGTCGAAGAATATCCGCCAGACTGGATTTTCTTCGATAATGTTTGATTCTCGCACCTCAGCTGGAATCTCTTCATAGAGTCTAGACGATTCCGGAATTAGATGCGCGGCTAGGAAGTGAGCCAGTGCTTGGCCCTGGACAACTTTTTACGGGACAAATACCATGTCATATGGTGTCAATAGTATCGCCCAAGTAGCCAATCGGGAGTTTAGCGCTCCCGGCTTATCATGAGGACTCTGAACGGGTTGATTCGAGAGTTGAAGCAAATTGTCTGTCCCGAGAAATAATGGCGAGTCTTCTGGATGGCAAACACCAAATCTAGACACTCCTTTTCGACAGAATTGTACCAGTGTTTGGCCCCTATCATTGTCCTACTGAGGTAGTAGATGGCTTAGTCGTGGCCCGCATCATTGTTCTGGGCCAACAAAGTGCCAAGGGAATTATCCATTGTGCAGACATAGAGTAGAAATGGTTTGCCTGCAATGGGTGCCACCAAGACTGGGGGGCTCGTCAGATAAGCTTTGATGTTGTCGAAAGCTTTCTGATATTATTCCGTCTAGATATAGGAGACTCCCTTCCTCGTGAGCTTGGTGAAAGGCTGGCATTTCCTGGAAAGGTTCACGATAAACCTTCGGATGTATGCGAGACGTCCCTGCAGGCCTAGAAGTTCTGTTCGAAGGGTCCATGTCAAGGACGGCTTTAGTCTTCTTCGGGTCGACATGGATGCCTTTTGCAGTAATAATGAAGCCCAAGAACTTTCCATTGAAAACCCCAAGGAAGGATTTGGCGGGGTTCTTCTTGAGCTGATATGCCCGCATGAGATCGAAGACTATCTTCAGATCTTGTAGGTGATCGTCTCAAAGACGGCTCTTGACGGCGACATCATCAACATAGCATTTGACTGTTTTACAAAGGTGTTGGTGGAAGATGGTGCTCATAGCTCTTTGGTATGTGGCACCTGCATTCTTCAGGCCAAAGGGTATTACTGTGTAGCAGTAAACCCCCTTAGGAGTCCTGAACGAAGGTTGCTTTTCGTCGTCTGGAAATATCTTGATTTGATTGTAGCCCGAGTAGCCGTCCATGAAGGATATGCGCTCGAAGCCACATTTATTGTCGATCATTACGTCGATGATCAGAAGTAGAAACTCGTCCTTCGGACAAGCCAAATTAAGGTCCCGGAAGTCAATGCAGACCCGGACCTTTTCGTTCTTCTTGGTGCCGGGGACGATGTTGGCTACCAACTCCGGATGTTGCTCTTCGCGAATAAACCTGCTACCCAGGAGTTTATCTACTTCTTTGTCAATAGCGTCCATAATATTGGGACAAAAGCGTCGTTGTTGCTGCTTAACGGGCTTAGCATTAGGTAAAATATTAAGCTTGTGCATTACGACTTGAGGGTCGAACCCCAGTATGTTTTCGTAACTCCAGGCGAAGACGTCGATGTATTCTTTAACCAGTTGGACCAAAGATTCTCGGTCCTTTCCCGCCAAGCTCTTGCTGATGAAAATAGGTTTGGATGAAGATCCATCCCCGAGGTCGATCTGCTCGACTTCATCTTCGGTAGGGGGTCTCATAATTCAAAGCGAGATTCCCATTGTGCACCTAGGCATTTAGCCCAGGATCCTTCTTCGAAGAACTCTATTGTTTGATTGTCGTATTCATCTTCTGAAGGTTATGCAGTTGTCATGTTGGCTGACAGCACCTTCCTGAAGATTGGGTCGACACTGGTGTTGGAGTCCCAAGTTGAAGCCTCAGACGAGTGAGAGTGTGCGATGTCTTCTGCTTTTAAACTTTTTGGTGTTGTTGGGGGTGTGATGTAGCCCACCCCCCCCCCCCTCCGTCGAGTACGGTGATAATAGTCTTGTGGCTTCCCTTTCGAAATAGAAAGTCGTAAGGAAAGACATCGGCCCTTGCTATAGTTTAGACCCTGGTCGCTTTTCAGGTTGTAGCCCATCTTTTGGATGAGATACTTGGCTCGATCATTCTACCAATAAATTTACATACTGCCGGTGTCGAGTTCTGGCTCCGTCGGTGGAAGGTCTTGGTGATGCTCGACTTTGTCGAAGATGATAGGTTTCTCATCCTGGTTTCGAAGCGGGACTATATAACAGACTCCTTGGTACAGGATGACTCAATTTACATGATTAATAGTCGTTATCTGTGTTTGCAATGACTGTAGAGCATTATCTAGAATATACATGGCATTCCAATGTGGAAGACTAGAATAATTGAAAGACACCATTTTATTGATAAAATACGGGATCTTGTCTCTAGGGATTATGTCATCAAGGGACGGTGCATCCACATTGGCGGATATGTACTCTTCCAGTTCTTCGTCAGTGGCTGAGGTGGTTCGGGAGAACCTATTGGAAGCTTGGCCTTTGTCGGCTCTGGTGCCGATAGAGATACGTGGGCCTTCTCTTGATACTTAAGAGGGGCTAAAGACTGAGGAGGTCTGCCTTTAAGCTGTACCTTGAGAGGTGCCTCAGTTGGTGTTCCGGCGACTGGTGCCTTCCCACGTGGTTTTGCTACGAGAGGAGCCGACACTTGGGGAGGCTTCCTCTTGAGTCGTATCTTCAAAGGGGCTTCAGTGGATGCTCCGCCTAGAGAAGTTGGTGCCCTCCCGCGAAGTTTGACCACTATAGGAAACGGTGTTTGAGGCAGCTTCCCCTTGAGTCGCACTTTCATGGGAGCGTCGATTATCATTTCTGCCTCCAAGTCAGCTTTGGCTTCGGCTTCATTATCGACATCATTAGCTTCATCTTCGAGATGAATCGACTTATACAGATCAGAGTCGGCGAAGAAGGCCTCAATCCCTCTGAAAAGATCGACACAAGCGAACTCTATTCGGATTATGTCGTTGGTGGATACGTACTTCATACATTGATAGAGAGTGGATGGTACCACTATGTATTCGTGTAGCTACGACCGCCCTAACAAGATGTTGTAGTTGACGTCCGCATCCATAAGATAACATGTCACTTCGGTCTGGAGATCACCGATATGACACTTCAGCCAGATCTTCCCTAGCGGCTCACTCTTGCTGGCGTTGAAGCCACTGATTGCAGTGTGGGATGCTGTCAAATGATGCATCGGGATCCCCAATATCAAGAGCAGAGCTTGAAAGATAATACTGAGAGAAGATCTCGGGTCGATTTGCATTCGATCCACCTTGATGGCACCAACGTACCTTGTATAATACCTTGGTCTGTTGTGTCTGTTGTTCTTGAGAAGCATGTCTTGTTGAGTGAATGTGATATTGGGGATGATCTCCCCCACACTATGGCAGATTTGACATGCTGTTGGATCGTCCTTAGGCTGCTTGACCTGACTGATGAAAGACTCAGCATCCTTCAGGTCTTCGTAAAGAGCCTCCCGATTATCTTTAGACCGGTAGAGGAGCTCGAACAAGGACAGCCGAACTAGAGTACTTGAAAATTGTGCCAGTATGTCAAAGTTGTGGGATTTGGTTAACCCCGAAGCGTTGTCTCTTCGTAGAGGCCTGTCGAAGCGAGCCTCCTTATGCTTCTGTTTGTCAGTTGCTGGAAGTTGGGAAGGACCTTCACCTTGAACAGCCGAGGTGGTGACGGGAGGTGCCACTTCGATAGGGGCTTCCTCAGGCTGAGCGTTCTGCTGTGAACGCATTTGTACAGGAAGTGCCTCCTCGGGGGAGGAGGTCAACATTCGACAAGACTTGGTCTTCTTGCCTTTAGCTTTGGAGGTAGAATGTACCTCCGGTTGAGTCAGTTCTGGAGCGAGATCTGGATTAACCCACATGATCTCCCTCAGAGAAGTGGTGAGTGGAATCAGTCCACTCGCTTTGTCACGAGTCGGCGAAAGGTTGACCACCTCCAATGTCGCCTTCGGGATGGGGACAACAACCTCTTGAGTTGTAACAGGCGGTAAGGTGTCGAACTAGAGTGACACCATATTGGCCGAGATTGCCTTCTCCTCGTAATCGACTGAGATGACGTACACATTGATCATGCATTGTATGTAGTTCTTGACGATGTAGTAGTCTTGAGTTGGATGTCCAACGAACCGATAGTAGTGACAGTACCTCGGGTTGCCCACTCTACCCACCTCATCAGGGCACTTAGGATCAGGAAACTTGATCTTATCGCTCCGTTTTAGCATCTCGAAGAGTTGTATGGTGTCCTCGTTATTGAAGGAGTAGACCTCCTTTGACCTCGGTACAGGTGGAGGCTTCTGAGCGGGCCCCTGTGTGCTCTTTGAATCATTGCCAGTCAATGCCTGCTTCCCTTTCACCTCACGTCCACTGTTGCTGGTAGCAGGCAGTTTTCCTTTGTCATTGAAAGCGGGGAAGTTAACCCCCATAAGACGAGCATTACGTGCCTTCTTCTTAGCAGCTTCGGCCTCGATGATCAACGAACTCCAATCGGGAGGTTGAGCAGAGTTGAGCCAGCGTTTAATTGCAGGGATCATGTTCATGCTGCAGGAATCGATGAGTGCAAGTTCTGGCATACCCAGAGGCAACCTTAGGCATGCTTGTCGAAAATGCTCGATAAAGGCTCGAACAGTCTCCTTCTCTGTATGATGCACTTCTATGAGGGACAAAATGGTCATGTATCTCCCTTCATCGTAGAATCGATCGAGGAAGAGGCATGTCAAGTCGTTAAAGGATGATATGGAGTTATCGAGGAGACTACAGTACCAGTCATAGGCGACTCCTTTCAATGCCCCGACGAACAGGCTGGTGAGTAGGGCATCTTCCTTCGGGAGATGTCTCATTTTAGACTGGAAGTAGGTTAGATCCCGACGAGGAGAATCCTTCCCATCATATGACGTTAATGTTTGTGGTTTGTATTTAGGAGGGTAAACCACTTTATTCCACTCGAGGGGGCAAGGTTGTGGGATTCCCATCTTCTAACGTTTTTTCTGCCTATTTCGTGTCTCGAAGCGCTCGTGCAGATCTCTGATCATCTTGACCAAATCCTATGTAGAGCTGGAAGAAGGCGAAGGTGGTACAACATGAAGCTGGGTATTTGAAGGAGCCGACATCCGAGGTGAGACATGATGATCTGCACCCGAAGATACCCATTGAGGGGGTATACTCGATTCTCCATTGGCCCATGGGTCGGGACTCGTTAAGACAGGTACCCTTGCTAATGATGGAGATGCCAGAGTGGTCCAAATTTCAAACACCGTTTGGATCAAGATTTACATGGAGGCAGAGAGGGTTTTGAGGCCTCCCTCCAGAGTGTCCATGCGTTGTATGATGTCTAGAGCCGGAGTGTTTGGCTCTCCTTCATCACCACCCCCTGCCATGTAGACTGGCATGACATGGGTGGAGGTGGATGGATCGGTCGAGGCTTTGCTTTTGACCTCACTTTCTAGTAGAAGAGCCTCTTCTTCTGAGGCCTCGCCCTGGCTACCCCCATCTACGTCGGGGTTGGTTCTTTAGAGGACATCCTCATCTTCGAAAGGGTTGTCATGGATAGCAGGAGTTTGATCACTCCTAGCTGATGCTTCCGCTGGAATTTTCTTCCTTTACCGGGTGCTCTTAAACACGCCTGAGGATGGAACCATCGTTTTCCTTTTCCTCGATTGACTCTTGGACGACGTTGCTGAGGTCGAGGAGTTGGTAGTTGCCTTTCTCCTTGATGAGTGAGAGTTGAAGACAACATGGCAAGAAACGACCTTGGGCTCTGACTCATCTTCAATTGGCACCTTCTTTTCGAGACGACGTAGGATGGGTGCAACAGATTGTAGTCGCTGGAACACAGACTGCCTGGATAATGGAGCCGTTGTTTTGCAATAACAGTTGTTGATGGTGACCATGGCACAAATGTGCCCCGCGAGTGGCGTATCGTGCTTAATGGTCAGCTCTCCTGATCTGTGTTTGTGAGTGATCACATTATGTAAATCATGAAGAAAAAGTTTTACTTTAACGCCCCTTCAGGCGCATGGCGAGGCAAAGTGCCGGGATGGTCATATGAATGTTGCACCCCTGATCCAGTTCTGGCACATGAGATGCACCTAGATCATTGGTGGAGGAGCAACATGTATTGCGACTTGAACCCACTTCATGCACACAACCCACGTTGGCGTATGGGTTCAAAGTCACAAGTTTTGCCTCGCACGACTTGGTTCCAAATGCAAAAGATGCGTCCAAGCGAGACGGGGACTTTGAGAGTCGGCTCGTATCTGGTGCAAACGCACTCGAGTCGACTATGTACAATTTACCATCGACAGTGCGTATGATTTTGAGCGCGCATCTCTAGTTCACTATAGGCGTAGCAAATTTGGGGCGCATAGCCCGTGCTGCATAGATTTTTTCGTACCAGCCCGCAAAGACGCATAGTACTCAGAATCCAACTCATCTTCGCCATGACAATAAGTGATTCTTTCAAAGACAGAGGCCCTCTCTTGCACGCCAGAGTTCATATACAGGAAGCTGGATGCGCCTTTGTTTTGTCGGTGCATCATCTTTAACTTGGAAGAGGATAGTTGGAGAATGCAGTCAATACTGCATTTCTCTGACAGATGTGCTGTACTGGTAGGCACATCTTGCTTGTTGAGAACGTCAGCAGGAAGGGTGGGCTGCGGTGGCGCGTCCCCTTCAGCGGTGGTGCTTGGTGCATCAGCTTTGCGCACCCAGACTTGGCGAGTCTTCTTCGGCTTTGGTAGCCACTTCGAAGGAATTGTGCTGCCTTCAAATATAAACTCCTCATATGCCTGTTGATTGAGGTGCACCACGAGTATCTTGTGGGAGGAGCCAAGCTTGGTGTCGTCGGATTATGACACAACTTTCTCGTCAGAAGAGAAAGAAGTCCCCAGCAGAGTCGCCAGCTTGTTTGCCATTGAAAATATGACAAGATTTTTTTGATTGATAAAACTTTGGTATTTCAATTACAAACAGAATAGTATACAATATAGGACTTAGACGTAGTCCTAGGAGTACACTTTTGTTTTTATCTAGGAACTGTATCGGTGGAGCAAGTGGTAATGCGTTGACTCCGTTGACGATATGACGATGATCTTGAATTCTCTGAAGGTCTGGACTGCTCTGGATGTCGGAGCATTTTGAGGAGAAGTAGATATTACGTGTCTCTTCTTGTCTCTGTATGTAGATATGATAATCACTGTGTGTTTGAAGGAATGATCCTTCTATTATATGCAGCAGACTTGTCTGCTCATGCGTGCATATGTAGGATGCGCCTGTACGTAGGAACGCCAGGTGGCTGATGCTGTGGGGCGCATGGACGATGCGCCCTAAGTTGAAGCTAAATCTGTTGAACTTCTCTGTTAGGCTGCAGTGGAGCTGACACGTGACAGTTGTGGAGATTCGGTTGTTGCTGAGATTTTGGGTGGTTAGCACCCATTCTTGAGCAGAACTGAGTCAGAATACACGTGGCGCATGTCTGTGCCTCAAAGATCTCTGATTTTGTGGAAGATGATCTGTCAGGATATGCCTAGGATTAGGTGCACGAAGGATGACTAGGTTTATGATAGACCAGTCTAGGTGCATGGCTTCGGAGGAGCTGGCTAAGTTTTGGGCACATGGCTGTGGTGGCACATGCAAAGACTTAGCTTTTGTCTTTTTGGATCAGGAGCAAGTCGGGGGTGCATAACTTTTGAGGCGCATGCAGAATTCTAGGTGCATGGCTGCGAGGGCGCATGCGAATGATCGGTCGACCACGTGGCAAGGACAGCTGCAGCTGACAAAAAAGGCAAATAATGATGCTGACGTTAGCGGCTCTTTGTTTCTTACAAAATATTGCTGATTGGTCATTCTTTGGGGGATGTGCTGCCAACTCTGTCATGTTGTATTAAATGCTTGATGGGTAACAAGTTGTAATGGGCGCATCAGCTCGTGCCATGCTAGGCGCATGTGTCGATATCCCATCGGTACAGAGCGCATGGTGCTGACGGCGCATCTACCACATAGCGCAGCCTCATTGGTCTGTCTGTTGAATTTTTCTAGGCGTTAAGGAATGTTTTGACTTGGCTGAATACGAAGAGGCAGATTTATCGTCATTAATGCAAATTTATTGCTCAGAATATGAGGAAACTGCCACTTGGCGTATGGGCGAGGGTTGCCCCGGCCTATAAATAGCTTTTGTGAAGATTACTCGTTTCACTTGGCTTTCTCTCATGGAGACGAACTCGATCGGTACCCTGCCTCAGCGAATTATTGATCCCCTCGTTCGCAGAAGCTTTAATGACGAACTCCTTCTGAAGACGAAGATATGCCGAGTTGGTTTATTCACCATCGGCCCTGTTTTCGTACAAGCCTGTGAAAGTGCCTGTTGCATCCAAATATCGGGATTGTCGTGTCCCGACACAGGCTGAAGGTGCCTGTTGTATCCAAAGATGGGGTAGTCGTGCCCTAATTTTTGTTAGGCTATAAGAGCCGTAAATTGGGGCTATCGTGCCCCAATTTTATTAGGCTAGAAGAGCCACTCCTCCTGCTATAGTGCCCTCACGTCGGCGAGGAAGTGATTTGCTCTAAATATGATGGGATGATGCGCCTGGGTGAGGCCTCAGAATGATGCAACTGACAAGTGATGTGCCTGGCGATAACACTTCAAGAGATGCACCTGACAAGTGATGCGCCTGGCTGTAGCTTTTAGGAATTCTCCTTTGCAAAAGAGTTTTAGAGATGTAATCGACTTTTATATGAATAAAGGCCTATTTTCGTATCTATTTGCTATTTTTTCTGATGTGCCAAGTATTCTGCTTTCCTGGCGTATGTTGATTTTTGGTGCATGAGAGTTAGGGCGCATAGGACCTCTGTCTTTTAGATGTGCCTAAAATTCCATGCTTCGATATTTGGGTCGACAAGTTTGGGTCGAAATGGCATCCCAAATTCGAGTCGGAAATAAAAGTGACTTTGTATGGTAAATCAAGATTGGGTCTTATGTCAGGAAAGTCGTACGATAAAAATGAAGCACAAGATGGTGTTTTCGATTAGGACACGAAGGTCATGGGTGTAGGGTGTCTCGACTAGATCATGCATGTGAAGTTGGTTTTGAGAAAACTAGTCTTATGCTCCTAAATTACAACTTACGGCAATGTGCATAAGATAATCATAAATAAAAGTGGGAAAGATCAAATGGCCTAAATTGATCCAAAAGTTGCGATACAAAATATTACAAGGGAACAAGTTTGAGTGGGACATGATATATCAAAATGAAGATAATCGTGTCTACTACAAACTCATGAAGGAAGTTTCCTGATATTGACATCTCTGACGCTCCAGAAATCAAAGTCATATAAAGAACATTTGTTTATCTAGAATACTCTCTCTAGGGTTCTCATCTCTATTTAACTATCAAAATCACATACAATACTTCCTAACCATACTCTAAACTATTAACATAATACTCAAGGACAGACCAAATGCAAGTCACCAAGCCATCACACTATGAAGAACCTATAATGAAATGAGACTCTACAAGCACCTGGACTAAAGAACTGAAAGTATCCTTACTCTTAAGCTAATTGATGATGGAACAAGATCTATAATAACAGAAATGAAACGATAGAGATGACATGTTAGGACCCTTCTCAAGATACAATCTGATAATCATACGCATCTGTCCAAAATCATGATACTAAGAATCCTCGCCATGCCAGTAAGCAAGGCTGTCAAGACCCGCACCCGCTTTCCGGATACGAGACGTGTCCAAGCCAGCCTACGCCTCAGAGTCGACGGTAGAATGCTGTCACGGCCAATATGCTCAAAATTATAAAATATACATTTATTGCTCATTCACATTATTAAATCAAGTTTACAAATTACAAGGTTTCACAACTTCACATTTGCTAGAAAATACAATATCTCAAAAATAGAAAAGGCAGCTAATTCAACTATCTAGGTTGACCTCAGCATACCCATGTCTTTTCAGTGCTAAGAGTGATCGTAGCTAAACCTGAAAAATGTTGGTTTCCAGTCAGGAATGGAACAAGCACACAAATCGACGGCAATGTGAAAACATAATAGAATTCACAAGTCATGAAAATAACACATGTGAAATGAAACTAGAAAGTAACTGATATCATGGCATGTCAAGAAAGAAAGTAGATAACACTACCACATGATGTATCCACTAAACGAGCATGTAAATGGGGTGACATGGCAATCAAGGAAAACAAATAAAAGACCACTATCTATGTGTTTTGAAATATCTGGTTCGACATGTGAACGGCTAAAGAGTAAATCCGGCACCCTGTACGTGTCATGTGCAGCTGCTATCAGTCAAGAATAGACATTTTAGGGATGTTTCTGGGTAGTCCACATGTCTACTAAGATATTTCTCCGCCCAGCTAGTACTCATGGAATCCAGTCGCAAGCATGGCAATCATGTAAAAGACAGTCACGAAGTATAAACAAATCCATGATACTAATCTTCGTGTGACGAGCGTGTCAACAAGCAGCAAGACATATGTATAAAAATGAAACGTAAAAACTACTATGAATCGAAAAGCAATCAGAAAGTGCACTTGCCTGGGGTCCTTAGCTGGTGAAACTGATAGTCCTGTCAAATCCAGAATAGTTCTATTACCTAGGTTCGATATAATGGAGCCCGGGTCCACAAGAAATTAGATATATGATTAGTCACGGTAAGAATTGATATTGGAAGGAATTTTAGTATAAGACAAATTATCCCTTTAATCCTAATATATGTTTTTAAGGAAAATTATTTATTTATAAAATTATTTAATCATAACCTTTTTAGAAATAACTATATTAATACTAATGATAAAAAATAATAACAAGAATAGTGAAACCCCCGTTAATACGCATAGGTTATATAGGCCTAAAAATATAAATAGAATCTAACTAAATATTTGGGGAACCCGATTTACCCATAAATCAATTTCCTAAATACATATATAAATACTTGCCCCCAAGATAGGGCTTAAAGCCCAACAGGATATTTTTTATAAATAACATTTTAGAAAATTATTTAACATATATACTTAACAAATACAATATACGTATAAGTAATACTAAAAATATAACAATTTACATATAACACAATAATTACCTATGCCTGCACGTATTGTATTCCACCACCAATAATGTATAATCTATCAAATACCACATATACATATACTGTACACACGTTTAATATATATAGTCAATAACACAATACCCCTAATTAATACCCAAAATATTGTACTGCTTACAATACTAATACACATATATGTACTTACTAATATACAATGATATAATAACAAAACCAATAAATAGTAATAATAAGGAGAGCTTTCACTTCATTTTCTGTAGAAAAATTAATATAAAATAACCATAACTTTCCTTCTTTAAAATAGTGACTCTTCCTTATTTTAAGTCATCCCTAGGAATAATTGAAGAGAAAGAGAGAGAGAAAAGAAAGGAATTAGGTGAAGGAAGACTGAAGGGGAAAAACTCACCTGAGCTTTCGAAAATTGGCTACTCATCGGTCGACTTGTCGACAGAGGGCTTAGGCGCGGGCTGATCCTGGCGGTTCTGAGGTACCGGTGGACGTGCACGGCGGTTCGTATCTGCCGTCGTGGGTCGGGTTTGCGGAAGGCGGCGTTGGATCTTCGAGAAGAATGGTGGTGCGACCCTATCGTTGCCGGTCCTCGCCGAGGTCGACGGCGCCCTTAAGGCCAGCAACGTGGAGGCGAGCTCAGCTCCGCTTTTCCACGTGGCTGCTACGGTCGGGTGGGTGGAACAGCCGACGTTGCTCGGCTGTTGGCGTCACCAGGTTGAAGGGTCTGGTTGCCTAGATGTAAGGCGGCGGGCTGGCGAAGTTGATCCCGACGGCGGGCTCTGTCCGCAGGCGGGCGACGTTCGAGAAGGCTTCGTCGACGGTTCCTCGGTCGCGGTGGAGGAGTGGCAAAATTGCGTCGAGAAGGTCAACGTGGAGAGTCGGGCGAGGTCTCACGGCCTCGGCGGTCAGTCACAGCGGAGGTAGAGGTGGCGCTCACCATAGACGATGAGCTCGTAGCGGATCGGTCGCGACGCTCGTGGATGCGCGGCGGAGAGAGGTGCCCACGTACGATGGTTGTGAAGGTAAGTGGAGGTTGTGTTGGGGTTGCTGTTGGTAGAGGTTGATGATTTTGCTCCTCATGTCGGGTGTGTCCGATACGAACTGGATTTGTAATGTGTGATGGAATAAGATGGACACGGACACACAGGTCCGGACACGGTGGTTCTGTGGTGGTGATCATTTATGGCGGTGGTTCGGTTGCGGTTGCGGAGGAGATGGTGAATAACCGAGGCTGGCCTTGGATGGCAGTGTAACCTTCGAGGGTTGTCAAGATTGTCCGGGTGACATTCCCAGCAATGGAGGGTGTAGTATGTTTCGATGTTGGAAGAAGTAGCACATGGATATATTTTAGGGAAGAGTCATGGAGGTATTGGCTTTGGAGTCGATTCTCTCGGTTTTGATATACATTGTGTTATATGTAAACAAAGATGAATATTTGACTGAACAGATAAGGCCGAGATCAAGCTAGCTCTATAGGCTTAGGCTTGTTCGGTTGGCATGTATAACTATAGGATCGATTCATGTATGGGATTTAGATTATCTTAGATATTTACCAGGATTGTTATCAATCAGAAAGTCAAATTGGTTCAATTTATTAGTATGATATATTTGTTGTTGGGAAACTAAGAGAAGGATTCCTGGTGGATAAGGGCTAAAAGTCTTAATAGATAAGTCCCCGTTTTATTTAAATAAGCAAGTTTAAATCAAAATTCCTTAGTAGATAATAACATAATAATCAATCATTAACCTACTAAATCCATAAGTAGATAATATTATTTATTTAAATCAGCATCTAATATTATCCAAATAATTTATTACTTTATCAAAGAAAGTTCGATAACATTCGATGCTAGCAAAATTATTTTAAAGTATATCCATACTAATCAAAACCTCATGAAAAATAATAATTCTTTTATAGGGGTCAAGTTGTAAACGGTTTTAAATCAAGACAAAATTAACTATAAACAGTTTGTATATAATACTATTAGTTTAAACCAATATTTAGAATTTATCAAATAGTTTAAACGATATTTGGCAATAGCAGAAAAAATCATTTCAAATATATTATTATTATTAAATCAAATCTTAACATAATTTGGCAGAATTCTTTTGATTGAAATAATAGGATTTTCAGATCGCTTCTTGAAGCCAATAGTTTTGAAAGCCCAAAATCTTTTGTCATACAAATAATGGATTTTTTGAATAAATATTTTTTTAAACGAAATTATGAATTTAAATTAGTTTTCAAAATACAGAAGAAAATAATATCGTAATATTTTATACAAAGTTTTCTTTTCTTTTTCTTTTTTTTAAAATTTACTTTCTAAGAAAAAATATGTTTTAGAAAAATAATTAAAATAAATGATTAATTAATAAAATTAAAAATTTGAGAAGAAGGGTTACAAATCTACCCACCTTAGAAAAATTTTGTCCTCGAAATTTCAAGGATACGGCGAGGTATGACTAAGAAATGTAATCAAGAAACAAATTTTCAATTAATACGAATAAGTACGACAAATGATATAATCAAGAGAAGAAATAATTCATGATCGAGCGCCAATTGCGGATAAGATAAAAATAATAGACGTAAGGAATGTGATTTGGCACGATCAACCTTTGGTCAAGATGGTCTAGTTGACAACCGAAAATGTTTTGAGAACGATCAAGAATCGAAATGGTTTGGGACGACCAAATTATAGTCAACATGGTCTAGTCATGACCAAAATTATAAAAGGATGATCAAAATTTTAGATGTAATCTAAACAAGGTTATAGTCACTTAGATATAATTTAAGATACGGCACGATCAAAACTAATCGTGTAAGTCATCCAAGCATGATCAATTAAAAGTTTTTGGCACGAGCGTGAACATGATCAAAATAGTTATGGTCACGATAAGAATTAGCAATAATAGGGTTAAGACATAGGCACGACTATAATTATGGTCAAACAGTTTAGTCACAATCAAGGTCTTGAGGAATGATCAAATTCAAATTCGTTTTGGCACGATTATCTCGATTAACTATTTAAGCAAATTGTTTAGGCACAATTATAGAATCAAAATCTAGAAAATCTGTGAATTGACATAATCGAAATATGATCAAAGTAGTCTAGTTGCGATAAATGAAAGTCGTTAAAGATGAACCAAATCAAAATCGTTTTAGCACATTCAACCATGTAGGCATGATCATAGAACCATAATCTAGGTATAATTATGAATCTAGTGGGAGAATTTCAAAAATAGGTTTAAAAAATTAATAGGAAGACAAATATCGATATGAAACTAAAAGATAGGAAAAATGAAAGGATAATGACTAAATTAGAATTTTAAATGGATGCACGAAATTGCAACTATGAAATCAATATTCATATGCCAAAGGGACGTAGCTTCGATGGTATTCGAATATCGTAACCATATCCGAAGTCGTTTTACCAAGAATTTATGCCTCGCCAGTATACAGCTAGCTGCAATAAACCCTTAGTTCCACAACTCAAGCGATGATACGGTAACAAATACCCTATCAACTTTATCCAATCTTGACATAATAACTAAGATCGAAATAGGACAATTAAGACATAGTTTTAATAATGTACGGTAACCAACACTTACCTGAAACTACTTCAACTTAGGGATCATGCCTCGCCAGTGCGCTGCTGGCTGCAGTGAACCCACAGTCTCCATAAGTCAAGTAATTAGCGACATTGTGCTTCTGTCTTACCATTATAAGTCACCGATCATTTTTTCAACTATGTCCATGCAATTTTCAAAGAAGCTTCTAAAATCCCTTAAACAAATTGATCAAGATAGGAAAAGTATACGTATCTGTCCTTGAAGCGAAAGTATCAGTTCTAAAAAAATCAAACGATTGATTAGGAAGAGAATGATCGAAGATAGCAGAAACGTAAACTTTAATTTCTATTTCTCTAACATTCAAAATTGCAGGGTCAACTTATATAACAAAACTGAGTTAGAATAACTATATGGATAACTAGGTCATGTTAAGCTCAAAAATTAATGGATGGAAATAGAATGTCGACCTTTAGAATAGCTAATGGGAAATAAACAAACAACGCATATCTTACGATATGGTGATAATTAGAGAAAGAATAATAAAATTGTACGAATGATTTAGGAATAGTAAAAGTGTAAGTAAGATGGTCAATTATGGGGAAATGACTGAAGACAAGAGAATCATAAATATTATAATATTTAATCCATGGATATTCAAACGATTGAGAGAAATCTTAGCACTAACTCGAGATTCCTATGTGATAATAGATTCAAAATTATAAAATGATTCCCTATGGTAAAACAGAAAATAAATGAGCAATTCGGGCTCGCATATATAAGGATGATATCTAAAGTGGCATAAAAGAAAATTTACACAAATGATCAATATTAAGGATTGAATCCAAGTAAGTCCCAAGTTACAAGCGAATAGACTACCCACCATAGGTCTTATTGTCATATCAAAATATAATAGTGTATCTATGAAAATTTCTCAAGCTATCTAAATTTCGTAAATTCTAACCTAAATTGCATGGCCTGTATAACAATCCTTAACTATCCAATAGTCAAATTGAATAAGGACTCATATTTTCTAGTCGACCTCCTAGATCATTTCAATCCTATTGTGAATGAGCATTTCCTAGTCGCAGGCACGCAGCAGTACGACTAATATGGTACTACCGCGAGTTTGTACAGTTTACGAAGACGGGCCTGCATGGGCCACCACAAAAACTTGTTACGACCCACACCCACTTTTCAGATACGAGACGTGTCCAAGCCAGCCTATGCCGCAAAGTCGACGGTAGAACGCTGCCACGGCCAATATGCTCAAAATCACAAAATATACATTTATTGCTCATTCACATTATTAAATCAAGTTTACAAATTTCAAGGTTTCACAACTTCACATTTGCTAGAAAATACAATATCTCAAAAATAGAAAAGACAGCTAATTCAAATATCTAGGTTGACCTCAGCAAACCCATGTCTTCCCAGTGCCAAGAGTGATTGTAACACCCAGTTTTCCAAATGAGGGTATTTTGGTCATTTTTTAAATTTTGGGAATTATTTTGGAATTATTATTATTAATTATAATTATTAGAATTTTTAGTAATTTTAGTATTTTTTATATGGTGTTATTCTAGGCTTTGACTAGTGTTGACCTAGGAGACTGTCCTAGAGGCTAACCTAGGTCATGACCACTTGGTTAGGTTATGAACCCTAGCTTGACCTAAGTTAGTGGAATCAAACCCATTAGAATTATTTTGGGGAAATTAGGAATTAATTTCATTAGGAAATGGCTTGTGATTTCACAAGTCATGGTTAGTAATTTTGGCCTATGGAAGCCCATAGATCACCATTGGAACCCTAACCCTAGCCCAAACCACACTTGGCTGGCCACCTAAGGTTCCCCCCTCTATTTAATGCTCCTAGGAATTAGGGCTAGCCTCCCGTAGAATTATTTTCCAAGTTTTAGAAAGAGGTGAGTCCCCATCTTCCTTAATTCATAGAAATTCCTATTTAACTCCTTTTTCCCCTAAATCAATTGCATTAGGTTCTAAAATTAGTCTACTTGCTGTTGGTATTGAGTAATTTCAGGGAAGAATTAATTTGAAGGAATTTGGTGGCTTAAGGAACCACTTTCAATTGGGGATTTTTGAGCCTTTGCACATCAATAGGTAAATCCTAATATACACCATGGAATTGCTATTTTATTGCATATCAAGTATGCCCTAGGCCTACCCTAGTTGTAGACTAGCTAACCCTAGGTTTTGGGTCCTATACATGTCCGTATCAGACACGTATCAGCCCTTGTATTAGGTGTTTGACGAAATGCCCCAAAGGGCATTTCGATTTCATTTCAGCATTCTATTTGAATAGAAAATTAGGTTTTGATCTCGCTTATGAGATTCCTGTGTACTGAGCGTGTTTTGGTGTCGTGTCGAGTCGCCACGGACACGCGGACACGCGGTTGCACGCGTACGCGCGCAGGCAGTTTCCTTGTCCTGCTGCTCGGGCTGTTTGCTCTGTGCACAAGCCACTTCGACATACGAAACTCGACACACGTGTCGTACTCGTGACTGACACGGGGTTACCCAAGTGGTACGACCCCTTGTGTTGTGTCAGACACGATATTGCATGTGCACTGTGTGTGCACTGTGCGGTTCAGTACACTGGGTTGTTTCTCTGTGTTTAATTCGTTTTAAATGCTTTAAATCATGTTATTAATTGATAAATTAGATCCTAATATGTTTAGTAATCTTTGTTAAATTAGTTTACATGATTAGTTTAGGATTTGATGTGGTAATGTTATTCGAAATGGGTTAAAGTTCTTAATAGTTGATACTGTCTGATACTTGGGGATTTCCAGATTTTTTTCTAACTTTAATTCCAGTTTTATTGATGTTCCTCACTGTCAATGATCCCCCCACATATTTTAGTTTAGGTTTACTTCATGATTTCTTATTAAAATAGGCTTTTGGATTTGTGATTGGAAATTTGGCATGTGGTTCCTTGAAATTGGTTTTGTTTTAGAATGGTTAGTTGTCAATGTGATTTGATTTCCATTTTCTTTCCTTAGCATTTCACTGTAGTTTCTTATCACAGTTTCATTTTCTACTTACCTAAGTTTTGAATCCCAGTCACAATTGCATTCCACTGTTTTTCAGTTTTCTTTAACCTGAGAATTGTTCCCTGTAACAGCCTATAACCTGGGATTGGGTTTCAGTCCTTCATGAACAGATTTCCTTTCATTTTCGAAATACTGATTTACTGAGTTTGGTTCCCTGTAAACTATAACATGGAATTAAGTTTTAGGTAAGCTATCAATGGATTAGTTCCTGTCAACTTTCAGCTGAGACCTATTTCCTAAAACCTGATAATGCTTTCATTCCTAATAACTGTTGTGTATTGTTTGGGTAGTAGCCCACTGATTTCAGGATATTTATATCTATGTATTTACTGTTTTGTACCCACTGATTTCTATTTGAACTAAGAAACTGGGTGGTGTTTGGACTGAAAACTGAGAATGGGGTAATTAGTTGTTCAGGAAATTCGAAATTATGGGGCATTGAATTGAGTGTGGGATCAGTGTATCAACTGATACACTGATTTCCTGGGTTCAGTCCCTATAACAGTTCACATTTTCTAATTTTTAATCCATTCTAATTCGATGTTCAACTGTTACATGTTCTCCCACATACTTGGTTGTTTATGTTTAGCTTAACCTTTTAATTCTGTGGACTTTTGAGTATGGAATGGGATTTTGGATTTGGTGTTGGGCTTTCGAATGATATGGTGATACATTAGTTTTTGTCTGAGAATGATTCTTCCCTGTTTCCTTTTTCCTTCTTTATTTTAAACTGTAAACTGGAATTCCTAATAACCTGATATGAATTTTTTGAATTGCTGAACTGATTTCCTTTTCCATTTTGAAAACTGTATTGAAATAATTTTTTATTTCCCTTCTTATAACCTGTCACTTACTGCTATACATGAACATTGTTCACTGATTGTTCCCTGTAACTGTAGGACTGAGAATAGTTTATTCTTAAAACTGTTTTGGATTCAAATGTTTGTTACCTTGTAATCTGAGAATTGATTTCCTTTTTCCTTCCTCACTGATTCCAGGTTTACACACACCATGCCACTGTTCATTCCATGTTTACACACATTTCCAAATAACCTGTCAACTGTTTTCCTTTAATACACCACTGATTTTAGATTTCCTATTTTTTTTTCCTGAGATTCATTCACTGATATTCCTTAACACGTGAACACTACACTGGTACTCCTATTAAGACACATTCATGTGACCTCTCAAATAACACACACTTGAGTTCACTCCTCTACTCCATGTTACACACACAAGTTATCACACATACCACCACTGCCATGATTCCTAACACTCATACCCTAAACTCTATCACATACATGAACACTCACTGTTTTCACTCCCACTACACACACACACTCTTGTAATCTTTCACACACACTTGAGTACATGTGTATCCCCTTCTCTCTTTACATATGTATGTATATATATATATATATTGAGATATATATATATAGGTATCCTATATATATGAGTGTGTGCTATTATATATATATGATATATATGTATGGGTGATATATCATAAGTGGTCTATAAGCTAATGTGTATTTTAGTTATATTATATAATACATCAATATATGTATTCTATATTAGAGTGTATTACATTTTGATAAATGATTTGACTTGTGTAGATGTGATTATAGGTTGGTTAGGGCATGGTATTACCTAGTGAGTCTAGATTAGACTTATTTAGTCTTGTTAGACCTAGTATAGATTAGTTTGACTTAGGTTTGACTTGGTTGACCTAGTTTGACTTCTAGGGTTGACCAGAGTTGGCCAAGAGTTAACTTTGGTCTAGATTGACCTAGATTCATGTAGAATGCATTATAGTGCATCTTATTACCATTCTGGACTTGTTGTGACTTGTGCTGTTCTAATAGGAGCCAGACACCACTCCTCGGACAGTATATATTCTCTAGATTCTCAGGATACAGGCGAGTACATTTTCTGATCATTTTATATCTTGTTTAGGACTATATTCCTGCTTTAGATTACTTTACATGATGCTGACACGTTGGAAACACGGATTAGTACTATATGGATTTGGTTGTGCGATGTTATCCCCCTTAGCGGACACATCGGGTATTCGTGTTCGTGTACTTTATCATGAACATCGTGTACTCCTTGTATTTGTGACATTCGTGTACGAAACGTGTGAATCGTGTATAATCATGTATTAACATGACCTTCGTGTATAATAACATAACGTAGCTAGATCCTTGTGTATTGATTGGGGCGGGGGAGTAGAAGTGGTATGTAATCAATCCAATAGATTACTCGTATACAACCTCTGTAGATTACTCGTGTACAACATCGTGCCGTTTACATAACCATCTTGTGCTCTGAATTACTAGTCACTATTAGTTCTCTACAAACTGTAGCTATTTATTTACAGTCTTCCTATGTATCATATTATTTCTTCAGATCCTGTATCTTACTCTCTAGCATGTCTGTACTTCCTAACATGTTATATTTTTGTTGAGATGTACTGTACTCGCTCATGTCCTGACTGGACCTGTTGAAAATTTTATAGTGACTGATGAGGCTCTGGTGTCTACCCCTCTTGGTGCAGCATTAGACATCACTAGTGACTTGGACCTGCTAGCAGTGGATAACACTCCTTAGACTAGGATGTCTTTACTTTTCTGGATCACTGTATATAGATTCTGAGATATTTTGGGATATGTATTTATTTTAGACACTTAGAATTCTGGATTGTATCTCTGTGATTTCTTTTATTCTGGATATTATCTTTTATCATCATTCTATCTTATCGTATTCTACCTTAGCTGTGATTGAGATATATTCTGTTATGTTACCCCCATTCGGGGAGTATAACTGTTTACTACCTTTAACTGTTAGATGTTGAGACCTAGGACAGCATTCTATCGCCGACACTGTGGCGTAGGCTGGACGTACCCATGTCTCATGTCCTTACCCTAGGGTGCGGGTCGTGACATGTTTTTAGTGGTGGCCCATGCAGGTCGAGTTTATGTAGTGATATTCGAACTAGAGTATCACTACAGCCTGCAGTAGGATTAGGATATTTTTGAAGGTACTCAATCACAGTTAGGATTCCCTGAGAGATTTCTGGGACGACCCTTGAGAATCTTATTTAAACTTCAATTTGAAATCATTTCCCTTGTTTGTTGCTCTCACTCCTTGATTGTTGAATTCGATTTTGATGAATCATTGTTGATTTTGAATTTTCTATCGAGATGAATTTTATGGCCTGAGTTACAATATTTTCTGATAACATATGTTGACGGGAATAACAGGGATGGTAAAACGTCTACTTGATTATGGAACCTGTAGTTTATCGTAGCCATATTAGATGGCGTGGCAAAAACATGGAGACCTGGCTTCGGATGTACGTATCTTGGTTATGAGATTTAGAATTTCTCGCAGCTATACTAGTCGGCATAGCGAGAATTCCAAACGACATGATTATAGAGGTACATGCCCCAGTTATGGAATCTATCGTTTATCGCAGCCTTGCTTACTGGCATGGCGAGGACTCTGAGTAACATGATTTTGGACAGACGCATATGATTATCAGATTTTATCTTGAGAAGGTTTTTAACATATCATCTCTATCTTACCATTCTGTTGTTATAAATTGTACTCCATCATCAAAAAACTTAGGAGTAGGAGTAGGAGTAGCTTTAGCTGTCATTATAAATCTAGTGTAACTTGTTGCTATATTTTTTTCGTAATACAATAAATCGATGATTTTGCTAGACCTTAACTTAGATTTGATATTGTAACTCTGGTTTCAAATGGTTCTTTCTTTTAAACAGATAAGCAGAATAGATTTTATCATTATTTTCTTCTTGCCATTATTTCTTGTATTACCTTAATATAATATATATATATATATATATATATATATATATATATATAGTGGATACAGATACTTGCATGACACATATGCATGCTACACTTGATTACCAACCTATCTAAATGCATATTAATATGTTTGATGTTAATTTCTCAAAATCCTAATATTTCTAATATAGTACAGTATCAGTGACTAGTTCTCTATTTTTCAGATTAAATTCGTAAATTAAATGTAAATTTCATGTTATTAGTCGTTATTTACATCACTGCACATGTATGTTATATACAGGGTTTCAAGTTTTAAAGAAATTGGTTGAGTTTTGTGTTTGAATTTGTCAAATCTGAGACTGTGTACATAGTAAACCCTTAACCTTGGATTCTAAGTGTTTAGTTCAAATTGTAGTTTTTAATTGTAATATTTTGAGCCGTATACATTGTTGTGTGTAGGTATATAATGTTAGGTTTCATACTCTTACATGTTAGGTTGTGGTTGTGGTAAACATTGAGTTGGTTTTGATGTTCGAATTTCTCCAAAATTTTGAAAACTGAATACATGTTAACATTTTTACATTGCTTTCAATATGTGTAGTTCAATTTCAGATCTAATATGTAATGTTGAACTAAACTGAAAGATCGAACCCTTTATTTCAAGTTTTAACCCATGTACACTTGACACTCTACACTAATGTTCACAACTGCCATAAAAACCTAACCCTTCACCTCTATGTTATGTTCACATAGCTATATATATATATATATATATATATATATATATATATATATATATATATATATATATATATATATATATATATGCATGTTATAATGTATGTAGATGCATAATTAAATCTCTACCTCTCTATACATATAGAGATACATATATATATATATATATATATATATATATATATATATATATATATATATATATGGTTAGTCATGCATGTTATGAGTAAATAACTTGTGTCTTGTAGACTACTTAACCAATATGCCATGAATAGTGTAACTTGATAGCTATGGTTGAAACCCATATCCTCATATACACTTTCATGCATATTTCACACACACAAACCACATGACCTTTACATAATGTTAGCTTTTCCCTCTCTAACACTCTCTCTTTCTATATATATTATATTGTGATTGGATTCAATGCTATTGACTTTCGTTCCTTAAACTTTTGGTTCTGATTTTCTTAAATAGTACCCCTTTTAGATGATTAGTAGTTAACTTATTTTATTTTTGATAATTACCATTTTTCAGATAGGATAGTAGACTGCCGTATAGCCTTAATGATTGTTGTGTTTTTATCCTTTCCAGTATGGCACCCATGACCCGAGCCTGTCACTTGAGAGCAGCTGCAGCTACTGATAGTGTGCTTCCACCTCCTATTGCTCAGGAGGTAGTGACCCCTCAGGCTGACCCAAGGGTAGTGGCACCTCCCGCCATCGAGGAGGTGTTAGCATCCTCACCAGAGAGTTTCTCTCCACCACCTGTTATTCAAGAGAGAGCTGCAGTCTCATCTGAGACCAAGAGTCCTTCCCCACTTCCTTCTCTGCCTCCAGGAGCGGTACCCCATACCATACCCTCGGCATGTTTGTTTCCTGACGGAGCTCAGATATCCAGACTTCTTCAGGATGTGTTGGAGACACAGAGAGTTCAGGCTGAGATCCTGAAGGAGCAGGGCCGTGGGATCCAGCTGCTGTTGGATTTGGTACATTCAGGGGGAGAGCCTAGTTCTAAGAGGACGAGGAGCAGTGTATATCCAGAGCCCCGTGAGCACCCAGACTATCCGCCTAGACCAGCCTACCCAGTCCAGACTCCTATTCAGCAGAGGCCAGCTGAGAGAGTGCCTACCTGCACCTTCTGTAAGAAGCCTAGACATTTATGGGACTATTGTAGGAAGAGGAGGGGTGTGCCTGTTATGTGGGTCGGCTGCACACAGGCTGCGAGACTGTCCTGCTGCACTTATCCCAGCCAAGACTCCGCCTTCGGGAGGGAGTTCCAGCCACCAAACCTAGTTGGAGGTGAGTCCTTGACCTATATCTTAGCCAGTCTTTGATAATTGAGGCACCCTACCATATTGTTGTATGTCTTGATACCTTATGATTGCTTTTGATCTAATATGACTAGAATAGCTAGATGAGACCTCAGACTGTTGCCACTTACCAAATCCTATATGTTATCCTTCCAATTGCGTGATTTAGATAAGTTCTCTTTTGACCTTGATTGTTTGGGTTTGACCTAGAAGGGGTACGATCATCTTAATTTCGAGGACGAAATTTTTCTAAAGTGGGTAGGATTGTAACACCCAATTTTCTAAATGAGGGTATTTTGGTCATTTTTAAAATTTTGGGAATTATTTTGGAATTATTATTATTAATTATAATTATTAGAATTTTTAGTGATTTTAGTATTTTTGATATGGTGCTATTCTAGGCTTTGACTAGTGTTGACCTATGAGACTGTCCTAGAGGCTAACCTAGGTCATGACCACTTGGTTAGGTTATGAAACCCTAGCTTGACCTAAGTTAGTGGAATCAAACCCATTAGAATTATTTTGGGAAAATTAGGAATTAATTTGATTAGGAAATGGCTTGTGATTTCACAAGTCATGGTTAGTGATTTTGGCACATGGAAGCCCATAGATCACCAGTGGAACCCTAACCCTAGCCCAAACCACACTTGGCCGGCCACCTAAGGTTCCCCCCCTCTATTTAATGCTCCTAGGAATTAGGGCTGGCCTCCCTTAGAATTATTTTCCAAGTTTTAGAAAGAGGTGAGTCCCCATCTTCCTTAATTCATAGAAATTCCTATTTAAATCCTTTTTCCCCCAAATCAATTGCATTAGGTTCTAAAATTAGTCTACTTGCTGTTGGTATTGAGTAATTTCAGGGAAGAATCAATTTGAAGGAATTTGGTAGCTTGAGGAACCACTTTCAATTGAGGATTTTTGAGCCTTTGCACATCAATAGGTAAATCCTAATATACACCATGGAATTACTGTTTTATTGCATATCAAGGATGCCCTAGGCCTACCCTAGCTGTAGGACTAGCTAACCCTAGGTTTTGGGTCCTATACGTGTCCGTATCGGACACGTATCAGTCCTTGTATTTGGTGTTTGACGAAATGCCCCAAAGGGCATTTCGATTTTATTTCAGCATTCTATTTGAATAGAAAATTAGGTTTTGATCTCGTTTATGAGATTCCTATGTACTGAGCGTGTTTTGGTGTCGTGTCGAGTCACCACGGACATGCGGACACGCGGTTGCACGCACGCGCGCAGGCAGTTTCCTTGCCCTGCTGCTCGGGCTGTTTGCTCTATGCACAGGCTACTTCGACATACGAAACTCGACACACGTATCGTACTCGTGACTGACACGGGGTTCCCCAAGTGGTACGACCCCTTGTGTCATGTCGAACACAATATTGCACGTGCACTGTGTGTGCACTGTGCGGTTCAGTGCACTGGGTTGTTTCTCTGTGTTTAATTCATTTTAAATGCTTTAAATCATGTTATTAATTGATAAATTATATCCTAATATGTTTAGTAATCTCTGTTAAATTAGTTTACATGGTTAGTTTAGGATTTGATATGGTAATGTTATTCGAAATGGGTTAAAGTTCTTAATAGTTGATACTGTCTGATACTTGGGGATTTCCAGATTTTTCCTAACTTTAATTCAAGTTTTATTGATGTTCCTCACTGTCAATGATCCCCCCCACATATTTTAGTTTAGGTTTACTTCATGATTTCATATTAAAATGGGCTTTTGGATTTGTGATTGGAAATTTGGCATATGGTTCATTGAAATTGGTTTTGTTTTAGAATGGTTAGTTGTCAATGTGATTTGATTTCCATTTTCTTTCCTTAGCATTTTACTGCAGTTTCATGTCACAGTTCCATTTCCTACTTACCTAAGTTTTGAATCCCAGTCACAATTGCATTCCACTGTTTTTCAGTTTTCTTTAACCTGAGAATTGTTCCCTGTAACAGGCTATAACCTGGGATTGGGTTTCAGTCCTTCATGAACTGATTTCCTTTCATTTTTGAAATACTGATTTACTGAGTTTGGTTCCCTGTAAACTATAACCTGGAATTAAGTTTTAGGTAAGCTATCAATGCATTAGTTCCTGTAAACTGTCAGCTGAGACCTATTTCCTAAAACCTGATAATGCTTTCATTCCTAATAACTGTTGTGTATTGTTTGGGTAGTAGCCCACTAATTTCAGGATATTTATATCTATGTATTTACTGTTTTGTACCCACTAATTTCTATTTGAACTGAGAAACTGGGTGTTGTTTGGACTGAAAACTGATAATGGGGTAATTGGTTGTTCAGGAAATTCGAAATTATGGGGTATTGAATTGAGTGTGGGGTCAGTGTATCGACTGATACACTGATTTCCTGGGTTCAGTACCTATAACTCATGTTCATATTTTCCAGTTTTTAATCCATTCTAATTCGATGTTCAACTGTTTCATGTTCTCCCACATATTTGGTTGTTTATGTTTAGCTTAACCTTTCAATTCAGTGGACTTTTGAGTATGGAATGGGATTTTGGATTTGGTGTTGGGCTTTCGAATGATATGGTAATACATTGGTTTTTGTCTGAGAATGATTCTTCCCTGTTTCCTTTTCCCTTCTTTATTTTAAACTGTAAACTGGAATTCCTAATAACCTGATATGAATTCTTTGAATTGCAAAACTGATTTCCGTTCCCTTTTTAAAAACTGTATTGAAATGATGTCCTATTTCCCTTCTTATAACCTATCACTTACTGCTATACATGAACATTGTTCACTGATTGTTCCCTGTAACTGTAGGACTGAGAATAGTTCATTCTTAAAACTATTTTGGATTTAAATGTTCAATACCTTGTAATATGAGAATTGATTTCCTTTTTCCTTCCTCACTGATTCACTGATTCCAGGTTTACACACACCATGCCACTGTTCATTCCCTGTTTACACACATTTCCAAATAACCTGTCAACTGTTTTCCTTTAATACTCCACTGATTTTATATTTCCCATTTCTTTTTCCTGATATGCATTCACTGATATTCCTTAACACATGAACACTACACTGGTACTCCTATTAAGACACATTCATGTGACCTCTCAAATAACACACACTTGAGTTCACTCCTCTACTCCATGTTACACACACAAATTATCACACAAACCACCACTGCCATGATTCCTAACACTCACACACTAAACACTATCACACACATGAACACTCACTGTTTTTACTCCCTCTACACACAGACACTCTTGTAATCTTTCACACACACTTGAGTACATGTGTATCCCCCTCTCTCTTTACATATGTATATATATATATATATATATATATATATATATATATATATATATATATATATATATATATATATATAGCACACACTCATATATATATATATATGTATATATATATATATATATATATATATATATATATATATATATATATATAGCACACACTCATATATATATATATATATGAGTGTGTGCTATATATATATATATATATATATATATATATATATATATATATATATATATATATATATGAGTGTGCGCTATTATATATATATGATATATATGTATGGGTGATATATCATAGGTGGTCTATAAGCTAATGTATATTTTAGTTATATTATATAATACATCAATATGTGTATTCTATATTAGAGTGTACATTTTGATAAATGATTTGACTTGTGTAGATGTGATTATAGGTTGGTTAGGGCATGGTATTGCCTAGTGAGTCTAGATTAGACTTGTTTAGTCCTGTTAGACCTAGTATAGACTAGTTTGACTTAGGTTTGACTTGGTTGACCTATTTTGACTTCTAGGGTTGACCAGAGTTGACCAAGAGTTGACTTTGGTCTAGATTGACCTAGATTCATGTAGAATGCATTGAAGTGCATCTTATTACCATTCTGGACTTGTTGTGACTTGTGTTGTTCTAATACGAGCCAGACACCACTCCTCGGACAGTATATATTCTCCAGATTCTCAGGATACATGCGAGTACATTCTCTGATCATTTCATATCTTGTTTAGGACTATATTCCTGCTTTAGATTACTTTACATGATGCTGACACGTTGGAAACACGGATTAGTACTATATGGATCTGGTTGTGCGATGTTATCCCCCTTAGCAGATACATCGGGTATTCTTGTTCGTGTACTTTATCGTGAACATCGTGTACTCCTTATATTTGTGACATTCGTGTACGAAACGTGTGAATCATGTATAATCATGTATTCACATGACCTTCGTGTACAATAACATAACGTAGCTAGATCCTTGTGTATTGATTGGAGCGGGGGAGTAGAAGTGGTTATGTAATCAATCCCGTAGATTACTCGTGTACAACCTCTGTAGATTACTCGTGTACAACATCTTGCCGTTTATATAACCATCTTGTACTCTGAATCACTAGTCACTATTAGTTCTCTATATACTGTAGCTATTTATTTACTGTCTTCTTGTTTATCATATTATTTCTTCAGATCCTGTATCTTACTCTCTAGCATGTCTGTATTTCCAAACATGTTATGTTTTTGTTGAGATGTACTGTACTCGCTCCTGTCCTGACTGGACCTGTTGAAAATTTTATAGTGAATGATGAGGCTCTGGTGTCTACCCCTCTTGGTGCAGCATTAGACATCACTAGTGACTTGGACCTGCTAGCAGTGGATGACACTCCTTAGACTAGGATGTCTTTACTTTTCTGGATCACTGTATATAGATTCTGAGATATTTTGGTATATGTATTTATTTTAGACACTTAGAATTCTGGATTGTATCTCTGTGATTTCTTCTGTTCTGGATATTATCTTTTATCATCATTCTATCTTATCGTATTCTACCTTAGCTGTGATTGAGATATATTTTGTTATGTCACCCCCATTCGGGGAGTATAACTGTTTATTACCTTTAACTGTTAGATGTTGAGACCTAGGACAGCGTTCTACCGCCGACACTGCGGCGTAGGCTGGACGTACCCACGTCTCGTGCCCTTACACTAGGGTGCGGGTCGTGACAGTGATCGCGACTAAACCTGAAAAATGTTGGTTTCCAGTCAGGAATGGAACAAGCACACAAACTGACGGCAATGCGAAAACACAATAGAATTCACAAGTCATGAAAATAACACTTGTGAAATAAAACTAGAAAGTAACTGATATCATGGCATGTCCAGAAAAAAAGTAGATAACACTACCACATGATGTATCCACTAAACGAGCATGTAAATGGGGTGACATGGCAATCAAGGAAAACAAATAAAAAACCACTATGTGTTTTGAAATATCTGGTTTGACATGTGAACAGCTAAGGGATAAATTCGGCACCCTGCACATGTCGTGTGCAGCTGCTATCAGTCAAGAATAGACATTTTAGGGATATTTCTGGGTAGTCCAAATGTCTACTAAGATATTTTTTCGCCAAGCTAGTACTCATGGAATCCAGTTGCAAGCATGGTAATCATGTAAAAGACAGTCACGAAGTATAAACAAATCCATGATACTAATCTCCGTGTGACGAGCGTATCAACAAGCAGGAAGACATATGTAAACATGAAACGTAAAAACTACTATGAATCAAAAAGCAATCTGAAAGTGCACTTGCCTAGGGTCCTTAGCTGGTGAAACCGATAGTCCTGTCAGATCCTGAATAGTTCCATTACCTAGGTTCGATATGAAGGAGCCCGGGTCCGCAAGAAATTAGATATATGATTAGTCAAGGTAAGAATTGATGTTGGAAGGAATTTTAGTATAAGACAAATTATCCCTTTAATCCCAATATATGTTTTTAAGGAAAATTATTTATTTATAAACTTATTTAATCATAACCTTTTTAGAAATAACTATATTAATACTAATGATAAAAAATAATAACAAGAATAGTGAAACCCCCGTTAATATGCATGGGTTATATAGGCCTAAAAATATGAATAGAATCTAACTAAACATTTGGGGAACCCGATTTACCCATAAATTAATTTCCTAAATACACATATAAATACTTGCCCCCAAGATAGGAGTTAAAGCCCAACAGCATATTTTTTATAAATAATATTTTAGAAAATTATTTAACATATAAATTTAACAAATACAATATACGTATAAGTAATACTAAAAATATAACAATTTACATATAACACAGTAATTACCTGTGCCTGCACGTATTGTATTGCACCACCAATAATGTATAATCTATCAAATACCACATATACATATATTGTACACACGTTTTATATATATAGTCAATAACACAGTACCCCTAATTAATACCCAAAATATTGTACTGCTTACAATACTAATACATATATATGTACTTACTAATATACATTGATATAATAACAGAACCAATAAAGAGTAATAATAAGGAGAGCTTTTACTTCGTTTTCTGTGGAAAAATCAACATAAAATAACCATAACTTTCCTTCTTTAAAATAGTGACTCTTCCTTATTTTAAGTCATCCTTAGGAATAATTAAAGAGAGAGAGAGAGAGAAAAGAAAGGAATTAGATGAAGGGAGATTGAAGAGGAAAAGCTCACCTGAGCTTTCAAAAATCGGCTGCTCACCGGTTGACTCGTCGATGGAGGGCTCAGGCGCGGGCTGATCCTGGCGGTTCTGAGGTGCCGATGGACGCGCACGGCGGTTCGAATCTGCCGTCGTGGGTCAAGTTTGCAGAAGGCGGCGTTGGATCTTCGAAGGGAAGGGTAGTGCGACCCTATCGTCGTTGGTCCTCGCCGAGGTCGACGGTGCCCTTGAGGCCAGCAACGTGGAGGCGAGCTAAGCTCCGCTTCTCCACGCGGCTGCTCCATTTGGGGGGTGGAACAACCGACATAGCTCGGCTGTTGGCGTCACCAGGAGGAAGGGTCAGGTTGCCTAGATGTGAGGCGACGGGCTGGCGAAGTTGATCCCGACAGTGGGCTCTATCCTCAGGCGGGCGACGTTCGAGAGGGCTTCGCCGACGGTTCCTCGGTCGCGGTGGAGGAGTGGCAAAATTGCGTCGAAAAGTTCAATGCGGGGAGTCAGGTGAGGTCTCACGGCCTCGACGGTCAGTCACAGCGGAGGTAGAGGTGGCGCTCACCATAGGCGATGAGCTCAGAGCGAATCGGTCGCGGCGCTCGTGGACACGCGGTGGAGAGAGGTGCCCGCATACGACGTCTCTAGAGGTAAGTGGAGGTTGTATTGGGGTTGCTGTTGGTAGAGGTTGATGATTTTGCTCCTCGTGTCGGGTGTGTCCGACATGAACTGGATTTGTAATGTGTGATAGAATAAGATGTACACGGACACACGGGTCCAGACACGGTGGTTCTGTGGTGGTGATCATTTGTGGCGGTGGTTCGGTTGCGGTTGGGGAGGAGATGGTGAACAACCGAGGCTGGCCTTGGATGGCAGTGCAACCTCCGAGGGTTTTCAAGATTGTCCGGGTGACGTTCCCAGCAATGGAGGGTGTAGTATGTTTCGATGTTGGAAGAAGTAGCACATGGATATATTTTAAGGAAGAGTCATGGAGGTATTGGCTTTGGAGTCGATTCTCTCGGTTTTGATATACATTATGTTATATGTAAACAAAGAGGAAGATTTGACTGAACAGATAAGGCCGAGATCAAGCTAGCTCTATAGGCTTAGGCTTGTTCGGTTGGCATGTATAACTATAGGATCGATTCATGTATGGGATTTAGATTATCTTAGATATTTACCAGGATTGTTATCAATCATAAAGTCGAATTGGTTCAATTTATTAGTATGATATATTTGTTGTTGGGAAATTAAGAGAAGGATTCCTGGTGGATAAGGGCTAAAAGTCCTAATAGATAAGTCCCCGTTTTATTTAAATAAGCAAGTTTAAATCAAAATTCCTTAGTAGATAATAACATAATAATCAATCATTAACCTACTAAAATCCATAAGTAGATAATATTATTTATTTAAATCAGCATCTAATATTATCCAAATAATTTATTACTTTATCAAAGAAAGTTCGATAACATTTGATGCTAGCAAAATTATTTTAAAGTATATCCATACTAATCAAAACCTCATGAAAAATAATAATTCTTTTATAGGGGTCAAGTTGTAAACGGTTTTAAATCAAGACAAAATTAACTATAAACAGTTTGTAGATAATACAATTAGTTTAAACCAATATTTAGAATTTATCAAATAGTTTAAACGATATTTGGCAATAGCAGAAAAAATCATTTCAAATATATTCTTATTAAATCAAATCTTAACATAATTTGGAAGAATTCTTTTGATCAAAATAAATAGGATTTTCAGATCGCTTCTTAAAGCCAATAGTTTTGAAAGCCCAAAATCTTTTGTCATACAAATAATGAATTTTTTGAATAAATATTTTTTTAAAACTAAATTATGAATTTAAATTATTTTTCGAAATACAGAAGAAAATAATATCGTAATATTTTATACAATGTTTTCTTTTCTTTTCTTTTCTTTTCTTTTCTTTTTTTAAAAATTTACTTTCTAAGAAAAAATATATTTTAGGAAAATAATTAAAATAAATGATTAATTAATAAAATTAAAAATTCGAGAATAGGGTTACAAAGGCTGCGATAAACGGTAGATTCTATAACTGGATATACACCTCTATAATCATATCGTTTGGAATCTTCGCTACGCTGATAGTATAGCTGCGAAAAATCTTAAATCTCATAACCAAGATATGTACATCCGAAGTCAGGTCTCTACTTTTTCGCCACACTGGCTAATATATCTGCGATAAACTCTAGGTTTCATAACCAAGTAGACGTTTTACCTTCCCTGTTATTTCCATCAACATACGTTATCAGAGGATATCATAACTCAGGACATAACATTCATCTCGATATGAAAAGTCAATATCAGCGATGATCCATCAAAATCAAATTCAATAACAAAGAGTAAGGGTGATTAGAAATAAGAGGAAAGGAATTCAAAATGAAGTTTAAACAATATTCTCAAGGGTCATCCCAGGAATCTCTCAAGAAGTCTTAACTGTGATTCAGTAACTCCTATCATAACCTAGAACCTACATCATAACTGCAGGCTCGTAATTAGTACTCTAAGTCGAGTACCATTTTTATATCGTACTAGTTACGACACAGACATGCATGGACCACCACAAAAATATGTCACGCCCAACACCATGTTAGGGGCACGAGCACGTGGGTACGTCAGCCTTCGTCGCAGATTCGGTGGTAGAACGATGTATAGGTCAACTAGAAATATAGCATCTAGACACAATATATATAAACATGTCATCTCCGTACGGAGGTATATAATCACAACTCAATCACAAGACATCTAGCGAAGATAAGCACGAATATGATAAGATATGATGGAAAATAGATAAACTGGAAATAGATGCAAAGTCACAACACAAGTTCAGAGTTCAAGACATAACAAAAATCATGAATATAGTATACTACAAGTCTCAAAGATAACTAGCTGAAGCACAGTCTAGTCAAACCTAACTAGTCTAGGTCAAAACAGGCGGTGCATCCTCAACGGACACCGACTCCACACGGATATACAGGTCGCAATCTCCATCTATGCCAAACCCATAGAAGGTCAAGCAATCAGCATCTAAATCATTTGTAAACATCAACGGGGTTATCCTGTCAGGATATAAGCAAGTACAAATACTAACAGAAGTTCCATGTTAATTGACAAATTCTATAAGAGACAATTATAATGGAATACAAGAAAAATATCAAGACTGGAAATAAGCAGTATATGTAAAACTGGATATCATGTCAGGGTATAAAATACTTGAATGTAAAACAGTTCAGGAATATGTGATGTATAATGTAAACATAAATAATACCTTAAGATATTAGAGCGTCATGTGATCGGCTTGGGACTGGATCAGGCTGTTCCATTTGACCGGCTGTCACAGAAAATGTATATGGAGGGTCAAGCCGGACAACATGAAAAGCGAGCACAAGAAGTATCAGATCTCGCTATACCCTACATGCAGTGATGGTAGAGCAAGCACAAGAGTAGTTACAGGAGGGGTATTGTTCACATAACCTCTAATAACTCTCCATCCACGAGTAGTATATGGATCCGGACATATCACATCATGACACGGGATTCTCTAAGAGGGTAGCAAATCTCCTTAGGAATCGGTATCTATATAAGTACAGAAAACAAGTTCGAACAATGTACCAATAAACCATGGTAATCCAGGAATGACATCTAATGACAAGATCCGACGTATATTAGTCCGTGTTCCATCGTGTCGGGAATCAAGTAAAATACTATAACTGAATCGTATATAATAGATATCAAGACAATAAAAACTATCAAAGAATGTACTCGCCTGCGGTCCTGAGCTGTCAATGAGAATCGATGCTTAGAGTGAAGTCACGGACCTAAAATAAGATATATATATACATGAGTTAATTAGGGTTTAAAAGTGTATGGCATCATTTTCTAGTGTATGCTATGCAATCTAGGTTAAACTCAGTCAAACTAAGTCACACTAGGTCACACTAAATCAAACTAGGTCACACCAAGTCAAACTGATAAAGGTTGACTTACAGTTGACTTTTGGTCAATTGGTCAACTCTGGTCAGCTCTTGATCTAATCTAGGTCAAACTAGACTAATGGTTGACTCACAGTTGACTTTTGGTCAACTGGTCAACTCTGGTCAACTCCTAGTCCAATCTAGGTCAATGTTGACTTTACTTTGACTTTGAGTCAAAATAGTCAACCTTGGTCAAATCTAGTCTAAGTATCATATTCCTAACATTTACCTACCAAGATACCATATACCTTGATCCTATTGGTATCCCAATACCAATACCTTGGTCTAGGTATAAATACCTTAACTACCAAGATACCAATCTTAGATATCTAGTATCTACCCTAAGCTACTAGCTAACCAAAATCTTAGATATCTAACCTTAGTTACCTAGCAAGACCCCCTACCTTGAAGGTAAACCCAATACCTTACCTTGTAATATGTAAGCCCATTACCTTAACGTAAGGTAATCTAAGGTATTCTAAGATACACTCTTAGTATCCTAAGATACTAAGATATCCTAGATACCACTACCTAGACACTAACTAACTAGACTAACAAATACCCTCTAACAAGCACTAACTAACTACTATCTAACTTACTAACATATATTACCTTGAGATACTAACATCTAAGATATTAAGATATCCTAGCATATCTCTAACATCTACTAACATATACTAGCTTATCTAACCAACTCTAACTTATAACCACTAACATCTAACATATAGTAACACTCTCACACATACATGGAATCACATGGGGCTAAATAGGTTTGCAAAGAGGGCTGCAAGGGCTGCCTAGCTGCTGTTGCACCTTGGCAGCATGCTACAACTGGCACTGTTCAAATGTTGTTGCTGCTGCATATATTGCTACATGTTGCTCCATATATTGTTGCATGCTGCTGTGCCTTAATATGGCTGTTGCAGTGGCCTCAAATTGGCTGCTATATGCTGTCTCAAATTGCCCTGCTGCTGCTCTCTACTGCGACATACTAATCTGTCCCCTACTCTACAACAAACACACACATTATACCTCTATCTACCCCCTCACAAACACCTAAGCACACACCCAAACACACTACCATCTAATCACAAGACACATAAAAATCCCCCCTCTAACACTCACTAACACACACAAGACACATAACACTCACACTTAACTCTCAAGCCTCACACTTATACATCTAATATATATATATATATAACAACACCAAACACCACTAATACATATACAACAAAATCAACCCCAAATCAGTCCAATATATGAATATATAGAAAATTTGACATCTTTACACAAAAATAGGGCTTGTAGGCTAATATTGTCACGACCCGCACCCTAGAGTAAGGGCACGAGAAGTGGGTACGTCCAGCCTACGCCGCAGTGTCGGCGGTAGAACGTTGTCCTAGGTTACTATCTAATCAACAACTCACGCAATTATATAATGTACTTGTCAATATCTCAACTCCGAACGGAGGACAAGTATAGATATAATGAAATCTCAATCACAGTCTAAGCACAATAAGATAACACAGAAGTTTATAACTAAAAACTAAATAACAACATTTATAAACTACTAAATAATAATATCTCAAACAAACTTCAAATACAAACTTGAATCTCAAGTTATTACAATTCAAGTTCTAAAACATGAAAACTAGACCAAGTCTACTAGCTAGTCTCCCGATCACTCCTGAGTGTCGGGGCCATAGGTAGCTAAGCCATCTCCTGCTCCAAGGCAAGTGGGGCAAATGTTCTCAGGGCAATCATCTGTAATATTTTCAACAGGTCCAGTCAGGACAGGAACGAGTACATTTTATCAAGAAATTCCAAGTAAATGACAGAGAACTATAAAGCAGTTATAGACAGTTGTATTGATGAATATGGCAGTTTATGTTCAGGTGATGGTAAGAAAGACAGATAAAGTGCAAGGAAAGTAAATAACTAAACAAGAGAAAAATCATAGCAAATAAGACTGTAAAATAAGATCTAGCTGAACTAGAGTAACATAATGAGTTCAGATGGTACAATATAAGTCGAGTGTAATCCCAAAGTGAGTCTAATACAAGATGAGTCGAATGTGATTCTAATCATTGTTCTAATAAGGTGATTCGAATAAGGTGATGCAAATAGTGATTCGAATAGTAGTCAAACAATGATTCGAATAAATTCTCCAAGTGTGTTTTAAAATACCGAGTTCGACATGTAAACGGCTGTAGGTAATACGGCACACCACTCACTGATCAGATGAGGGATGGCTATCGTTCGAATATAATTCACAGAGGGGTGATTCGAATAGGGGGATATGTCTACATGTCTAATCAGTATTTCCCTGCCCAGTCTAATACAAATGAATCTGTAATCCAACACATAAGACGAATACAAGTCCAACCAACATATGAAGATACGAATAGGGTGATTCGAATAGTGATTCGTATGATGATTCGTATGGTGATTCGAATAATAGAGGTAAGACGAGTAAGTATGTGTGTCGCATACATAGATTCAGAAATAATAATACGTGTTTGTAACAGAGAATTACATACAGCTAACTAGAACTGAAGTACAGTAATTGACAAGTAAATAAAAAAAACTATCAGAGAATGTACTCGCCTGATACTCTGAAAAGAGTAGTGTAATATCAGATGTCTGCAACAGAGTCACAATGTCCTAAATAGAGCAGTATGGGTTATGACATGTTCAAAACAAGGAAAATGAAAGCTACAATACAATCTACATGATTTCTAGGTCAAACTAGGTCAAAGTCAACTCTTGGTCAACTCTGGTCAAACCAAGTCAACTACACTAGTCAAACTAGGTCAATTGGTCACATCTAGACTCAATGTTGACATTTGGTCAACTCCAGTCAATCTTGAACTATTGGGTCAACTATTGGCCAACATAGGTCCCTACTAGTCTAGGTTTATCTAAAACCTACATTAATACTAAACTCCTAAGTTCTAACCCACAACCCATAACATATACTTACATATATCTCATAGACATATATATAATATGTATACATACACTATAATATTATTTTTAGGATACATTACCATCTCTAAGCCCTCAACCACAATACCAAACACAAACTATCCTAATACATCATGTATATTACATTTCCCACCTTGCATATATATATATATATATATATATATATATATATATATATATATATATATATATATATATATATATATATATATATAACATATATAGATGTAGAGATGTGAGAAGGGGCTAAATGTTGTGTGTGTTTGTATAGAGGGTGGGTAAGTAACAGGAAAAACCATGTGTGTGAGGGTCCATGAGTGTGTGGAATTTAAACTAACATGTGTGTGACTAGGGAGAATGATTCTCAGGAATTTGTGTACACACTTGTGTTCTCAGGATTGTGTGTGTTAGGCTATGGGCTGACAGTGGACCAAAGTGAAGGGGATGTGTGGGGTGAATTGGGGACTATCATATAGGCTTGGGTTAAGATTATGTGTGACTGGGTGATACATGAGGGCTCAATGTGTGGTGTGATAAAGAAAATGGGAAAAATCTGTGAACAAAGCACATGTATAGCAGTGTCTATAGGAATCAGTCCTAGGTTCTCATGTGTAGGTGTGGCTTGTGAATGTGAGAGGGTTAGCAAGAGTGTGTTCTCAGTTATAAATAAACCATTTCAATACCCATTTGAAAAGGGAAAGAAAATCAATACATTTTCAAATCGGTTTCAGTCCAAGACTAGTCCTCAAACCATTCTCAGATTTCAGTAAATAGGGGAAGATTTTAGTTAGCAGTTCATCTCAGGCACCATACATTTCAGTTCAATGGAATTTTCAGGTTTAATACATTGGTATTCTCAGGTTATACATAACTGTACATCTCAGGATATATAGGTTCAACATTGAATCAAGAATCAAACTCAAAATCAGGTTATACATATGAATCATTTAGGATTTCATCTATTTAACATGAATCAACCCTTCAACCCAAATCCTATTCTCATGTTTCAGATATTAGAATCTCAGGTATTCAAATTAACATATCATAGATACATACCTTGCATTCATTTAATAGAAAGGAAGAAACTGAGAACAGTGACTATTAACCCATGTATCATACATCTCAACCAAATTCGAATTTCACCAAAACTAATAAAATCAACATCAACACCATGTATGAAATACATTTGAACCCAGGAAGAAACTGAAACCCAAAAATATACTCAACTGAAAACAGGTATCAGTCCATTAAACAATGCATTCGAAAACCCAAACCTATCATATCAAAATCCCAAATCCATACACAAGCTCTAAATCACAGCTAGGGTCGAGTGTCACAGTGTCTAGGTATGTGTGTGCGTGTCCACAAATGTGTCAAGTGTCCAAAATAGTGTCGAATCAGAGAGTGTACACAGTATCAGAAAAAAATGGAATTCTCAGCTCGTTTTCGAAAATGGAACCATATATATACAAAATGGGTTAGGATGGTGTCGAGTATGTGATAGGGTGTTACACAGGTCGTGTTGTGTCCACAAAAGTGGACACGACGTGCCCAAACATGAATTCACAGAGTATTGAAATACACCACAGGCAGCCTCGTACAGAGGTGCCGATGCTTCGTGGACACGACACAGCTCACATGGAGCCACGCGTTCGTAGCGATATGTAGCCCAAGTATAGGGCTACACGTTCGACACCCTGACACGTCACCACGACGTATCCAGGGGCGACACAAAGCCCGTGTCAGAACACGAACTATACTGCGTGCAGTTCACTGTAAAACCCGTGCACGTCCAATTACGTGTCCGATACGACACGAGGTCTCACCAAACTTGATGGGGGTCTTGTCAGTGACTGCCCCCACCCTCGTGTCAAGTGGCACGAGTCCACATGGCAAAATGAGGGAGAAAACAGAGGGTAGTAGCAGGACAGCCGCACGCGGCGTCGTGCTGCGTGTCCGTGTCGATTTTCGATACAAAAATAGCACGATTTCGTGCTCAGAGTTAGGGTTCCTAGATCTACACCTATAGGGCTAGAATATTGTGCAATTTGTGTTCAAATATATTAACATTTAATTGACAGTGGCAAATCATCAAACACTTACAATAAAACCTAGATACGTGTCCGATATGGACACCAAACCCAATCTAATTCCTACCAAACTTGGCCTATAGGTCCCTGGTACCTAGATGCATGCAACCATGAAGAGAAATCACAATATTAATAGGTTTAGAGGCATTTTACCTATTGAGTGAAAACTCAATAAAAAGCCTAGAATAGGGGTGGGTGTCCTCTTCACTTGGGGGTGCCAAATGCTTGTGCAACCTTGCTAGCTAGCTCCCCTTAGCATCCTCAACAGTAGGGGATTCCAATGCAAGAAATTTGGCTCAAATTGGAGTTGATTTGGATATTTGGGGAGAAGTTTAGGGAAGAACACAAAGGAGGCAAATAAAATAAATTAAAAATGGTGCAAATGATTAATGTGTTGCATTTATAGGGGGGAGGAAATGTATGATGGCTGTTGAAAACATTAGGGTTAGGGTTTAGGATGAGTGGCTAAGGTTTCTCCAACAAATTCTAAGGCTTCCTATTGGTTAAGGCTTCTTTTCACAAATATCTCAAAAGTAAAATATCTTTCCTAATAATATCTAGATATTACACTAATGTGATTACTTAATTGAAATCCTCTAACTTAGCTTCTAGGGTCATGGTTAACATCTAGATTAGGCTAACTTCTAGGTCAAGTCTCAACAATGTAACTAACACATATTTAATTAATATAATTCACAATTTCACAAAAGTGTCAAAATGACCAAAATACCCCTAGGCTTAAAAGTAGAAATTTGAAATCCTACACACATGATTAGGTCTCCTTGGTCATGATTAGTCTTCTAGGTCATGCATGACTAAGGTTACACTAGCAAAACACCAATTTCACATTTCACCATTTTAAATAGTTTTAAAATAACTAAAAATCACCAAAAATCATATCATGACAAAAATATTATTATTAAATGATTTAAAATACAAAAGTTCAAAATTACCCTTATTTGGAAAATTGGGTGTTACAAGTCTACCCCCCTTAGAAGAATTTCGTCCTCGAAATTTAGATGATCGTACTCCTGCTAGGTCAAACCCCCAAATCAAACAAGGTCAGATAATATACAAAACTCTGTCCTACTGGTCGTGATTCCACAGTCTCGAACAGGGTAACTACGCTATCTAGCATATCACAATCATATCCTGGCAGGTACTAATGGAAATCACACATAAAAGTGGGAAGGAAGAACAAGAAGGTCAAACCTGCTAGCCCGTCACCTGCAGCGTCAGTCTCCTCGACTGCCATAGCAAAAGCTCTACCCCTCTGGGCATGGTGCTGCGCTACAGGTGGCCTAGCTCTCTCTCTCTCTGACCCGGTGCTCCATCAAATACGGGTGCAGTAGGGCAATTCCTGACCTGATGAGCAGCGGATCCACAGAACAGACAAACCTTCTGCCTCCTATAACAAGTCTCCCAACCGTGGCCTGCCCTCTTGCAGTAAGCACAAGTCTGCACCTTGCGGTCCTGTCCTCTAGGCTGATGTTGTGCCTGCTGAAACTGTACGTGAGGCCTCTTGGCCTGGCCTCCGCTGCTGCTGCCCCCAACTGGGTCTCGTCCCCTCTTGAGCCTAAGCTCAAGGTCATCCTCAGCCAATAAGGCTCCCGTCAAAATCTCCTCAAAAGGGGCATCCCTGTTGCCCTTGGTCAAGGACTTGACTTCCTTGACCAGACCCTTCCGGAACCTCTGGGCCTTTGCCGTCTCGCTCAAGCCCTCTACGAATCTGCCGAGGCAGCCGAACTCCCCAGCGTACTCCTCCACTGACAGGCTCCCCTGAACTAAGCTCTCGAACTGCGACTCCAAGGCTCGGAGCGCTGAATCTGGGAAGAACCTCTTCTTGAAGAAGCCCTTAAACTACTCCCAGGTCTGTCCAGCTACCCCCACCCTGGGGTCTGACTGATACCAGGTGCGAGCAAGATCTCGCATCCGGCTAGCTGCTGCCTCTATCTGAAGATCTGCCGGTATCCGGGCCAGACGAAAGATCTCCTCAATATGCTCGATCCACTCGTCGGCATATAAAATCCCCTCTGTCCCCAGGAAGTCTCTGGGGTTCATCTTCTGGACCTGCTCTATCCCCGGTGTCCTCGGCTGCTGGATCACTGGTCGAGCTGCGACTGTCGTAAGGACCAACTCCATGCCCCTGTCCTGTCGGGCCTGCTGTCGGTCCATAAACTGCTGGAAGTAGGCAAACATCTGTGCTGCATCCACGTGTCCTGTAGGCGGCGGCTGCTGGAACTGCATCTGTGGGATGACTGGGTCCTGCCCCTGAGCTGGTGGAGGCATAGCCCTTGCTGCTGCTGCTGCTGAAGTCTCAATATGAATAGAGGTGGCAGGAGTTGCAGCCTCCTGCTGATCTGGCTGAGAGGTGGCAGTCCCCTCTACAACTACTGCTGCACCAGAGCGATGTGATCGTGTCTCCACCATCCTGAAGACAGATCGAACAAGGAAGTCAATACTGAGCAGGAATCGATATATCAAAGGAGGACAGTTTATTTCAAAGAAGGCAAATCAGTACGATATATAGATGGCATGATTTAAAGCAGAATTTTCCTAACTGTGATTGAGTACCTCTCCGTTTAAACCTATCTCTCAAATCCTATCGCAGGCTGTAGTGATACTCTAGTTCGAATACCACTACATAAACTCGACCTCCATGGGCCACCACTAAAAACGTGTCACGACCCGCACCCTAGAGTAAGGGCACGAGAAGTGGGTACGTCCAGCCTACGCCGCAGTGTCGGCGGTAGAACGCTGTCCTAGGTTACTATCTAATCAACAACTCACGCAATTATATAATGTACTTGTCAATATCTCAACTCCGAACGGAGGACAAGTATAGATATAATGAAATCTCAATCACAGTCTAAGCATGATAAGATAACACAGAAGTTTATAACTAAAAACTAAATAACAACATTTATAAACTACTAAATAATAATATCTCAAACAAACTTCAAATACAAACTCGAATCTCAAGTTATTACAATTCAAGTTCTAAAACATGAAAACTAGACCAAGTCTACTAGCTAGTCTCCCGATCACTCCTGAGTGTCGGGGCCATAGGTAGCTAAGTCATCTCCTGCTCCAAGGCAAGTGGGGCAAATGTCCTCAGGGCAATCATCTGTAATATTTTCAACAGGTCCAGTCAGGACAGGAACGAGTACATTTCATCAAGAAATTCCAAGTAAATGACAGAGAACTATAAAGCAGTTATAGACAGTTGTATTGATGAATATGGCAGTTTATGTTCAGGTGATGGTAAGAAAGACAGATAAAGTACAAGGAAAGTAAATAACTAAACAAGAGAATAATCATAGCAAATAAGACTGTAAAATAAGATCTAGCTGAACTAGAGTAACATAATGAGTTCAGATGGTACAATATAAGTCGAGTGTAAACCCAAAGTGAGTCTAATACAAGATGAGTCGAATGTGATTCTAATCATTGTTCTAATAAGGTGATTCGAATAAGGTGATGCGAATAGTGATTCGAATAGTAGTCAAACAATAATTCGAATAAATTCTCCAAGTGTGTTTTAAAATACCGAGTTCGACATGTAAACGGCTGTAGGTAATACGGCACACCACTCACTGATCAGATGAGGGATGGCTATCGTTCGAATATAATTCACAGAGGGGTGATTCGAATAGGGGGATATGTCTACATGTCTAACCAGTATTTCCCCGCCCAGTCTAATACAAATGAATCCGTAATCCAACACATAAGACGAATACAAGTCCAACCAACATATGAAGATACGAATAGGATGATTCGAATAGTGATTCGTATGATGATTCGTATGGTGATTCGAATAATAGAGGTAAGACGAGTAAGTATGTGTGTCGTATACATAGATTCAGAAATAATAATACGTGTTTGTAACAGAGAATCACATACAGCTAACTAGAACTGAAGTACAGTAATTGACAAGTAAATGAAAAAAATTATCAGAGAATGTACTCGCCTGATACTCTTAAAAGAGTAGTATAATATCAGATGTCTGCAACAGAGTCACAATGTCCTAAATAGAGCAGTATGGGTTATGACATATTCAAAACAAGGAAAATGAAAGCTACAATGCAATCTACATGATTTCTAGGTCAAACTAGGTCAAAGTCAACTCTTGGTCAACTCTGGTCAAACCAAGTCAACTACACTAGTCAAACTAGGTCAATTGGTCACATCTAGACTCAATGTTGACTTTTGGTCAACTTCAGTCAATCTTGAACTATTGGGTCAACTATTGGCCAACATAGGTCCCTACTAGTCTAGGTTTATCTAAAACCTACATTAATACTAAACTCCTAAGTTCTAACCCACAACCCATAACATATACTTACATATATCTCATAGACATATATATAATATGTATACATACACTATAATATAATTTTTAGGATACATTACCATCTCTAAGCCCTCAACCACAATACCAAACACAAACTATCCTAATACATCATGTATATTACATTTCCCACCTTGCATATACATACATATATATATATATATATATATATATATATATATATATATATATATATATATATATATATATATATATATATATATGTAGAGATGTGAGAAGGGGCTAAATGTTGTGTGTGTTTGTATAGAGGGTGGGTAAGTGACAGGAAAAACCATGTGTGTGAGGGTCCATGAGTGTGTGGAATTTAAACTAACATGTGTGTGACTAGGGAGAATGATTCTCAGGAATTTGTGTACACACTAGTGTTCTCAGGATTGTGTGTGTTAGGCTATGGGCTGACAGTGGACCAAAGTGAAGGGGATGTATGGGGTGAATTGGGGACTGTCATATAGGCTTGTGTTAAGTTTATGTGTGACTGGGTGATACATGAGGGCTCAATGTGTGGTGTGATAAAGGAAATGGGAAAAATCTGTGAACAAAGCACATGTATAGCAGTGTCTATAGGAATCAGTCCTAGGTTCACAAGTGTAGGTGTGGCTTGTGAACGTGAGAGGGTTAGCAAGAGTGTGTTCTCAGTTATCAATAAACCATTTCAATACCCATTTGAAAAGGGAAAGGAAATCAATACATTTTCAAATCGGTTTCAGTCCAAGACTAGTCCTCAAACCATTCTCAGATTTCAGTAAATAGGAGAAGAGTTCAGTTAGCAGTTCATCTCAGGCACCATACATTTCAGTTCAATGGAAATTTTCAGGTTTAATACATTGGTATTCTCAGGTTATACATAACTGTACATCTCAGGATATATAGGTTCAACATTGAATCAAGAATCAAACTCAAAATCAGGTTATACATATGAATCATTTAGGATTTCATCTATTTAACATGAATCAACCCTTCAACCTAAATCCTATTCTCATGTTTCAGATATTAGAATCTCAGGTATTCAAATTAACATATCATAGATACATACCTTGCATTCATTTAATAGAAAGAAAGAAACTGAGAACAGTGACTATTAACCCATGTATCATACATCTCAACCAAATTCGAATTTCACCAAAACCAATAAAATCAACATCAACACCATGTATGAAATACATTTGAACCCAGAAAGAAACTGAAACCCAAAAATATACTCAACTGAAAACAGGTATCAGTCCATTAAACAATGCATTCGAAAACCCAAACCTATCATATCAAAATCCCAAATCCATACACAAGCTCTAAATCATAGCTAGGGTCGAGTGTCACAGTGTCTAGGTATGTGTGTGCGTGTCCACAAATTTGTCAAGTGTCCAAAATAGTGTCGAATCAGAGAGTGTACACAGTATCAAAAAAATGGAATTCTCAGCTCGTTTTCAAAAATGGAACCATATATATACAAAATAGGTTAGGATGGTGTCGAGTATGTGATAGGGTGTTACACAGGTCGTGTCGTGTCCACAAAAGTGGACATGACGTGTCCAAACATGAATTCATAGAGTATTGAAATACACCACAGGCAGCCTCCTGCAGAGGTGCCGATGCTTCGTGGACACGACACAGCTCACATGGAGCCACGCATTCGTGGCCACATGTAGCCCAAGTATAGGGCTACACGTTCGACACCCTGACACGTCACCACGACGTGTCCAGGGGCGACACGAAGCCCGTGTCAGAATACGAACTGTACTGCGTGCAGTTCAGTATAAAACTCGTGCACGTCCAATTACGTGTCCGACACGACACGAGGTCTCACCAAACTTGATGGGGGTCTTGTCAGTGACTGCCCCCACCCTCGTGTCAAGTGGCACGAGTCCACGTGGCAAAATGAGTGAGAAAATAGGGGGTGGTAGCAGGACAGCCGCACGCGGCATCGTGCTGCGTGTCCGTATCAATTTTCGACACGAAAACAGCACAGATTCGTGCTCAGAGTTAGGGTTCCTAGATCTACACCTATAGGGCTAGAATATTGTGCAATTTGTTTTCAAATATATTAACATTTAATTGACAGTGGCAAATCATCAAACACTTACAATAAAACCTAGATATGTGTCCGATACGGACACCAAACCCAATCTAATTCCTACCAAACTTGGCCTATAGGTCCCTGGTACCTAGATGCATGCAACCATGAAGAGAAATCACAATATTAATAGGTTTAGAGGCATTTTACCTATTGAGTGGAAACTCAATGAAAAGCCTAGAATAGGGGTGGGTGTCCTCTTCACTTGGGGGTGCCAAATGCTTGTGCAACCTTGCTAGCTAGCTCCCCTTAGCATCCTCAACATTAGGGGATTCTAATGCAAGAAATTTGGCTCAAATTGGAGTTGATTTGGATATTTGGGGAGAAGTTTAGGGAAGAACACAAAGGAGGCAAATAAAATGAATTAAAAATGGAGCAAATGATTAATGTGTTGCATTTATAGGGGAAATGTATGATGGCTGTTGAAAACATTAGGGTTAGGGTTTAGGATGAGTGGCTAAGGTTTCTCCAACAAATTCTAAGGCTTCCTATTGGTTAAGGCGTCTTTTCACAAATATCTCAAAAGTAAAATATCTTTCCTAATAATATCTAGATATTACACTAATGTGATTACTTAATTGAAATCCTCTAACTTAGCTTCTAGGGTCATGGTTAACATCTAGATTAGGCTAACTTCTAGGTCAAGTCTCAACAATGTAACTAACACATATTTAATTAATATAATTCACAATTTCACAAAAGTGTCAAAATGACCAAAATACCCCTAGGCTTAAATGCAGAAATTTGAAATCCTAAACACATGATTAGGTCTCCTTGGTCATGATTAGTCTTATAGGTCATGCATGACTAAGGTTACACTAGCAAAACACCAATTTCATATTTCACCATTTTAAATAGTTTTAAAATAACTAAAAATCACCAAAAATCATATCATGACAAAAATATCATTATTAAATGATTTAAAATACAAAAGTTCAAAATTACCCTCATTTGGAAAAATGGGTGTTACAAATATACATAGATACCAACATAGGTATACAAGTGAAAACTATTAAAGACACTCTAACCATGGCTAATCTACTCTCTAACACATGTAAATATGAAATTAGAAGACAATAAAGCATATTGAGCATAAACAAAAACACATGGGTTGTCTCCTTTGGAATCTCTCCATGTGGGACACCAAACCTATCCCAAATTCCTATTGAGGAGTCAAAAGAGCCTCAAGAACAATCCTAATGGTGGTTCATGCATGGGGGTAGTTCCTACGAATGCAAGACTAACAAAAATGCAAAGAATGATGAATTAGATAAAGGGTTTTACCTATTGGGAGTTGTATCCCAATGATTCAACCAAAGGACACGGTTTCGACACGAGAACTCCTTGAAATTGTACTTCTCTCCTAGCTCCTTGCTCTCCTCTTCAAGTAGGCACCTCCTTCTTGGTAGATTGAGTTAAATGGAGGAAGAAAGACGTGATTTGTGAGATCAAATCAAAAGAAAAGCTCTAAAGTTTGGGGAAGAACTCTATTTGGAGAAAAGGAGGCTACTAATGAAATGAAAGAGGGATGAACCCTACCCTCTTTGGCCGGCCCTAGTAGGAGCCCTAGATGGTCTATGAAAAGTCCATGATGCCCTCATCTAGTCTTCCTTTGGTTTATTTAAGTCATGCAATGGTTTGGGGTCAAAAGGGTCAAGTTCTAATCTCTAAATGAACCAATCTAGTCGTGTGGGATTAGCCTAATTATACTAATCTAATTAGTTGGGTTTCTGGGCCATGTCTATCTAATCTTTGGGCCCCGACTAGAGTAAGCTACCCGGGCCACTAACACAAGTCAAAACTAGACGAAATTCAAACCCGACTAAACAAATCCCCAATTAACAATATTAATAAATAAATATTCACAAAAATAATAGAATATAAAAAATGACAAATTTATCCTTGATTTTGAAAACTGGAAGTGGCACTCGCTTCGTCGCCTCCGCGCCCCTACACCCCCGCTCCGACTTAAACTGGTGTGGATTCACAAGTGATACTTACTATACGCTCACAAGAGATCACTACTATGCATTCACAAGGAGTTTGTCTCCTTCCTCACATATATTCACAGACTAACAAAATAAGAAGAGAACAAAAGAAAATTAAGTAGTAAAACAAAAGAGGAGAAAGAGAGAAAGAGGAGGAAGAAAGAGGCCAGGGACCGTGGGAAGGAAGAAGAACAAGCAACAGCATCAACTAGTTTAATTCGTGTACAATTTTTTTTCTTCAGAATGGTGATGGTGAAGGTGGTGGTAATGATGGTGGTAGTAGTGGTGGTGGTGATGGGCACGGCAGCGGCGGGACGGGACGCGACAGCAGAGCTGGAGCGGAAGAGGGGGCAGAGCTGGAGGAGGAGGAAGTGGGATTAGGATTTGGGTTTGGGGAGGGAGAAGACAAGGGAATTTTTGTCAAAAAATGTTGGTCAAAGGGGTTGACCATTAGCTATGGACGATTTTCGTCAAAAGTGGGGGGTGTCTTACATTATGGCATGTGTGAGGTGCACCTTGAATATGAGAAAAACAAAGTGTGATACAACTCAAAAAAAAATTTATTTTTTTGTGTAGGTCGGTGTCACGACCCGCACCCTGTTTAGGGGCACGAGAACGTGGGTACGTCCAGCCTACGCCGCAGTATCGACAGTAGAACGCTGTATAGGTCATCTCTAATATCTAACAACAAGATATATAAACCTGTCATCTCCGCACGGAGGTATGATATAACATCTCAACTCTATATCTCAATCACAAGTCTAGGAAAGATAAAGCACGATATGGAATCAGATAAAAGGAAAAAACTGAATATAAATAGAGTTATCACACCACACAAAATAGATGTTCAACACAAATAAATACAAGTCCTGAATATAACTAAGTCTCAACTAACAATCGAAATAATCTGATACAAACTGAAAACTATAAATACTAGACTAGACTAGGCATCCTCTACTGAGCTAGATGCTCCTCGGGCTCCTGAATGTCACCCTCATGTGCCCCATAGAAGGTAGGGCAGTCACCATCATCATCTGTAATATTTAAAATAGGTCAAGTCAGGACAGGAGCAAGCACAATACATCTTACGCAGTTCATAACATGTTAGGAAATATAAAGCATGTAAAAGAGTAAGATACATGGACTGTAAAGAAATATATATGAAAACGAGAAAGATTTGATAACTTGAAATATCTATATACATGATAAGTAAGAACTGTAAGTAACCTATGATTTAGAGCATGAGATGGTTATATAAACGGGTTAGGACAATGCAAGGGTAACTCCATCATACGTGAGTGTACAATAGACATATACAAGATTTCACAAGATTTCATAAGATGAGATTTTGATCACATAACTATTTCCTACTCACCCTCCCCAATCAATACACAAGGATCCAGTCAAGTTACGTTACATTGTACAAGAGGTTTTTATCATGTTTGCTCACGTGATCATGAGAGTACAAGATTGCACAAGAGTATACATGAATAGCGGTGTACACGAAATACAAGATGTTCGTGAAAAGCACATGACAACTGTATCTGATGCACCCCAAAGGGGATAACATCGCATGATAAGATCCATATAGTACCAATCCGTGATAATAACGTGACAGCATCATGTAAAGTAATCTAGAGTAAGAATATAAATCCTAACAAGTATGAAATGATCAGAGAATGTACTCGCCTGTCACCCTGAATGACTGATATGAATAGATGTCCGAACTGGTGTCACTGAGTCCTATTTAGAGTAAAACAGGTTATAAAGTACTAAAATTGTAATAATAAAAATCTGCAATGCAAACTACATGATTCTAAGTCAAACTAGGTCAAAGTCAACTATTGGTCAACTTTGGTCAACTGTCTAGGTCAAACTAGGTCAAAGTCAACAATTGGTCAACTTTGGTCAACTGTCTAGGTCAAACTAGGTCAAAGTCAACTATTGGTCAACTAGGAGTCCAACTTGGTAATACTAACTCACACCAAGCCAACTAAGTCACACTAGGTCAATCTAAGTCAAACAAGGTCATGCCATGTCAAATTATGTTACACAAAGTCAACTAGGTTAAGTTAAGTCTAAGTCTAGTCAAAACAGTCAATCTAGTCTAACCAAGTCTAGGTCAACTAGTCAATCTAAAACCTAAGTCTAAACAACACAAAGACTAGCTACAGTCTAATACCATAATCTAACCTAGGCACACATACAATTTAAGTCATATAGAGTATTTCTTATATTAAGTCACATTCATACAATACACAAGTATATATATAGGTAGCCATATATAGAGGGAGAAGGAAAAAGGAATTTAAGAGAGGGGGTGTGTGTGTTGTGTGTGTCACATGTATAGTAGCATAACTAAGTTTCTAAACATAACCTAACTTAATGTCACGACCTGCACCCGCTTTTCGGATACGAGACGTGTCCAAGCCAGCCTACGTCGCAGAGTCGGCGGTAGAACGCTGTCAAGCCCACAAGAAATAGATGCTCAAAATAAAATATTTGCTGCTCATTCACAATTCTAAATTTATTACAACATTTACAAGATTTATAATTAAAGGAAATACAAGATTTTACAATTAATAAAATTGATACAATTGCTTTCTATTTCTAGGTTGTCTTCAGCATACCCAAGTCTTCCCCAGTGCTAAGAGTGATAGCGGCTAAACCTGAAAAATGTTGGTTTCCAGTCAGGAATGGAACAAGTACACAAATCGACGGCAATGCAAAACACAATAGAATTAACAAGACATGAAAATAGCATATGGAATATGAAAGCTAGTAAGAAAACTGATGACATAGCACGATAGCGAAGTAAACAAGGAAAAACTAATAAAAGACATCTATCTATCTAGGTGGTGTAAAATATCTGTTTCAACATGTGAACGACTAGAGGGTAAAATCTGGCTCACTGCACGTGTCGTGTGCAGCTGCTATCATTCAAGAATAGACATTTTGGGTATATTTCTGGGTAGTCCACATGTTTACTAAGATATTTCCCCTCCCGACTACTCCGTGTGGCGAGCGTGTCAATAAGCAGCAAGATATATGTATAGACATGAAATGAAAAGACTACTATGAATCGGAAAGCAATCAGAAAGTGCACTTGCCTGAGGTCCTTAGCTGGAGAAACCAAAATACCATACCACTCAATGAGCAACAATCAGTCAACACATGTAGAAGTCTCCGGATGCTGAAATAAATAGTAGCAATGTTCTCAGAATAGTTAAATTAGCTAGGATTGCCTGTCCTTAAGTCCAATTCTGGACACAGGGGCAAAACGGTAATTTCGGGCAAAAATGATGTCCGTCGTTGGACCCGCTTTGCACCGAAAAGCGTGCCAGAGTCAACGGTCTCTAAAGTCATCAAACTACATGTCTACGGATCCAGTTTTCCGATACGAATCCAATCGTATGTCCAAAGTTGGATTTTGGCGGGCCGTACATAAAATCGCCCGTTGAGTGGGACCGTGGGGCCCGCAAAACGATGATTTTATCAACTGTCTCAAAATCGGACCAAACTTGGCATACAGGACCAAAAAAAGGATACGGTCCTGATGGCACAAGTTTCATCTCGATCTGACGAGCGTGCACAAAGTAATTAGAGAATTTGCAAAGTGCACGATACGGTGAATTTCGACGGATACGCATCAAATTCGTCGCGCACACGCGACCAATTTGAATTCCGCCAAAGCCCACACGACCAAGAAGCCGTTACGCAGCTTTCGATGCTTTCGGTTCACGACCACGTCGCCCGAAATGGTGGGACGCACGTCGTGTGGAGCAATTTTCTAGTTTTGAAAACAAATTTTTGGAAAACTTTGGGATTCGATTTCTCGACACGTAGTCGATGATTTCCGAATCCACAAAAAGGATTATGAAGTCCTATATGTTATCTAAAAGTGTCTTCAAATAGTTCTTATAACATGATACTAGATCGATCAGAATCGATCGTCAAACTTGGGTGATTGGACTGGATTTTACTCTATTTCGGGACAGATTTTTGGTCGAGTTTAGCATCATTTTTTCGGCAACCTAGGGCATCTAGGTTCAAAGTATTTGAATGGAAATAAAGCCGTATGGGTTGTCGACGAACCTGCGAAGGAAGATCGAAGAATGATTGGCTCTACGTCATGAAAACTCGCGTCGAAAACGTCCGTTTGGCTGCAACTGCTGCTGAGTGTTCTGTTTCGGCACGCGCGCGCCTGGTGTTGTCGTGGCCAACCTGTGGCCGTGCCGGCGTCACCTAGGACTGGAGTAGGGTCGCCAGGTGGTTGGCGGCTCATGAGGGGGTAGGGTTTTAGAGTTAGGGTTTGGTGTTTGTCGAGAGTTTCCTGCCTCTCTCTCTCTTTCGGGTTCTCTTATAAAGTGTCGACTATTACACAGAAGGGTCGGCCAGTTCTCGGTTTGGCCGAGGGCATGGGTCGGCCATGTGGGCCGGGCTGGGATTGGTATTCTCTTTTTGCTTTCGTTTTGTTCCCTCTATATATATATATATATATATATATATATATATATATATATATATATATATATATATATATACATATATGTATTTTTTTTATATATGCATATACATAACCATATACATACATATAACCGTATACATATAATAACCTATATATATATATATATATATATATATATATATATATATATATATATATATATATATATATATTTATTTTATTTTTTTTATTTTATATATAACTCTATATACATATACATAACCGTATACATATACGTATATTTATATATACACACACATACACAATATATTTATATACACATATATATCTATATCTATATTTATATTCGCATGTATATCTATGCGTAATGCATTTACATATACATACAAATACACATATTTACATATTATTTATTTATACACACATATATCACTATATATATTTATCTATATAATATATCACTACGTATATTTCTATTATTTATATCACTATATATATTTCTATCTATATATAATAATATTTAATTGACAAATTAATATAACCCGTAACAATAAAATAATATTATATATATATAATAATCTCAATAGAATAATAATAAGTATAACGAAATTCAATAAAACAATAATGGTGTATATATTACATTATGCGCAGTCTAATAATCCCGAAATGTACGAAGACCTATTTTATGCAAAAGTCACCGAATATTACTAATAATAATATTATAATATTTAATTACGAATAATAGAAAACATTAAATCCTTAAAACGAATTGCAACGCCCTCATATCAAATTCCATCAACACGAATGTCATTGGACGTGTCGCAAGACTACATGGGCTTGGGCTCAGTTCGGGTCCAGTTCGGGCTTGGTTCGGTACAACCGGGTCGCTACAAAGTAAATAAATTTAATAATAAATAATTAAACTATTTATAATGGTCATGCTATAACTTGGCCTGGTTTTCCTAGTTAGAACATCATTATGGCTCAGCCTTCCCTGGCATGGCTATACACTAGTCTAGGCACGCCACTGTACTATCAGTGCCACGATTTCTAGTCACCTTGTACTCCAAATTTAATCATGATTAAAAATCATCAACCGTAATAATTAACTAAATAATCATTTACAAAATTCTAAAATTACCATTTAAATCAAATAAATAAAATAAAAATATTTCAAAATTCTGGGAAGGGGATCTACAAATCTACCCACCTTAAAAATGATTTCGTCCTCGAAATTCTAACTCATAACCATGCCTAAAATTTAAAAAAAAAGTAAAAGCCAAAGAATAAATCCACTACTACCACAATCTTCTCAAATTTTTAACTCCTCAAAAATAGTTTGTATTCTTGTCCTAGCCAAATAGCCGCCAGGACTTCTACCCACCTTTGGTCACACTACTCCTCACACTAAAATCTTTGAATCTTCTAACTGGTGCTAACAATTCTACCAACAAATATCTAGGCATATCGTATCTATAATCCTCTCGTATCTATCAGGCAACCCGAACTTAGCAAGCAGTAATTTACACAAGTAGCTAAGAAATATTGGTGAATTCTAATAAGTATGACCTTCGTCTATCTGCAATAGAGAGGACAGAAAGATAAGGAAGAACAATCAAGAGTAATTATGAAGTTTCAAAAGCGGTAGAGGGTTTCCGTTGATACAGATAGAAAGAAGTCTATGAACCACTGGCTTATTTGCTAGAATGGGCTACTCTAGTCTAGTCACTTTGCTAAATCGAATAACTCTTCGTTTCCTAGAGGGGCTCGCAATCCGTGTAATACAGAAGTTCCGTTCTCGCAATTAATCTAACCAAGGTTCCAGAACGAAATTTGGAAAATCAAGATGGTGATCTTTTCTGTGGTTATTTAAACACGAAAGCAAGGAATATAATTGCAATACAAGATCGTATCTCGACTTCCAGGCAGATGGGATAAAGGTTACGAATGGATTCACATTCTAAGAGGTGGGGACTACATAGTAGGTATAGGGACCTATTTCAATTAGTTCGGTCTTATAGTCCAAATATGGTGGTATGCAGGGATAGGTTCTACTGGGTCTTAATGGGTTTTCTATTTGGACATCAGTCGTTGGTTGATGAACATTGGATTTCAATCTATATGGATTGGACAAGTTTCCAATGATAAAATTCTTCCTACTAGATCAGGGTATCCTAGAATAGGTTTCTGTCCAAGGGTTGAGCTAGGTTCCTAAAGTTCAGAATGCGCCTCCAGTGACTTTTGTGTTTAAGTCGCGCATGAGGCCTCAATTGGGTGGCACACTAGAGGTATATGCGTAGTATACTTCGAGTAGATCACAACCATATATTGGGTCGAAGAAATAAGTCGAAGTAAAGGCTCTAATGGGAGTCGAAAAGTATACCGGTACTATGGTAAGGGTTATAGCTAGTCCTTTTAACCTGAAAGCCGTAGTACAAAAATAGAGTACAAAGGGACGGGTTTGAGTGGGACATGATATACCTAGATGAAGGTGGACTCGTCTAGAGCTTACATACAAAATTTGTTGGAAGATAACAGCTGGTCTCGTGCTCCGAATATTAATGGCACGGTCGGGGACACAAAATGATCTAAATGGAAAGTGGGAGAGTCCATGGGGCACTAACTACCATTCTTGTGGAAAATTATTCTAATCAATCTGTAATCCTCGTATATACCAAAATTTTAGAAGGCTTAGAGTCTACCCACCTTAGAGGCTAGGATATAGTGGCAAGGTTCCTATCACAGGGCTGGCCGGTGGTAGCTACACTTGCATATACAACTATCATAGCCATGAGAATACCCTGTATCTATCTAACAATTACGAGCTTTCGTCTTTCTAATCGGTGAAAGACAAAAACAATAAGAGTTCAAGAGAGATGTCGTCGAATACAATTACATGATTTAAAGGCGAATGTATAATTCAAGAGGAATTGTCAAAGCAATCGCGAATGAGATCCTAGAGACATCTACATCTCAATCCACGTAGGGTAATTAGATGAAGAGCGAACCAAATGCATCATGGTTGATCAGACCGTAATACAATGATTCTGATTAGACAATATGTTAGCAGGCGTCCCCAATAAACATATGTCTTGAATCAAGCTCGATAAAAGAGTAAGCTTGCAAAAACTAGGCTGTAATAGCACATTGGTCAAGAGAGTCAAAATATAAATACACAAAATTGTTGAAAATGAGGTACAATTAGTTCGAGGTTTGAGAGTATCAAATCCTTACATGGTGTTCTTGCCTATACAGTCAACCTATTATCTTCTATCCATTCGGCCTTTGTCGACTAACGGTTTATGGAACTATAATTTCTATATTCTAGGTAAACCTATTAACGTCAGTCAATTACCCTGTCAATAGATCACAAGAACCACATAACGCTAGGCTGGGAGACATGCTACTCGACTTACAGAACTTACACTAGTATTGGTTTTGGATCTTAGGGTCGTACAGGGCAGTCTCTATTCTCTGTAATATCCTAGACTTGTAATCACATCTGAAATCATTTCACCGAGAATTACGCCTTGCCCGTATATTCTGGTTACGGTAAACCCTTGGTTTCAAGATTCAAATGTGATAGGCTATCAGACACTCTACTTATATTGACACAATGGTATCTAAGATCTAATGAAGTCAACGAGAACGTAGTTTCTGCAATGTTCCATAGACTATGATTCTTCGAAATGATTTCAATTCTGTGGGTTGTGCCTCGCCAGTGCGCTGCTGGCTGCAGTGAACCCACTTTCTCCACTCTCAAATAATTGACGACAGTGCGCTGCTGTCTAAACTTTATGGGTTAGCTAATATTTCTCTAACTATAATCGTAAAAATTTATGGGCTTTTGAAGATTCAAACAAGTTGACTAAAATAGAGCGTAGGTATTTGTCTTATCAATCACAACATTTAAAATAAAAGATTTAACCATGGAGGAATTAATTAAAGACAAAGAGATACAAACATCCTAGTATCTATTTTATGTGCATTTCAATGGTTGATGGAAAATCTCAAGCCTCTACCTAAAGATTCGTATGCAAATAACAAAATTAAAAGATTTAAACTAATTCCCTACGGTAACATAGTATTTAAAACAGGCAATTCTAACTTATGATATAAGATCTATATCTAATACAGCAAAAGAATATTAAACAGTTCATTAAAATTAATGCCTTAATTCTAGGTAAGTCTAACTTACCAGTGAATAGTGGATCCACATTGGATCATAATGTCATATCAAAAGTATCAGTGTACCTATAGGGATCTAGCAAGTTATCTAAATTGCATGGCCTATCTAATAATCTTAACTACCCAACGGTCAGTGTGAACAAGGGACTCCTAGTCCTAGTTATTCTCCTAAATTATTTTAATCCTATTTGTGAATGAGCATTTCCTGGTCGCAGGCTCGCAATAGTACGACTGACGTACCATCACGAGTTCGCAATATTTTGCGAAAACTGACATGCATGGGCCACCACAAAAACTTGTCACGACCCGCACCCGATTTTCGGATACGAGACGTGTCCAAGCCAGCCTACGCCGCAGAGTCGACGGTAGAACGCTGTCAAGCCCGCAAGAAATAGATGCTCAAAATAAAATATTTGCTGCTCATTCACAATTCTAAATTTATTACAACATTTACAAGATTTATAATTAAAGAAAATACAAGATTTTACAATTAATGAAATTGATACAATTGATGTCTATTTCTAGGTTGTCTTTAGCATACCCAAGTCTTCCCCAGTGCTAAGAGTGATAGCGGCTAAACCTGAAAAATATTGGTTTTCAGTCAGGAATGGAACAAGTACACAAATCGACGGCAATGCAAACACAATAGAATTAACAAGACATGAAATAGCATATGGAATATGAAAGCTAGTAAGAAAACTGATGACATAGCACGATAGCAAAGTAAACAAGAAAAAACTAATAAAAGACATATATCGATCTAGGTGGTGTAAAATATCTGTTTCAACATGTGAACGGCTAGGGGGTAAAAGTCGGCTCACTGCACGTGTCGTGTGCAGCTGCTATCGTTCAAGAATAGACATTTTGGGGATATTTCTGGGTAGTCCACATGTTTACTAAGATATTTCTCCTCCCGACTACTCCGTGTGACGAGCGTGTCAACAAGCAGCAAGATATATGTATAGACATGAAATGAAAAGACTATTATGAATCGGAAAGCAATCAGAAAGTGCACTTGCCTGAGGTCCTTAGCTGGAGAAACCAAAATACTATACCACTCAATGAGCAACAATCAGTCAACACATGTAGAAGTCTCCGGATGCTGAAATAAATAGTACCAACATTCTCAGAATAGTCAAATTAGCTAGGATTGCCTGTCCTTAAGTCCAATTCTGGACACAGGGGCAAAACGGTAATTTTGGGCAATGTCCGTCGTTAGACCCGCTTTGCACCGAAAAGCGTACTAGAGTCAACGGTCTCTAAAGTCGTCAAACTACATGTCTACGGATCTGGTTTTCCGATACGAACCCAACCGTATGTCCAAAGTTGGATTTCGGCGGGCCGTGCACAAAATTACCCGTTGAGTGGGACCGTGGGACCCGCAAAACGACGATTTTATCAACTGTCTCAGAATCGGACCAAACTTGGCATACAGGACCAAAAAAATGATACGGTCCTGATGGCGCAAGTTTTATCTCGATCTGACGAGCGTGCACAAAGTAATTAGAGAATTTGCAAAGTGCACGATACAGTAAATTTTGACGGATACGCATTAAATTCGTCGCGCACACGCGACCAATTTGAATTCCGCCAAAGCCCACACGACCACGAAGCCGTTATGCAGCTTTCGATGCTTTCGGTTCGCGACCACGTCGCCCGGAATGGCGGGACGCACGTCGTGTGGAGCAATTTTCTAGTTTTGAAACAGATTTTTAGAAAACTTTGGGATTCGATTTCTCGACGCGTAGTCGATGATTTCCGAATCCACAAAAAGGATTATGAAGCCCTAATGTTGTCTAAAAGTGTCTTCAAATAGTTCTTCAAACATGATACTAGATCGATCAGAATCGATCGTCAAACTTGGGTGATTGGACTGGATTTTACTCTGTTTCTGGACAGATTTTTGGTCGAGTTTAGCGTCATTTTTCCGGCAACCTAGGGCATCTAGGTTCAAAGTATTTGAAGGGAAATAAAGCCGAATGGGTTGTCGACGAACCTGCGAAGGAAGATCGAAGAATGATGGGCTCTACGTCACGAAAACTCGCATCAAAAACGTCCGTTTGGCTGCAACTGCTGCTGAGTGTTCTGTTTCGGCACGCGCGCGCGTGGTGTTGTCGTCGCCGACCTGTGGCCGTGCCGGCGTCGCCTAGGACTGGAGTAGGGTCGCCAGGTGGTTGGCGGCTCATGAGGTGGTAGGGTTTTAGAGTTAGGGTTTGGTGTTTGTCGAGAGTTTCCTGTCTCTCTCTCTCTCTCTCTCGGGTTCTCTTATAAAGTGTCGGCTATTACACAGAAGGGTCGGCCAGTTCTCGGTTTGGCCGAGAGCATGGGTCGGCCATGTGGGCCGGGCTGGGATTGGTATTCTCTTTTTGCTTTCCTTTTGTTCCCTCTATATATATATATATATATATATATATATATATATATATATATATATATATATATATATATATATATATACATATATGTATATATATATGTGCATATACATAACCATATACATACATATAACCGTATACATATACATAACCTCTATATATATATATATAATATATATATATATAATATATATATATATATATATATATATATATAGATATATATATATATATATATATATGTTATATGTATATAAAATATATAGATATATATATATATATATATATATATATATATATATATATATATATATATATATATATATATATATATATATAAAACTCCATATACATATACATAACCGTATACATATACGTATATTTATATATACACACACATACACAATATATTTATATATACATATATATCTATATCTATATTTATATTCGCATGTATATCTATGTGTAATGCATTTACATATACATACAAATACACATATTTACATATTATTTATTTATACACACATATATCACTATATATATTTATCTATATAATATATCACTACATTTATTTCTATTATTTATATCACTATATATATTTCTATCTATATATATAATATTAATTGACAAATTAATATAACCCGTAACAATAAAATAATATTATATATATAATAATCTCAATAGAATAATAATAAGTATAACGAAATTCAATAAAACATAATGGTGTATATATCCCATTATGCGCAGTCTAATAATCCCGAAATGTACGAAGACCTATTTTATGCAAAAGTCACCGAATATCACTAATAATAATATTATAATATTTAATTACGAATACTAGAAAACATTAAATCCTTAAAACGAATTGCAACGCCCTCATATCAAATTCTATCAACACGAATGTCATTGGACGTGTCGCAAGACTACATGGGCTTGGGCTTAGTTCGGGTCCAGTTCGGGCTTGGTTCGGTACAACCGGGTCGCTACGAAGTCAATAAATTTAATAATAAATAATTAAACTATTTATAATGGTCATGCTATAACTTGGCCTGGTTTTCCTAGTTAGAACATCATTATGGCTCGGCCTTCCCTGGCATGGCTAATACGCTAGTCTAGGCACGCCACTGCACTATCAGTGCCACGATTTCTAGTCACCTTGTACTCCAAATTTAATCATGATTAAAAATCATCAACCGTAATAATTAACTAAATAATCATTTACAAAATTCTAAAATTACCATTTAAATCAAATAAATAAAATAAAAATATTTCAAAATTTTGGGAAGGGGAGCTACACTTAATAATCCCAAGACTCAATTTCAGTTTAACATATATGAGGTTCTTAGGTTTTAACTAAATTACAACCCATTCTCAGGTTCAGTTTTTTTGTTCTTTCAAAACAAATTCCCTTTTTCTCAGGTTTTTTGAATGCAAATATCCTAGGTTTTATAAACATAGGTAAATCTCAGTTTTCGAAATACAAAACCCATATTCTTAAATTCAGTTTTAAGTTAAAACCCAACTCAACAAATTTAGTTTTAAGTTAAAACCCAGCTCAATTTCACACATCAATTCGAAACTCAACCTATTATCTCAGTTTTCAGTTTTAAATTCAAATCCCAGTTTTCAATTCTAAGTTCAAATTCCAGTTTTTAATTCTAAATTCAAATCCATTACTCAGCCATCATGTTTATATTTGAAACAAATCTCAGTTAACAATTTCTCTCAGGTATTTACATTCAAAACCAAATCAAACTCATAAATGAACTTTCAATAAAACTCAGTTTTAAATGTCTAACCCTATCCTCAGTTTTCAGTTTCAGTATTCAGTCATTTAAGATCGAAACCTATACAACAAAACAATATATCAACAAAACCCAAATCAATATATCAAACTAAAACAAACCTGAAATTCTTAGGAAAATAGATAACTAAAAAAACAAACCGATACTTAAATCCTAGGTTTTTTGCAAAGTATCTGTCACTTGATTTCGAAACCCAAAATGAGATCAAGACTCGAATTCAACCAAAATAGTGACAAACAGACATGTGCCCCAAGTGTACGTGTCATATAGGAGTGTTCTCGTGTCCAAACAGTGGACACGAAGTGTCTAAAATGAGAGAACACACACAGACACGCACAGTTGCAGTACAATCTCGTACACGTGTGCGAGTCGATCTAGGACACAACACAAGACATGAGACACCTCGTGGTCGTATCTAGGTGTTCGCCTAGTATAGGGCTGCGTGCACAAGTGCCTGCAACGTTTCTAAGTGTCTTGTGTCCAAAGAAATCACAGCGTATCTGCGTGCAAGGCTCGATTCAGTGCACACGCGATTTCTTCGTGCGCACTGATCGAGGGCTCACGAAATTTCTTAGGCATGGTGTCAGTCATTTCCTCTACGTGTCCATGAAGTTTTGTGTCAAGCCATTGCGTGTCGTGTCCGTAATCAGTGTCGAGCAGCAGGGCACACTGTGACAGTGTCGTGTTGTGAGTCCGATCTTGTTTTGGACATGGACACAAGTGTCCTCATGTTCAGAGTTGGTGATTATTAATCCCTACATATAGGGCTACACTACCATGTAATTAGTTTTGAATTTTACTAAAATATTTTCCTATGTGGTATTTTATCGAACACCCTTTTAAAAGCACCAATACGTGTCCGATACGGACACGAAATGGACACGAATTCCTAGCAAACTTGGGCTACACCTAGGGAAACCCTAAATGAATCCACCTATAGGAAAAAATTAGGAATTTATTAGGGTTTGTAGGGTTTTACCTATTGAGAGTTCAAACTCGATGAAAAGGATCCCGGAATGAGAAGTTTCCTTCCTCGAGCGATGTCCAAACGCGCTCCACTTCTCGCAATGTAACACCCATATTCTGAATACGTATTTTGTCAAGCTTGTATATATTTCAGACCTGTATTTATTTTCTCGGATTTTGGCATGTACTTGTAATTGGCTTGACTTGTAGATTTTGGTTCTCGTAATCGGGTTTTACCTGGCTTGGTTTATTTTGTGGAGAAAAATTAGTTTGGTTTGGTTTGGTTTGGTTTAACATGCATTGGAGCACTTTAACCAACACTCCACCCTCAACACAACACACCCATCTCCATTAAATCCCATCTAACTTTTCTCTCTCCTCTTTATTTTTATTTACTTCTCCATCTCCTTCTTCTTCCTTCCTCTACACAACTCACCAACACCCATAGGCAAGTGCACCTTGCCACCACATGAGAACCATATTTTATTTGTTCATTAGCTAGATTAGGCCATGGTGATCAACATTAGAACTTGACATTTTGTGATTTGGAGTCTCCATTGTTCTAGATCTAGGTTTTAACTATTTTCGGATTTACATGGTTTTGATCTATTTTGGTTGGATTTTTATGGGTTTTGATGCTTCCATGAGGAAGAGAATTCAATTTTATTCAAGTTAGAACTTTAAAAATCAAGATTTGGCTTTGATTTGACAAAGATATAAAAATTTGAATTTTTGGTGTTCTTCTCGGCCTGGAGTAGCAGCCTGCAGCCTGCGCTCTTTAGCGCAGTGCTGGACTGCGCAGCCTCTCTCGGCCTGCGCTCTTTAGCACAGTGCTGACCGTGCAGCTTGCCCTATGGTGAACTGCGCTCAGCCCCATGTGCCAACCATTCCTGCGCACTTCACCCTGCGCAGTTCACTCCTGCGCAGTCGGCTCATGCGCAATCCGCTCCTGCGCAGTTGGCTCATGCGCAATCCACCCCTGCGCAGTTCACTCCTGCGCAGTCGGCTCATGCGAAATCTACCCCCTGCGTAGTTCACTCCTGCGCAGTCTGTTCATGCGCAATCTGACCCATGCGCCATCTGCCCCTGCGCCCTGTGCCCCTGCGCACTTGGCACCCTGCGCAGCTGACACCTGCGCAATCCTACCCCCTGACCCCTTACGCAATCTATTGGCTCTTGGAGTTTTGGTTTCATTTCTTTAAGCTTGGCTCTTCTATAGCCCTGTATATTGATATTTTATTAGATATTTTACGCCCATTTTATATCCTTACGCCTTTTGTCATGAACTTGATTTTACTCAATATGTTTGGAATGACTATTGTACATGGCATGGTATGACAAAAGAACTAGCATAACACGACAGTGACCCGTAGTGGTGCACTCCTGACATGACCAACCTGACATGATAGTGGCCCGTCGTGGCACACTCCTGACAAGTACCCTAACATGAATTACCTTGATAACTTGATAGTGGCCCGTGGCGGCGCACTCCTGACTTGACTTGACTTGTAACTTGTAACTTGACTTGACTTGATGCTGTTGCGACAGCTAACTTGACTCGTATAATCAACTTGACACCGTGGGTGTTCCTGCTTGCTTGCTTGTGCAATCCACTTGTCTTGTCTTGCATCATGTCTAGGACGTGACTCCCTGGTTCCCACGGTCAGGGATTCATACTGAATATGGATTAGGCTAATGACTAGATCAAACTATAGTTCATGGAGAATTTCCAGTCACAGGCAATCTCGTTATCTGGGCGCTCTTAATTGGACTTGTAGCTTGCCGACGAGTAGAGCACATTTCCAGCGCACTGTCATGTGTTGCACCCTCTAAGTCACCTAAGGGTATATCGTCTCCGGGGCGATGTACCCAACTATACTCTCAACCCGCGGAAGGATAACTGGATGGTCTGCAGGGCTTGGGACTGGGAAATTCTCACTTGCATCTTGTTAGTAATTAAGGCTGGTGATAACCCTAGTTAGTTAAGTAGTAAGCCGTAGTAATTGCTTGGCCGCTTTATGAATGGATGGAGTCCAGCCTTGTCTAAGTCTTGTCTAGCCCCGGTACCTGGAACTCTTGTACATGCTTGTTTTACTTATCTCTAACAATAATTGGGTAGAGACAAGGAGCTATTCAGGCAAAGGGTTACAACCCCGGTCCTTGTTTGGTTTACGGGTTGTAACCTGGCCCCCAGAATGGTTCCACGTCCCTAGTCGTTTATTGTCCTGACGTGCTCTTTATTACTTGTATTTTTCTTTTATTTTCTTATGTTCTGATATGCTGGCTTTTGTTCTTATTTTTGTGGCCTCCTTTGTGGTACTTGCTCTTTCTGGGGTTTGACCCAGCTGGTTTTGTGTGGCCAGATTTTGGAGCAGCTCCCGAGGATCTATCGAACCTCCAGCCCGATGGTGGCGACTAGAAGGAACCGGGCTACGAGTGGGTTTTCTATTTTGTTTCGCTCACTCTATTGTAAATTTATTCTTTTGAGGCGTTTAGACGACGAGCACCTGTTAGCTCGATGCACTTTACTTACTATCTGCCTACGGGCTGTAAACATGATTAACAAATCCTAGGGTTGATCATGTATGACTTAACTCTTGCTAGTCCTAGCATTTTGTACGACTAGCTTCATGATCAGTAGATATGTAATATTTGGGACGCCTTTTATTGTATATTTGGTGGTCAAACATCTTGTAATTATATTATTTGCTTGAGATTGAGACAGTAGGCTTGGCCTTAAGAGACTGTTGGCTTGTAGTAAACCCTCATATCTAGACAGTCGTGACCGTATAGTTGAGATGTATTCTATTTCAATATACGTAGCTGGCTATGTACGCCTCCGCTCTCCAGTATTCTGGTTCTGGGGCGTGACATGGTTTAAGTGGTGGCCCATGCAGGTCTTGTCAATCAAGAAATGTGAAGGTTTACCGAATAGATGTCTCAATCATTACTCGTCCTTGATCTCCGTTCATATCCTCTGAATCTCTGGATTCTTGCCTTGATCATGTGCTTGTATCGTTGATCTGTCCTGGTCCTTTCTTATAGTTTTCCCTGTGTTGTCTTCTTCAGCGGCACTGTACCTGACCCTACCGATCAGCAAGGTGGAGCACCTCCCGTGGACCAGCAACCTGGAGTTCAAGCCCAGCATTCCGGAGTTGCCTTCCGAGTTATACCTTCTGGAGGAGAGCCCCCAGTTCAGCCTGTTCAACCTGCTGAACCGGATGATGGCACCTTGGTGGGACTCATTAGGGCCTTGATAACTTCTCAAAATCGCAGAGGAGATGCCTTGCACCAGACTATGGCAGATGCTTTGACCAGAGGCGGTCATCCAGGGAACAGCGCGGCCAACAGCTTCAAGCGCCTGAACCCTCCATTCTTCGACGGCAGTGAAGATGCGATTGCCGCGGACGCTTGGCTTCAGGATACCGAGGTGGTTCTGGAAGCAGCTAGGACACCTGAGAATGAGAAGGTGGCGGTGGTACGTCTGTAGTTGCTGGACTTAGCTCGCAGTTGGTGGGCGACGCAAGCCATGGGATTAGTGGCACCCATTGCTTGGACGGTGTTTAGAGAGAGATTCCAGACGAAGTATTTCGATGTTGTGGCTTGGTACGACCTGCAGACCAGATTTACCAACTTGAAGCAAGGAGGCAGAACGGTCGACGGTTATACGACTGAGTTTTCTAGACTCAGTAGGTTTGCCCCTACCTTGGTGGCGACCGAGTTTGATAGGGCCCAGCGGTTCCAGCAGGGACTGCATTTGGAGATCTTGTTGGCGGTTGAGCAGTTCGAGCACCAGACGTTCGATGCAGTATTGAGAGCGGCTAGGAGGCATGAGTACACCTCCCAGCGGATCGTGGATAGGACCGGAGGCAGGAAGCGGTCCCACAGTCAGACGCAGCAATCATCAGCTCCAGCCCCAGCAGCTAGGGGATTGACCATTGGAACTCCGAGGCGGGCGGCCTCAGTGACGTCGGTTCAGCATTCGACCCCGACGTACCCGCAACAGCAGAAGCAGAAGCAGACTTTCGCGATGGGATGTTCTTATTGCGGGAAGCCAGGCCATGTAGTGGCAGATTGTCGTAGGGCACAAGGATTGTGCCTAGCTTATGGAGCGGCAGATCACAAGATAGGAGCCTGCCCGAATAGGGGTAGTTCTTCTTCTTCCAACCTAACCAGTCCATCGGTTAGGGGACCAGCACCCATGCAGCAGCAGCAGTACCCGAGGCCATTGTTGCCTCAGGCCCAGGCATTCCAGCAGCAGTGTGCCCAGGCTCTAGTACAGAGCAGACAGAGAGGTTTCCAGCAGAGGGGACCCGCAGCTAGAGGTCAGGTGATGATGATGACTATGGAAGAAGAAGTTGCACCAGGTGAGGTAGTGGCAGGTACTATTCTCGTCAACTCCTCTCCAGCATTGGTATTATTTGATTCTGGTGCATCGCATTCATTCATGTCTGTACGATTCGCGACACGGATAGGATTGGAGCCCGAGTCATTATCAGTGAGGCTCAATATACTTACTGGTAATGGTCTTATGGAAGTAGATCGAGTGTTTTCCTCGTGTCGGATCGTAGTTAGCGGTAGAGAGTTTTCCGCTAGATTTATAGAATTCCCTATGGCAGACTATGATGTAGTCTTAGGCATGGATTGGTTGAGGAACCAGTATGCTAGGATAGACTGCCATGTTGGCAGGGTTATTTTCAGCATTCCAGGCGAGCCAGAGTTCTCATTTTCCAGAGGCGCGGTGGAGCCATCTTCTCCAGTATTGCGGATGGCAGTAGCAGCAGTGCAGTTGCCCAGGATAGTTGAAGAATTTCTAGATGTTTTCCCAGAAGAGCTTCCAGGGATGCCGCCAGAGCGGGAGATCGAGTTCACTATAGACTTAATCCCCGGGACAGCACCAGTATCAGAGAGAGTCTACAGAATGGCGCCTTCAGAGTTGGAGATTTTGTACAAGATGATTGAAGAACTCAGGACCAAGGGATTCATTCGTGCAAGTGGATCGCCTTGGGGAGCCCCGATGCTTCTTGTAAAAAAGAAGGATGGTACATCCAGGTTATGTGTAGATTATCGTACCTTGAACTCAGTGACAATCAAGAACAGATACCCTCTCCCGAGGATAGATGACTTGTTTGATCAACTTAAAGGGGCTTCAGTGTTCTCGAAGATAGACTTGCGGTCAGGATACCACCAGATCAGAGTCAGAGAGCAGGACATCCCGAAGACGGCTTTTCGATCTAGGTATGGACATTGGGAGTTTCTTGTTATGCCCTTCGGAGCGACCAATGCGCCGGCAGTATTCATGGACCTCATGAATCGCATTTTCATGCCCTACTTAGATCAGTTCGTGATCGTGTTCCTAGAAGATATCCTGGTCTACAGCAAGAGCGAAGCAGAGTATGAGCAGTATCTCAGAGTCGTCCTTCAGACGCTTAGGAAGCACCAGTTGTACGCCAAGTTCAGTAAATGCGAGTTCTGGCTCGATCGCATTTCGTACTTGGGTCACATCATTACCCGAGGAGGAGTAGAAGTGGATCCCCAGAAGATTATGGCTATCGAGACTTGGCCAGCACCTAGTTCAGTGGCAGAGGTTCGCAGCTTCCTTGGATTGGCCGGGCTACTACCGGCGATTTATTTCAGATTTTGCAAGGATTTCAGCGCCGATGACCCAGTTGACCCGCAAGGATGTGCAATTTTCTTGGACAGCAGAGTGCCAGGAATCATTCGAGAAGTTGAAGCGAGGTTTGATAACGGCTTCCATTCTCACACTTCCAGATGGGACCGGAGGATTCACAGTTTATTGCGATGCTTCAGGCAGAGGATGGGATGTGTCTTGATGCAGCATGGGAAGGTAATATCTTATGCATCACGTCAACTTCGTGATCATGAGAAGAATTACCCGACCCACGACTTGGAACTGGCAGCAGTAGTGTTTGCACTTAAGTTGTGGAGGCACTACTTGTACGGAGATAGAGTGGAGATATTTACTGATCACAAGAGCCTGAAGTATATTTTCACCCAGAAGGACCTTAATATGCGGCAGAGAAGATGGCTTGAGCTACTGGTGGACTACGATGTGGATTTGCAGTATCACCCAGGGAAGGCCAACGTTGTAGCAGATGCGTTGAGCCGGAGAGCCGGAGTTTATTTCCTGACGGCGCAACCAGAGTTATTGGCAGATTTTCAAAAAATGGGAATTGAAGTGGTTCTTCCTACCAGTATGACATTGATGGCCAGCCTACATGTTCAGTCCAGCATAGTTGAGAGGATCCGGACGGCGCAATCTACAGATTCTAAGCTTCAGCGGCTCAGAACAGAGTGTGAGGCAGGAAGAAGGCCAGAGTTATGTATTCATGAGGATGGTACACTTCGGCATGGCTCTCGCCTTTGTGTACCCAGTGGAGATATCAGACAGGAAGTCATGGCAGAAGCTCACAGTTCGCAGTATTCGATTCATCCCGGTGGCACGAAGATGTACCATGATATCCGTCAGCATTTCTGGTGGAATGGCATGAAAAGGGAGATAGCCCGGTTTGTCTCTCGGTGTTTGGTTTGCCAGCAGGTTAAAGCTGAACATCAGAGGCCCACTGGACTTCTTCAGCCCTTGCCGATTCCAGAATGGAAGTGGGAGCATGTGTCCATGGATTTTGTGACTGGATTGCCTAGATCCCCAGCTGGTAGAGATGCTATTTGGGTTATAGTTGACAGGCTCACGAAGGTGGCTCATTTCCTCCCATTTAGAGTTGGGCAATCAACGGCTCAGTTGTCAGAGATGTACCTCAGGCAGATTGTCAGGCTTCACGGTGTGCCCGTCAGTATCACCTCGGACCGAGATTCGAGGTTCACATCACACTTTTGGCGTAGCCTGCAAGAGAGTTTAGGAACTCGTCTCCAGTTCAGTTCGGTATATTATCCGCAGACAGATGGCCAGTCGGAGAGCACAATTCAGACTCTTGAAGACATGCTGAGATCTTGTACGCTCGACTTCGGTGGTTCGTGGGAAGATCACCTGCATCTTGTGGAGTTCTCGTACAACAATAGTTTCCAGGCCAGTATCCAGATGGCTCCGTTCGAGGCTCTGTATGGTAGGAAGTGCAGATCCCCATTAGCATGGGATGATGTTGGAGAGAGGCAGATGCTCGGTCCAGAGATGATTTCCCAGACAATTGAAGTGGTCAGAAGGATCAGAGATCGTCTTCGAGTTGCCCAAGATCGCCAGCGGCATTGGGCCGATGCTCATCGATGCCCCTTGGAGTTTGCTATCGGCGACCATGTATTCCTTAAGATCTCGCCTAACCGCGGCGTCGTACGCTTTGGCGTGCGGGAAAGCTTAGTCCTAGGTATATAGGGCCGTTCGACATCCTGGAGCGAGTAGGAGATGTATCCTATCGTCTTGCTCTTCCGCCGTCGCTAAGTGAGGTGTATGATGTATTCCATGTGTCCCAATTACGACGGTATATCCCAGACCCGAGCCATATCCTAGACCATTCGGAATGGTTGTTGGTACCAACCTTTCGTATGAGGAGAGGCCCGTGTCTATATTAGACCGGAGAGAGAAGATACTCAAGAACAAGACTATTAGTTTAGTCCGTATTGCTTGGGGTCATCACTCTCTAGGTGAGTCAACGTGGGAGCATGAGGACGACATTCGATCGCGATATCCCTACCTGTTTGACTCATAAGGTATAATGTCTTCCTTATGCCTTATGCCTTCCGTCCTTGCTTGCATGCGTGATTGTTTGATTGACTGCTTAGTATAGCTTGCATGTGAATAGTATAACTTGTCCTTGTCTCTCTACCTCCTTGATTAAATTCCGAGGACAGAATTCTTTTAAGGTGGGTAGAGTTGTAACACCCATATTCTGAATACGTATTTTGTCAAGCTTTGCATGTATTTCAGACCTGTATTTATTTTCTCAGATTTTGGCATGTACTTGTAATTGGCTTGACTTGCAGATTTTGGTTCTCGTAATCGGGTTTTACCTGGCTTGGTTTATTTTATGGAGGAAAATTGGTTTGGTTTGGTTTGGTTTGGTTTAACATGCATTGGAGCACTTTAACCAACACTCCACCCTCAACACAACACACCCACCTCCATTAAATCCCACCTAACTTTTCTCTCTCCTCTTTATTTTTCATTTACTTCTCCATCTCCTTCTTCTTCCTTCCTCTACACAACTCACCAACACCCATAGGCAAGTGCACCTTGCCACCACATGAGAACCACATTTTATTTGTTCATTAGCTAGATTAGGCCATGGTGATCAACATTAGAACTTGACATTTTGTGATTTGGAGTCTCCATTGTTCTAGATCTAGGTTTTTAACTATTTTTGGATTTACATGGTTTTGATCTATTTTGGTTGGATTTTTTGTGGGTTTTGATGCTTCCATGTGGAAGAGAATTCAATTTTACTCAAGTTAGAACTTTAAAAATCTAGATTTGGCTTTGATTTGACAAAGATATGAAAATTTGAATTCTTGGTGTTCTTGGTGTTCTTCTCGGCCTGGAGTAGCAGCCTGCAGCCTGCGCTCTTTAGCGCAGTGCTGGACTGCGCAGCCCCTCTCGGCCTGCGCTCTTTAGCGCAGTGTCGACCGCGCAGCTTGCCCTATGGTGAACTTCGCTCAGCCCCATGCGCCAACCATTCCTGCGCACTGAACCTGCGCAGTTCACTCCTGCGCAGTCGGCTCATGCGCAATCCGCTCCTGCGCAGTTGGCTCATGCACAATCCACCCCTGCGCAGTTCACTCCTGTGCAGTCGGCTCATGCGCAATCCACCCCCTGCGCAGTTCACTCCTGCGCAGTCTGTTCATGCGCAATCTGACCCATGCGCCATCTGCCCCTGTGCCTCTGCGCACTTGGCACCCTGCGCAGCTGACACCTGCGCAATCCTACCCCCTGACCCCTTGCGCAATCCATTGGCTCTTGGAGTTTTGGTTTTATTTCTTTAAGCTTGGCTCTTCTATAGCCCTGTATATTAATATTTTATTAGATATTTTACGCCCATTTTATATCCTTACGCCTTTGTCATGAACTTGATTTTACTCAATATGTTTGGAATGGACTATTGTACATGGCATAGTATGACAAAAGAACTAGCATAACACGACAGTGACCCGTAGTGGTGCACTCCTGACATGACCAACCTGACATGATAGTGGCCCGTCGTGGCACACTCCTGACAAGTACCCTAACATGAATTACCTTGATAACTTGATAGTGGCCGTGGCGGCGCACTCCTGACTTGACTGACTTGTAACTTGTAACTTGACTTGACTTGATGCTGTTGCGACAGCTAACTTGACTCGTATAATCAACTTGACACCGTGGGTGTTCCTGCTTGCTTGCTTGTGCAATCCACTTGTCTTGTCTTGCATCATGTCTAGGACGTGACTCCCTAGTTCCCACGGTCAGGGATTCATACTGAATATGGATTAGGCTAATGACTAGATCAAACTATAGTTCATGGAGAATTTCCAGTCACAGGCAATCTCGTTATCTGGGCGCTCTTAATTGGACTTGTAGCTTGCCGACGAGTAGAGCACATTTCCAGCGCACTGTCATGTGTTGCACCCTCTAAGTCACCTAAGGGTATATCGTCTCCGGGGCGATGTACCCAACTATACTCTCAACCCGCGGAAGGATAACTGGATGGTCTGCAGGGCTTGGGACTGGAAAATTCTCACTTGCATCTTGTTAGTAATTAAGGCTGGTGATAACCCTAGTTAGTTAAGTAGTAAGCCGTAGTAATTGCTTGGCCGCTTTATGAATGGATGGAGTCCAGCCTTGTCTAAGTCTTGTCTAGCCCCGGTACCTGGAACTCTTGTACATGCTTGTTTTACTTATCTCTAACAATAATTGGGTAGAGACAAGGAGCTATTCAGGCAAAGGGTTACAACCCCGGTCCTTGTTTGGTTTACGGGTTGTAACCTGGCCCCCAGAATGGTTCCACGTCCCTAGTCGTTTATTGTCCTGACGTGCTCTTTATTACTTGTATTTTTCTTTTATTTTCTTATGTTCTGATATGCTGGCTTTTGTTCTTTTTTTTGTGGCCTCCTTTGTGGCACTTGCTCTTTCTGGGGTTTGACCAGCTGGTTTTGTGTGGCCAGATTTCGGAGCAGCTCCCGAGGATCTACCGAACCTCCAGCCCGATGGTGGCGACTAGAAGGAACCCGGGCTACGAGTGGGTTTTCTATTTTGTTTCGCTCACTCTATTGTAAATTTATTCTTTTGAGACGTTTTAGCCGACGAGCACCTGTTAGCTCGATGCACTTTTACTTACTGTCTGTCTACGGGCTGGTAAACATGATTAACAAATCCTAGGGTTGATCATGTATGACTTAACTCTTGCTAGTCCTAGCATTTTGTACGACTAGCTTCATGATCAGCTGATATGTAATATTTGGGACGTCTTTTATTGTATATTTGGTGGTCAAACATCTTGTAATTATATTATTTGCTTGAGATTGAGACAGTAGGCTTGACCTTAAGAGACTGTTGGCTTGTAGTAAACCCTCATATCTAGACAGCCGTGACCGTATAGTTGAGATGTATTCTATTTCAATATACGTAGCTGGCTATGTACGCCCCCGCTCTCCAGTATTCTGGTTCTGGGGCGTGACACACAAGCAAGCCCCCACTAGCCTCTACTACTGTAGGGGAGTCCAACGCAATTTGTTTGGTCTAATTTGGTGGAGAAATGAGGAATTGGTGAAGGTTTGGGGAAGAACACAAGTAGGGATTTATGTAGGTATTTAAAAGAGGCAAGAAATTATGAAGAGGTGATTAAATGGGGGGATGAGCTTGATGGCTGTAGGAATAGTTAGGGTTAGGGTTTTAGATGAGTGACTAAGGTTTGTCCACCCAATTTCAATCCTTCCTATTTGTCCAATAGTCCTAAGGCTTTCTTTTTCACAATTATCCTAAGGGATAAATATCCTACTTAGAAATATCTAGATATTTGTCATTACTAGGTTATCCTAATCAAGAATCTAGGCTCAAGGCTAATCTAGATTAGGTTAAGATTCTAGGTTAAGGCTTAACTAAAAGATTAGCACAAAATTAATTAATGCAAATTACAATTTCACCAAATTGTCAAAATAACCAAAATATACCTAGGCTAAAAAGTCACAATTAGTCACCCTAATCACATGACTAGGCTCCCATGATCATGGTTAGTCTCTAGGCTTAGCAAATTCTAGGGTTACACTAGTCAACCATCAAAATCACAAGTCGTGGTTTTAAATAGTTTTAAATTAATTAAAAATCACCAAAAATTATAACATGGTTTAAATAACATTATTAAATAATTAAAAATAAAAAGTTCAAAATTATCTTCATTTTAGAAATTGGATGCTACAGTCGGATCAGAGTTCAACCGACGTTCAACCAAGGTTTTACTTCTTAGTTTGGTTTGGTTTGTTTCCTAGCGTGTTTGATTTGGTTTAATTTTTAACTATAAGGTCTCTCAAAACCAAACCAAGAACCAAATGATCCAAATTAACCTCATCCAATAATTATTTTGAGTTTTAATTAAAAAATTAAAATTGGCCGGTTCAATTGTGAACCGGTTTGGTCGGTACAACAGTTAAATCCGGTTTTTAAAAAAACCGACTATTTAAAAAAAAATCGGTTCAAGTCAGACCATTGATTTTTTTAGTAAAATCGGCCGGACCGTCGTTCCAGTCCGGTTCTGACGACGCTGATATAAAATTGATTTTGTAAGTTGTTACCATAAGGCTGATTTGTTAGTTGATATAAAAAAAATTGTAAACTAAGAGCTAAAAGCTAATATCAAACACAATATAAAGCGTTTTGTTAAAAAAAGAATTGTACATGTTGAAATTGCTGAAACTAAGCGGGATGTCTTGCTAAACATCTAATTGTACATAACATGGAATTCCATAATAAACAAAGGGGAAAACATTAAATATAATTTTATACTCATTAATCGAAAGAGAAAAAAGAAATCTAGTTTGAAAAAAATTCTAAAAAAAGATATAACAAGCTGAAACATATTTCAAAAGCTATTGTAAAACAAAGAGAAGGAGATGGAGGAAATTATTTATTCATTCACTTGTGTTGATCAACTTGACAAGAGTCTCTTATATAGGCTTAAAAATGAGCTTACTATCATGATGACAATTAAAAAGAATAATGCTAAAAGTCATAGGTTATGGATAACCAAAGGCCATAGGTTATGGATAACCCAAAAGGCATAGGTTATAGACACCAAATAATTATGGTGATTTATCCATATTTATAACACTCCCCCTTGGATATACACCATTAATTTGTTGGTGGTGTATACGCATTTGTTGCCTCATTAAAACCTTACTAAAATAAACCCAGTGGAAAAAATCTTAGTTAAGGAAAAAAAGTACAACAACACGCAAAATAAAAGTATTATGTTCTCCCTCGATACAATGGATCTGAAACAGCTAATTTGTCTGATGATTAAGTCATCGCATGCCTATTCCGTGTACCAACTTCTAAAATGTGGACTTTGGAAGTGCCTTGGTGAACAAATCGGCTAAGTTTTCACTTGATCTTACTTGCTTAACTTCGATCACTTTCGTCCTTTGGAGATCATGTGCATAAAACAATTTAGGTGGAAGGTGCTTTGTTCGATCTCCTTTGATAAATCCCTCTCGGACTTGCGCAATGCAAGCTGCATTATCTTTGAATATTATTGTAGGCTCATCTGTAACTGTGGGTAGTTGACAATTTACTCTTATATGATGAATAATCGATCGCAACCACATACTTTCTCTTATTGCTTCGTGTAATGTAATTAATTATGCATGGTTAGAGGAAGTTGCTACTGAACCTTGCTATGTTGATCGCCAAGATATAGTTGCATGATTATTAATAAACACATAACCTGTTTGGGAACAACCCTTATGAGGGTCAGAAAGATAACCAGAATTTGCATAACCAACTAGATAGGAGTTATTAGTGGAACTACAAGAATAAAATAATCCCATATCAGTTATTCCACGAAGATATCTCATATATGTTTAACTCCATTCCAATGTCTAAGTGTAGGTGCAGAACTATATCTAGATAATAAATTAACAGAGAAAGCAATGTTTGGTCTTGTGCATTGTGCTAGATATAGTAGTGCTCCAATAGCACTTAAATATGGCACTTCAGGACCAAGAACTTTTTCGTCTTCTCCCTTTGGTCGATATGGATCTTTATCCAAATCCAAACTTCGTACAACCATGGGTGTACTAAGTGGATGTGCTTTGTCCATTCTAAATCGTTTCAAAATCCTTTCGATATATCAGGATTGATGCACTAATATTCTACTATAACTTCGTTCTATTTGTAAGCCGAGACAAATCTTTGTCTTTTCCAAGTCCTTCATTTCAAATTCCTTTTTCAAATAGTTTGCAGTTTTCTCCAATTTAGCAGGAGATCCAATCAAGTTTATATCATCCACATATACTGCTACTATAGAAAATCCATTCTTTTTTTCTTAATGAAGACACATGGGCAAATTTGACTATTTTATATTCTTCCTTAGTCAAATATATACTAAGACGATTATACCACATTCTTCCGGATTGTTTCAATCCATATAATGCTCGTCTAAGTTTAATTGAACACATGCCCTTTGACTTAGTCTCTGGCATTGTAAATCCTTCTGGAATTTTTATATAGATGTCAGTATCTAAGTCTCCATACAAATATGTAGTTACAACATCCATAAGTCTTATATCAAGATTTTCAGAAACTGCGAGACTAATTAGATATCTAAAAGTAATTACATCCATAACTGGAGAGTATGTCTCAACATAGTCAATTCCAGGTCTTTAAGAGAAACCTTGTGCTACAAGTCGGGCTTTGTATCTTTCAACTTCGTTTCTCTCATTTCATTTTCTCACGAACACCCATTTAAAACCAACAGGATTTATGCCCTTTGGTGTTTCCACTATAGGTCTACACCACGTTTTTCTAAAGATTTTAATTTGCTTGAATAGCATATTTCCACATTGGCCAATCTTTTCTTTGTCGACATTCATTTATACTACATGGTTCATTTTCACAATCATCATTGTCCTTTGATATTTCAGTAGCTACTGCGTAGCTAAATATGTCATCGATGACAAGTACTTTTCTATTCCATAATTCACCTGAACATGCATGGAATATCGAGATCTCTTCATTTTCAGGTACATGTGCCTCTCTAGAGGCATCCATAGGTATTTCTGTGAATTTGGAAACATGCACATCTTTATTATCAATTTTCGGAGCTCCAGACACTATTTGGCTTTTATCGGGATAAGATGCCTCATTTACTCTCCTCTTTCTAGGAGCACTATCCTTGGAACCTATAGGCCTACCACGCTTTTGACGTGTAGTAGTAGATTCATTTGCCGTCTTGTTTAGATTTTGTTCAACATGAACATTAATTCTGGCTGGCACATTTCTAGCTGGCACATGAGATCTAGTTACCTTTGTGGCATCATTAAATGCATCAGGTAATTGATTTGCAATTTCTTGCAAATGTATTATTCTCTTTGTCTCAAAATTATAATATAGAGTTCTTGGATCTTGATGAGATAGAGTAGGCGTATTCCATGTCAATTAACGCCGTTCATTAGCAATAGATTGTTCTATTGAACAATGTGTTGTTTACCTCCCCCTAACGGCAGGAAAAGTCTCTCATCAAATTTGCAATCTTCAAATCTTACAGTAATGTTACTACCACATTTCTAGTTTGAGGGTATTTTTGTCATTTTTGGGGTTATTTGAATTTATTATAATTTATTTGAATTTATGGGAATTTTTAGAATTTATTTTGGAATTATTTGAATGAGGGTTGACTAGGTTGACTTTGACTAGCAATGACCATGGTAGACTAACCTAGGAGCTAACCCTAGTTGATTTTGGACTTGGTAAGGTCATGCCACCCTAGTTAGACTAGAGTTGATTTTGGACTTGGTAAGGTCATGCCACCCTAGATACGAACCCACATAGCTAAAGGGAATTATCCCGACGAGTCGAATTGAGTTAGAATATGGAAAACATCCAATGGTCGACTTAGAGTTGGGGCACGGCATGTTTTGAAAAAGACACTCGGTCCTTCGTCCCGTGGCTTGGGAGAAGGAAGTTGGTTGAGTAGACAAGTTATAATCGCAGCCTAAGTCATAGGCGTCGCCCTTCGTTCCACGGCTTGGGAAGAAGTAAAGTCGGCCTTGACACAAAAACTAAGAAATAGCCTAAGTCATAGGCGTCGCCCGCATAAATGCTTCATAAAGCATGCACGGTCCCATCGTCCGGGGCTTGGCATAGCCTTGGCTTGCCCAAGAGTTAAATTGCGTCGCACGACTGCTGGCGCAAGTCTATGTACCCAATGACTTGGTCATTCAAGGTGGAACGGTGCACGGCACGTTCCCTCGGAGCAAGGCTCGACGCAGCCTTTGCTCGATAAGTGTAGGCTTGAGTAAGTTGGCAAAGTTATGCCGGTCGACCTAAGTCGTTCCAAGTACTGTCCCGCTCATTTTGCGGTGTCAACTTAAATAGTCCCACGATCCCACGGCCCGTTATATAAAGTATGACTTGGGCGATAGCGCCGCGTAGAGCGGAAGTCGAGTTGAGGCACGATTGCACGATCCTAGAGTTTTTAAAGGCACGGGCCACGATTGATTAGTTGAGTTTGGAAAGTGTCTAAATAAGTTGTTGTCTTGAGTTAAAAGAAAGGAAAGAAAGAAAGAAATGCTCACGACTGGGTCGTTGAGGCAAGAAAGAACAATGCTCGCGACTACGGGTCGTCGAGGCAAGATCTCAGATGTGAGAAATGGCACCTAAAAGAGAGGAATGGCACTAAAAGAAAGGGTAACACCAGAAGTGAATGACTATATGAGACGTCAGTTTGAGTCGGTCTTGCATGGTCATGGACAACTTGTCGACAAGGTAGAGTTTCCCCGAATCGGCAACCTGTGGCGCCACGGGACCGATTGCGGCCTAAGGAAACATAAAGGCTCTGGGAGCCAAATAGCTGCGCCTGGGGCAAGGTATTCGGTGGACGCGGAATAGGGCTAGCTACCCAAAAAGGTCCATCCTGTACTCAGCTAAAAGGAGTCCACTATGGCTCTGGGAGTCAGTGACCAAATCATATAAATGAGTCGGCATAGCGGCAGATCCGCGGGTATGCCTTTGGATTGAGTTGAGTTGTCGAAGGTGTATACAAGCTAGAATACTAGTGTTGGACTTAAAGAATGGCTACAACATAGGCGACGTGCTTCGGCACGAGATGTGGCATTGAGTCTTGAGTTGTCGGCATATAGTTGCATAAGTTGGTTGAGATGTTTGAGTGTAAGTCGGGAAACCGCCGCAAGGCAAAGTCAGTCGTGTGACACTAAACCCACAAGTCTTGATTGGGTCAGTTGGCGATCAAAGAAACAAAGGGGCCGCGAGGCCGGCGATATGGTTGAGTCGCACTGAGTTGCAAGGCACGGCACAAAGGAGTTATAGTACGGTCAAATTGGGTACTACCGCGTAGTTGCGTCTCTGATTCTGGCCGAAAGGCAAGCACGACCTGATAGGTTAATGTTGTGGAACGAGAAGTGGTCTAGAGGTAAAGTATGAGTAACGTTGACATTGCAAGCACGGGATGGTTTTGACACACAAGTTGCGCCAAGGCGCTGGTCCTAAAAACTGAACCAAGGCAAGAGTAGAAAGACAATCGAAAAGGGATTTAAGCTGCACAAAGTAAATGAACGTGTAGGTTTTGTATGGGTGGGCGAGAAGCTCACTCCACCAGTACAGTGGTACTGACACCCACACAGTATTTCATGTGCAGGCACAGATAGAAGCTCGTGGCGCGGAGCTCGCTTGGATGCGTCGAGGCACGGAGTTCCTTGGCGATTCGAAGCGTGCGGCCGCCTGGACTGAAGACTTATACAGGACATAATGTATGGACATCGCCTTCCGAAGCTTCCGCTGATTCAAGCATGTACTCGAGAGAAGAGAGAGAGCAGAGTGACTTGTAATTGAGAGAAAAGAGAGCTTGAGAGACATTGTAAATTGGCCTTGCGCCCCATTGTAATCTTTGTTTCAATATCAATAAAGATCATCTTTTGAGAAACTTGTGTTTGTTCAAAATTCCGCTGCTATTATTTAACGTCTCTGCTTGGGACTTCTGTGCGACGACCCCGTCGCAGCCGCTGAAATCGGCCGTTATGGAACCCGCCTTGCACGAGCGCAATCTAGGCTCGTGCGGCATCACGCCTTAGCGAGGACGATCGCTCCTACGGGAGCGGGGCGTGACATAGTGGTATCAGAGCACGGCTTTACGTCCTTGGACCATCGATTGAATTCTTTAACTCCGTTGTTTTCGCAAACTCTGAATCGTTGCTTCCGCAAAGTTGAAATCGTTGGTGCGCTCTCTCTCTCAATTGTCCCACGGGATGTCCATACAATAAGTCTATCTATTTTACAAAACATAGGTGAACAGTTTTTGATAAGAAAACAAAAAGATGGTTTACGTAAGCACGGTTGGCTAAGTCGGGCTGGGCATGTATACCAAAGTTGCATCGACCTTAGAAAAGTCGAGTGCGGGAATTGACTAGCGTCGAGCTAGAATGAGTTGAACTCGATTGAGTAAAGTAAGATGAGTATCGATAGGGGTGCTATCGAGCGACGATATCGTCGGTGCGATATAGATAAGCGTGCTTGTGTTTTGAGGAATGGTTCGAACGAGATTCGAAGAAGTCGATTTTGAATCAAATAATAAGTTGAGGATTGGTTGAATGACTTCATTCCTGAGTGGTGTATGCGATAGGCTCAGGGATGTCAAATGATGCGAATTGAGGAAAATAAGTTGGTCGATGACTTAAGATGGACGGATGAAGAATACGTGAAATTGGTTGGAGGAAATTGATATCGTAAGTGATTCGAGGGAAAATGATCGAAATTGATGATTTTAAATGTAGAGGAGATTATCCAGTCGGACGATAGCACCATTCGCACGACTCAGAATTTGGTTGCAAAGGAAGATCGTCAGGTTACGCATATCGTCGATGGTATTGAGGCGTATCAAAGATCGATATGCGATAACTCGGGGGCACTCCAACTCGCCGAGTGACGATCGTGCAGTGTTATCGTTCGGTCGGATGTGATGCCTAGGATTTTGATTGAGATGGATGTTGGATGAAATGAAAGTGTCTTGATGGTTACGCGGATAATCACAACGTCAACATTCTTGTCTTGCGCGAGCGCAACTCTAGCCTCGCACATGCGTTGCGTCGGGTTTGAGGCGATCGTTCCGCGTGAGCGCAGACATGGTGATTCATGTCGCAGGAATGATCGAACTCGGAGTCAGGACGCGGCAACTACGATTGTCTTGACTTGTCGGTTTGATGCAAAGGAGAATTCAAGGATGACTTGTGATCAATGAATGAAATGAACTTGAGGATTGAGTAGGTCCAATCCATGCATCGAGAATGAATTAGTCTAGACGTAAAACAAGAGTTACATCCCGATGAGAATGACTATCTCGCGGGGAGCGTGCATGGTGATTCATGCCCATTGCGGATAATCTGACTCGCGTGAGATCGGGGCGCAACATGTTGTTAAGCTACGACCTTGTGATCGATTTTGTGAATTGGAATAGATTACTTCGGAAATGTGAAATGTGGATTATGGTTTAGCGGTGAATTACGTGGTAGTGTGCTTGACTTGGAAGGGTTTGATAGGCAGATTATGTCGAACGTGTTCGAAGAGATAGACCATGCAAGATGGCTTGTTGAACGGGCGATATTGATACGTCGGAGAATTTGGTTGAACGTGAGTGAGTTGTAGGATGGCTATGCTAAATGACTCAGGCCCCGTACGGTGAATGTTGGGATGTGCGTAGGGAATCGATGCTCGATGTTTAGAAATCGGAGTGAGTGATGTGAGCTTGGGTAGAAAATCCCGTACTATCAACTTGGTTTGACCTTAGGATGGGGGTCAGTGTTGATATTGTTGTTTGGGAACTATGATTCCAATACTGACGAATGACTTTAGCCAAAAGATATAGCCTAGCGATTAGGCAGACGTCCCGGCGAAAAGCGATAGGAGTTATGGTGGCACCACTCGCGAGCTCGGTTGAAGATGCATGTGTATCAGGGACGCTTGAATACGTGCACGATCCGACTCGAGTGGTGATGGCGGATTCTCTATCACAAGGCTTGGCTGAAATACATGTATTTTGGGGACGCCTGGAATATGTGCACGATCCAACCAAGTGATAAGTTGAATCAAGTGAGACTTGAGGAATGGAAAGTGTTGAGGATTTCGAAATAGAGATTCGAAGAAAAGATTGAGGATAGTGCGAGCATGGCTCGGATTGAGGAAACGCATAGGCGTAGTGTATGCGAGAGTTCCTAAATATTAAGTATGGAGATAAGTCAATAAGTAAGTACTCAGTAAGTCTCGAGGACGAGGCTTGTTCTGAGTGGTGTATGTTGTAGTGCCCTGTCCCGCTCAGTCAATCGGAGGAATCGAAATACCGACGGCGTTCGGACTTGGCCTTGCAACGGCCGTTTGAAGACATCGCTCAGGTGGGGTAGTTTCGGTGAACTTGCCTCATCTTGGCCTTCACATAATAAATTGTGGTTTCAACTTGCATAAGTAGGCTTGAAGATAAAAGATACGAACCCACATAGCTAAAGGGAATTATCCCGACGAGTCGAATTGAGTTAGAATATGGAAAACATCCAATGGTCGGCTTAGAGTTGGGGCACGGCATGTTTTGAAAAGACACTCGGTCCTTCGTCCCGTGGCTTGGGAGAAGGAAGTTGGTTGAGTAGACAAGTTATAATCGCAGCCTAAGTCATAGGCGTCGCCCTTCGTTCCACGGCTTGGGAAGAAGTAAGTTGGCCTTGACACAAAAACTAAGAAATAGCCTAAGTCATAGGCGTCGCCCGCATAAATGCTTCATAAAGCATGCACGGTCCCATCGTCCGGGGCTTGGCATAGCCTTGGCTTGCCCAAGAGTTAAATTGCGTCGCACGACTGCTGGCGCAAGTCTATGTACCCAATGACTTGGTCGTTCAAAGTGGAAAGGTGCACGGCACGTTCCCTCGGAGCAAGGCTCGATGCAGCCTTTGCTCGATAAGTGTAGGCTTGAGTAAGTTGGCAAAGTTATGCCGGTCGACCTAAGTCGTTCCAAGTACTGTCCCGCTTATTTTGCGGTTGTCAACTTAAATAGTCCCACGATCCCACGGCCCGTTATATAAAGTATGACTTGGGCGATAGCGCCGCGTAGAGCGGAAGTCGAGTTGAGGCACGATTGCATGATCCTAGAGTTTTTAAAGGCACGGGCCACGATTGATTAGTTGAGTTTGGAAAGTGTCTAAATAAGTTGTTGTCTTGAGTTAAAAGAAAGGAAGAAAGAAAGAAATGCTCACGACTGGGTCGTTGAGGCAAGAAAGAACAATGCTCGCGACTACGGGTCGTCGAGGCAAGATCTCAGATGTGAGAAATGGCACTAAAAGAGAGGAATGGCACTAAAAGAAAGGGTAACACCAGAAGTGAATGACTATGTGAGACGTCAGTTTGAGTCGGTCTTGCATGGTCATGGATAACTTGTCGACAAGGTAGAGTTTCCCCGAATCGGCAACCTGTGGCGCCACGGGACCGATTGCGGCCTAAGGAAACATAAAGGCTCTGGGAGCCAAATAGCTGCGCCTGGGGCAAGGTATTCGGTGGACGCGGAATAGGGCTAGCTACCCAAAAAGGTCCATCCTGTACTCAGCTAAAAGGAGTCCACTATGGCTCTGGGAGTCAGTGACCAAATCATATAGATGAGTCGACATAGCGGCAGATCCGCGGGTATGCCTTTGGATTGAGTTGAGTTGTCGAAGGTGTATACAAGCTAGAATACTAGTGTTGGACTTAAAGAATGGCTACAACATAGGCGACGTGCTTCGGCACGAGATGTGGCATTGAGTCTTGAGTTGTCGGCATATAGTTGCATAAGTTGGTTGAGATGTTTGAGTGTAAGTCGGGAAACCGCCGCAAGGCAAAGTCAGTCGTGTGACACTAAACCCACAAGTCTTGATTGGGTCAGTTGGCGATCAAAGAAACAAAGGGGCCGTGAGGCGGCGATATGGTTGAGTCGCACTGAGTTGCAAGGCACGGCACAAAGGAGTTATAGTACGGTCATAAGGAAATTGGGTACTACCGCGTAGTTGCGTCTCTGATTCTGGCCGAAAGGCAAGCACGACCTGATAGGTTAATGTTGTGGCACGAGAAGTGGTCTAGAGGCAAAGTATGAGTAACGTTGACATTGCAAGCACGGGATGGTTTTGACACACAAGTTGCGCCAAGGCGCTGGTCCTAAAAACTGAACCTAAGGCAAGAGTAGAAAGACAATCGAAAAGGGATTTAAGCTGCACAAAGTAAATGAACGTGTAGGTTTTGTATGGGTGGGCGAGAAGCTCACTCCACCAGTACAGTGGTACTGACACCCACACAGTGTTTCATATGCAGGCACAGATAGAAGCTCGTGGCGCGGAGCTCACTTGGATGTGTCGAGGCACGGAGTTCCTTGGCGATTCGAAGCATGCGGCCGCCTGGACTGAAGACTTATACAGGACATAATGTATGGACATCGCCTTCCGAAGCTTCCGCTGATTCAAGCATGTACTCGAGAGAAGAGAGAGAGCAGAGTGACTTGTAATTGAGAGAAAAGAAAGCTTGAGAGACATTGTAAATTGGCCTTGCGCCCCATTGTAATCTTTGTTTCAATATCAATAAAGATCATCTTTTGAGAAACTTGTGTTTGTTCAAAAATTCCGCTGCTATTATTTAACGTCTCTGCTTGGGACTTCTGTGCGACGACCCCGTCGCAGCCGCTGAAATCGGCCGTTATGGAACCCGCCTTGCACGAGCGCAATCTAGGCTCGTACGGCATCACGCCTTAGCGAGGACGATCGCTCCTACGGGAGCAGGGCGTTACACTTGTGGTTGAACCCTTAATCAACAACTAGTCACAAAGGAGCCCAAAGCCAAATCACTAGCTAACCCTAACCCTAACCCTAATCCCTAGTGGCCAGCCACATAACCCATATTAGGAACCCTTCTATAAATATCCTCTTCCATTTAGGGCTAGCCTCTTTAGGAAAGAGCAAGTTTAGAAAGAGGTATTTTCCCAACTTCATAAATCCCTAGAAAATCCATTTTAACTCATTTTTAATCCAAACAAATTGCAATAGGTTCTAATTGATGTTTTCTTGCTGTTGGAATTTGTTTATCTCAGTTTTCTATCAATTTGAAGGAGTTTGGTGGCTTTTGGGAATCCTCATTCAAGGAGCTTTGTGTTGGAGAACGCCATAGGTAAATTCCTATTCCACCCATCAAAATTAGGTTTTAATTGCATGAATGTCTAACCCTAAGTGTCTTGGTCCAGTAGGAATAGGGTTTGTAGATTTTTGTGTCCTGTACGTGTCCTTATCGGACACGTATCAGTGATGGGTATAGGTGTTCGACGAAATGCCCCAATGGGTATTTCGATTCGTTTTTCTAGAAGTTTTTGAATAGAAATATTATTTTGTAGTGGCTTACATATTTCTAGTGTACTGAGTCTGAATCGAGTTCATGTCATGTCGCTATGACACTCGTGCACACGTGTTTGGACACGTGCACGTGGCCTGGGCGCATCCCCTACTACTCGGGGCTTCTGCAGGACACGACACGGGATCATCCGATATGAAACTTGGTGGACACGAGGGGGCATGTACTGACATCATGCCCCCAAAGTTTTATTGGGTCTCGTGTACGGGTTGGAGAGTTATTAGTCGCGCACGGGGTTTGCACTGTTCTGTGCATTGTTGTTTTAAGCCACTGATACGGCTTAATACATTGGACACGCGACACTGTGGACACGTTGCAGGCATTTGGACACGTGCACCTAGACCAAACCTAGGTGTGGACACAACCACGAGTCCTAGTTTGTGTCGTGTCGAGTGCACGACACACGTGCACACACGCATGAGCCTGTGTACACTGCACAGTGCCTGTATGTACTGTTTGGTGTTTCAAATCGTTTGGACACGTTTGTGTCCTCTTACTGGGACACAAACACATTGTATGACACGAACACATGTTGGGTTTACTTTACCAACCATTAGTTTGGCATTTTAGTTTAATTTTGATCATCAAATTCCATTTTCCCCCAATTTTTTGATACGGGTTTTATTCCCTATTTTTCCAGTTTTGAATATGGGTTTTGATACTTTTTTTGATTAATTTAAATGTAGCTATTTGCATGTTTAAGTCCCCGACATGGTTCTCCTATTAGTCATATATCTGTGTGTACGATTTGGGTTGAAATGATGGTGTATTGATTTCGAAAATGGGGGTGATATGGTGTTGGACTGTTTATGAAAATTCTGAAATTGATTTTTCTGAGTTTTTATTGGTGTTTAGAACTCAAGTCTGAGTTCATAAGAAACCTAGGATTAGTGTGGGTTACTAAATTGATTTCCTTCTTTTCTCACTGTCATTGATGTACTAGTTGAACTGAATATATTTCCTGAAACTGTAACACCCTTCACTGAATTCCTGATTTTCATTTACACACACATTGCCTCTACACTATACACACACATTTATGATTTCAGAATTTTCACTCTTCACTGAACCTAAGTCCCTCACTCACCCATATTCTTGATACACACACACATTTGATTCTAGAATTCCACACACCATTACACACACACACAAATCATGATATACTCACATACTCACTCTCTCTATATTTTCTATCTTTTCCTAATGTAAATATATGTATATATGTAATATATAATGTGATGTGTATCTATATATATAATATAGTTTGTGTAATATATGGGTATCTAGTATAGATACATACAATGGGTGCATGGGTTATATTAGTATATATACAAGTATCATATATGTGTAACTTGTGTGTGTACTAAATATATGTATTATACATATATATGTGTTATGTTTTAGATTACATATATATATATCAATAAGGGTATTGTTTTAGATATAGATTTTGACATGGTGTATGTGTTATGGGTTGGCATATAGGCATGATACAGCCTATGGCATATATGTGAGTCTGTTTGACTAGTGAGCCTAGATTGGGCTTGTATAGCTTTGTTAGACCTAGAATAGACTTGCTAGACTAGTGTAGACTTGTTTGACCTAGTTTGGACTTGTTAGACCTAGTTTGACCATAGTTGACCTAGTTTGACTTCTAGGGTTGACCAGAGTTGACCAAGAGTTGACTTTGGTCTAGATTGACCTAGATTCATGTAGAATGCATCGTAGTACTTCATTTTACCATTCTGGACTTGTTATGACTTGTGCTGTGCTAAATATGAGCCAGACACCACTCCTCGGACAGTATATTTCAGTTGGATACTCAGATACCAGGCGAGTACATTCTCTGATCATTTCATATCCTGTTAGAATTATTTTTCTGCTTTAGATTACTTTACTTGATGCTGTCACGTTGGTAACACGGATTAGTACTATATGGATCCATTATTGAGATGTTATCCCCTCAGGGAGCATCGTATACTACATGTTCTGTGCGTTTTACTTACATGGTGTATCACTATGCTTCACGGTTCATCGATCACTTGTGACATGTACTCTCATGATCACAGAGTCTTCCCTGAATCACCCATTTATGGGCATTCCCAGAATTACCCATTTATGGGCAATCCATGTATCACCCCTTGTGGGCCTTTGTATGGAATCATAACATAACCTGGCTGGATCCTTGTGTATTGATTAGGGGTACGGGGGAGTAGAAGTAAACATGTGAATAATATCCAAGTAGTGTAGTTCCCAGAATCACTCCATAGTATAGTTCCCAGAATCTCCTATGCCATTCACATGTTTATATTGTACTCTGACTCACTAACCACAGTTAGATCTCTATTTACAGTGTATATATTTCCATTATAGTTTTCTCTGTTTACATTCCATACTTCTTTCAGTTTCCTGTATCTTACTCTACTGCATGTTTATATTTTCTAACCTGCTATGAACTGTTGAGATGTATTGTGCTCGCTCCTGTCCTGACTGGACCTGTTGAAAATATTACAGAGAACGAGGAGGAGGCTGGTGTGGATACCTATTACGGTGCTACCTTAGATGAGTGCATGGACCTGGACCAGCAGTAGGTCCCACTAGCTATGGATGACACACCCTTAGATTAGGATGTTTTCATTTACAGTATTATATGGATGATTGTACATATTGATACTTGGGATCTGGGATTATGTATTTATTTTAGACACTTAGACTCTCTGTTGTACTTGGCATTTTTCTTTCATTTCAGCAGTTTATCTATCTATCTATCTTCTATCTTATCATCTACCTTAGTTGTGATTGAGTTTACTTTCTGCTATGTCACCCCCATTCGGGGATTATAAACTGTTTAGCTTATATTGTTAGATGTTGTGACCTAGGACACCGTTCTACCGCCGACACTGCGGCGTAGGCTGGATGTACCCGCGTCTCGTGCCCTTACTATAGGGTGCGGGTCGTGACACGTTTTAGTGGTGGCCCATGCAGGTCTAGACTAGAAGTGTAGTGGTATTCGAACTAGAGTATCACTACAGCCTGCAGTAGGATATAGGACATTAATTTTTTAAGGTACTCAATCACATTAGGAAAAAAAATTCTTTTATTGCCATCTAAATCCTTATTGTCAGCTGATCCTTTTGAATTTTAATTGTTCGCCTTTGTTATATCGCTTCTTTCTCAGAAATTGATACTCTTGTTTGGTCTATCTTCAGGATGGTAGAGACTCTGTCGTAGCGTACCATTCATGGAGATGCTATAGAGGGATTTGCTACCTCTCAGCCAGTTCAGCAGAGACAGGAGACTGCAGCTCATGTCGTCTCTGTTCGTATTGAGGCTCCAGCAGCAGCAGCAGGGGGTATGCCTCCACCGGCTCGGAGGCAGGACCCAGTCATCGCAGAGGAGCCCTTCCAGCAGCAGCCACCTTTGGGGACAGTTGACGCCGTTCAGCTGTTAGCCTTCTTCCGGCAGTACATGGAGGGTCAGTAGACCCAGCAACAGTGGCACACAGTAGAGCTCACACGAGGCATTGAGCTGGAGTGACCACAGTGGAGAGAGTCGTAGCTCAGCCAGTGGCAGCCCCACAGCCGCACCAGCAACGGAAGAAGGGCATCCAAGATTTCCAGAAGATGCACCCGAGGGACTTCCGAGGGACAGAGGGGATCTTGTATGCCGATGAGTGGATCGAGCATATGGAGAAGATTTTCAGATTGGCTGAGATCCCGACGAGGCTCCAGATAGAGGCAGCGGCCAGCATGATGCAGGATCTGGCCCGTACCTGGTACCAGACCGACCCGAGGGTTGGCACAGCAGGACAGACTTGGGCAGCATTCAAGAAGATGTTCAAGGAGAAGTTCTTTCCAGACGCAGCGCTGGGAGCCCTCGAGACCCAGTTCGAGGCCCTAGTCCAGGGGAGCCAGTCCGTGGAGGAGTACGCAGGAGAGTTCTGTCGCCTGAGCAGATTTATGGAGGATATGTCGGAGACGACGAAGGCCCGGAGGTTCCGGAAGGGCTTGGTAAAGGAGGTCAAGTCCTACACCAAGAACGCCCGCAGCGCTTCATTTGAGGAGATCCTGGTGGACGCACTAGCTGCAGAGGATGATCTTGAGCTTAGGCTCAAGAAGGGGCAGACTCCCAGGGAGGCAGCAGTAGCGGAGGACCGGCCAAGATGCCGCATTCCAGCAGCAGCACCAGCAGCACCACCAGCAGCAGAGGTTCCAGCCGCAGCAGTTTCAGCGGCCGAGGCACCAGCCAGTGCAGCATCAGCAGCAGAGGGTGCAACAGCAGGCACCGAGGCAGCAGGCCACCACCTGTGCTTATTGCAAGAAGCCAGGGTACGGGTGGAACGAGTATAGGAAGAGGCTGGGCAAGTGCCTGGTATGTGGCTCAGGAGATCACCAGATGAGGGAGTGTACCTTGACCACGGGATGAGCAGTTCAGGGAGGAGGAGCCAGGGCAGCAGCAGGCCAGCAGAGGGGACCAGCCCTGCCGACCCGGCAGCAGAGATTTGTTCAGCACCAGCAGCAGGCCAGGGAAGGCCAACCGGGGCGAGCTTTCGCCATGGCGGCTAAGGATGCAGAGGTGATAGGAGAGCTGATCGCATGTTCGATTCTCCTCGACTCCAGTCCAACTTTTGTATTATTCGATTCCGGTGCTTCGCATAGTTTTATATCAGTATCTTTTACAATTAGACACGGTATCATAGCTGAATCGTTGCCTAGGACTTACAAGATCATGACCGGGGGTGGCACTATCCTCGTACGTGATGTTTGTAAGGGTCGGAGAGTTGTTTTGGGAGGCCGTGAATTGGAGGTGAGCCTGCTCGTAATGCCATTGCCGAACTACGATATAGAACTCGGCATGGATTGGTTGAGCAGGCACCACGCCAGCATTGATTACAGAGGGGGTAGAGTTCTCTTCAGAGCGCCGGAGGAGCCAGAGTTTGAGTACTCCAGACGTCAGGTGGAGCAGAGCAGCAGAGTTTTATGCGGAGTCTCGGTTGAGGAGCAGGCGATTCCATACCCCTTGATAGCAGAGTATATGGATGTTTTCCCAGAGGAGTTGTCGGGATTTCCACCAGACAGAGACATAGAGTTCTCGATAGACTTGGTTCCAGGAGCGGAACCCATATCTCAGCATGTCTATCGGATGAACAATAGTGAGTTGGTGGAGCTGAAGAAGCAAGTGGATGAGCTACAGGACAAGGGCTTCATTCGCTCGAGTTCGTCGCCATGGGGTGCACCAGTATTGTTTGTACCGAAGAAGGATGGGTCAGTACGGATGTGTATTGACTATAGGGCACTCAACAACCTCACGATCATAAACAAATACCCACTGCCACGGATCGACGATCTTTTTGACCAGTTGAGCAAAGCTCGAGTATTTTTCAAGATTGATCTGAGGTCGAGATATCACCAGTTGAAGGTAAAGGGGGAGGATATTCCCAAGACCGCTTTCAGGATGCGGTACGGGCAGTTTGAGTTTTTGGTTATGCCGTTTGGGCTAACCAATGCACCAGCAGTATTTATGAACCTGATGAACAAGGTGTTCCATCAGTACCTGGACCAATTTATGGTAGTGTTCATAGACGACATCTTGGTATATTCCAAGACTGAGGAGGAGCACGAGGAGCATCTGTAGATAGTGCTGGAGACTCTCATGAGGGAGCAGCTTTATGGGAAGCTCTCCAAGTGTGAGTTCTTCTTGGACCGGATGGACTTTTTGGGGCTTATGGTGACTGGAGATGGTATCTCAGTTGACCCCAAGAAGATTGTAGCAGTTGAGGCATGGGTAGCGCCGACTTCAGTTGCAGAGATCAGGAGTTTCCTGGGGTTGGCTGGATATTATCGGAGATTTGTGTAGGATTTCTCCCGGGTTGCAGAGTCGTTGACTCGGTTGACCCGGAAGGATGCTGAGTATGTTTGGTCAGAGGAGTATCAGGCAGCTTTTGATGAGTTGAAGAAGCGGCTTACGACAGCTCCGATTCTGACATTGCCTTCAGGATCAGGTGGTTTTACTATTTATAGTGATGCTTCAAGGAAGGGACTGGGTTGTGTCTTGCAGCAGCATAGAAAGGTGATTGCCTATGCTTCCAGGCAATTACGTCCCCATGAGAAGAACTACCCTACCCATGACCTGGAGCTGGCAGCGGTGATATTTGCTCTGAAGTTGTGGAAGCATTATCTGTATGGAAAGAGGGTGGAGATCTTCACAGATCATAAGAGCTTAAAGTATGTATTCACTCAGACGGAGTTGAACACGAGGCAGCACAGATGGCTAGAGTTGATAAAGGACTTTGACATCCTACTTCAGTATCACCCAGGAAAGGCCAACGTGGTTGTCGATGCCTTGAGTAGGTATCCGACAGCCATGTGTTTGACCATAGATCGGTATTTGCTTGCAGACTTGGAAAGCCTTGGGATTGAGGTGATCATGCCCGGAGTGCAGATACAGTTGTGGGGCATGCAGATTCAGTCAGACTTGGTGGAGAGGATCAAGTCGGCACAGTTTGAGGACGTTGCTCTGTGGTGTCTCCGAGAGCAGGTTCGAGCAGGATTGTTGGAGGGCGAGTTTTTTTTTGCAGAGGATGGTGCCTTGAGGCACGGTTCCAGGTTATGTATGCCCAGCGGAGATCTCAGGGAGCAGGTTATACAGGAGGACCACAGATCTCAGTACTCTATACACCCGGGTGCCAACAAGATGTACCGAGACCTGAAGGAGCATGTTTGGTGGTTCGGAATGAAGCGGGAGGTGGCTCGCTTCGTAGCTAGGTGCTTGGTCTATCAGCAGGTCAAGGCGGAGAGGTAGAGGCCCGGTGGATTATTGTAGCCGCTGCCCATTCTCGAGTGGAAATAGGAGCATATCACTATGGACTTCGTATCAGGAATGTCGCGTACACCAGGAGGAAAAGATGCGGTTTTGGTCATCGTTGACAGGTTGACCAAATCGTGTAACACCCAGTTTCTAAAATGAGGGTAATTTTGAAATTTTGTAATTATAATTATTAATTAATGATATTTATTTCATATTAGAATTTTTAGTGATTTTTAATTAATTTTAAACTATTTAAATTTATGACTTGTGATTTTGTTGTTGTGCTAGTGATTAGTAGATACTGCCTATCCTAGAGCCTAGCCATGTGATTAGGGTATTTTTGACATTTTTAGGGTTATTTGGATTTATTATAATTTATTTGAATTTATGGGAATTTTTAGAATTTATTTTGGAATTGTTTAGATGAAGGTTGACTAGTGTTGACTAGGAGACTAACCTAGTGACTGACCTAGGTTAAGACCACTTGGTTAGGTTAAGTAAACTTGGTTTGACCTAATTTAGTGAGGGTTAGGTCATTGGAACTTGTTTGGAGGGATTTGGAGTTGATTTGACTATTATGGCTCATGACTTCATAAGTCATGATTAATGACTTAGGCTTAATAGCCCATAGGCCCACACCATGAACCAAGCCTAACCCAAATCAGCCCATGGCAGCCAACCTAGGGATTCCCCCACTATTTAATGCCTCCCAAATCTAGGGCTAGCCTCTTCCTTAGGAATTTATTGCAAGAGAAGAAAGAGGTGAGCTCCCATCTTTAGAAATTCATAATAAATCCATTTTTTCTCATTTTTAATCCAAATAAGTTGCAATAGGTTCTAATTATTGGTTACTTGCTGTTGGGATTGATTATTCTCAGTTTTCTAACAATTTGGAGGAGTTTTACCATCAAGAAGAACACCACTCATTAAGCTTTTTGGGAGTTTTGATTCATTGAGGTAACTCTCTATCCACAACATAGAATCCTAAAAATTTTGCATCAATAGGGAGCCCTAGACCTAACCTAACTATAGGAATAGGAATCTCTAGGTTTTTGTGTCGTTTCGCGTCCTAACAGGACACGTATCAGTGTCATGTTCTGTGTGTTTGTGAAAATGCCTCAGTGAACTTTTTGTGTTTATTTTCGAATTGTTTTTGAATGGAAATTTGTATTGTGGTGTCGCTTATCCATTTCTGTAACTCTGAGATAATTTCGTGGTTGTGTCGTGTCGGTAGGACACTCGTGCACACGCCCTCGTGCACACGCGCGCGGGCTACAGTAGTCCCCTGCCTATCGGGCTCTATTTCGGACACGACACGAATTGCCTCGACACAAAATTTTGGAAGATTGTAGGGGCATCATATGTCATCCCTCTCCCCAAATTTCACGACAATTTGTGGTCGGGTTTGGGAGTTATTGGCCGTGCACGGGTTTTCACTGGACTGTGTTCACAGTTTAAACACGCACTAACATGGCCCTATAACTCAGGACACGACACGTTTTGACACGATGCAGACACATGAACACGAAGACCTATACCTAGTCTAGTTGGGGACACGAGCACGAGGCCTATGATGGTCTGTCTCGGGTGCACGACACGCGTGCACCCCCGCACGAGACTGTCACAGTCTCTGTGTCAAGTGCTCACTGTTTTCATGTTTTATCCTATTGGACACGTTTGTGTCCTCTTGCTGGGACACAAATACATCACATGACACGAGCACATGTTGTATGTTCATTACCAACCATTAATTCATTAGTTTAACTTGATTTCGATTGTTAAATCTCAATTCCCTATTCTTTCCTGAAACCAGTGTAACTGATATTCACTATTTTTTTTCCCAGATTTTCAAATCCAACTTTGGCAGCCTTTTTAACCTAATTTACACTGCTAATTGCATGTTATTAAACCCCTAATATGTTCACCTAAATATTGTCTAATGGTATGTTGATTTTGGGGTCAAATGGATGTGTAATGGATTCAAATCTGGAATTTCCAGTTTTGGGACTGTTTTAATGAGTTTTGTGATAACTTGAGTTTGGGGAACTCTTAATTCTATATATATATATCAACTGAGTTTTGATAGGGACTGTTTGGGTTCAAAACTTGAAACAGTTTAGGTTTTTATTTGATTATTCAACTGTCAACTGAGACTGATACTTAAGGATTTGATTTCCTTTCCTATTATTGAACTGTTCACTGGATTCCCTCTCACTCACTCACTGTTTACATGTTTCACACACACACATACTCACACATGTTTTCACTTTCCTAAAAAACCCCTACATAACAACCCTAGAAGTCCCATATCAGTCCATGGTATCCTAAAACCTGTCCCCATGGACCACTGTCCTGCACAGCCCATATTCCAGTCCCCTTGGTCCTAACTAACCTCCCTACAAACCATAAATCAGTCCTAAACTGAGCTAATATTCAGTCCTACATATCACCTAAACCTGTCATTTGACATACACAAATCAGTCCCATTTTAGGCTCCTAAAATCAGCTAGTAGCAGTCCCATTCCTGCCTACAAATCAGTCCCTACACATCAGTCCTACATAGCCCAAACACCACCCCAGAGCAGCCCTTGGTTTAGCCCATAACCACCCTACAAATAGCCCATATGCTGTCCCTAAAACCTGTCCTACAAGTCCACAAATCAGTCCACAAATACTTGTCCTTAACTGTCCATAAACCAGTCCATCAATGACAGCCATAGGAGCCCAAATACCTGTCCTTAACCATGCCCATTGGCAATCCAAACCAATCCATGTTAGCCCCACATGGACAGCCCCAATCAGCCCTTATGCCTTTGTGTGTGTTTGTGTAAGCTTGTATATGTGTGATCCCTCTCTCTCCTCTCCTATGTATATGTATATATATATGATTGAGATATGTATATACATAGGATTCCTATATATATATGAATGTGTGATTTTATATATATATTAGATATATATAGTGTATGTGATACCATATGATATATTGATATTGATATTGATATATGATAATGATATATTGATATTGATATTGATATTGATATTGATATTGATATTGATATTGATATTGATATATTGATATTGATATTGATATTGATATTGATATATTGATATTGATATATGATATTGATATATGATATTGATATTGATATATGGTTTGGCATAGGCTTGGTATAGGCTAGACTTGGTTGAGTCTAGATTGGACTAAATAGACTAGTTTAGACTTGATGAGCCTAGATTAACTTGTTTAGACCTCGTTTGACCTAGTTTGACTTAATTAGACTAGAATTGACCTAGTTTGACTGTTAGGGTTGACTGGAGTTGACCAAAGGTTGACTTTAGCCTAGATTGACCCCAAACTTCATGTAGATGCATTGTAGCAGTCTATTTTCTTATTTTAGACTTGTTGTGACTTGTACTGTTCTATAGGAGACAGACACCACTCCTCGGACGGTATATTCTCTTCGGACATTCAGGATACCAGGCGAGTACATTCTCTGATCATTTCATATCCTGCTTAGAATTATTTTCCTGCTTTAAATTACTTTACTTGATACTGTCACGTTAGTCACACGGATTGGTACTATATAGATCCTTTCATGAGATGTTATCCCCCTCGGGAGCATCGGATACAGCATGTTTTGTGCGTTTCACGAATCATCACGTATCTCTATGCTTCCTCTGATTCACGAACCGCCTGTGACACATGTACTCTCATGTTCACAGAGCCCCCATGAATCACCTTCACGTATCACTCATTTTATGAGCCATGTGAAGTTTCACGAACCTTAACATAACTTGAACGGATCTTTGTGTATTGATTGGGGTTGGAGGAGTAGAAATAGACATGTGAATATTATCCAAGTAGCTGTAGTCATGAATCACTCTCTTAGCTGTAGTCATGAACCTCCTATGCCATTCACATGTTTATATTTTACTCTGACTCACTAGTCACTATTAGCTCTCTACTTATAGTAGATATTTCCATTACAGTTTTTCTCTCTCTGTTTACATACTATATTTCTTCAGTATCTATATCTTACTTTACTGCATGATCATATTTTCTAACCTGCTATGTTATGTTGAGATGTACTGTACTCGCTCCTGTCCTGACTGGACCTGTTGAAAATATTACAGAGGATAAGGAGGAGGCCCTATGTACCACTTATTACGGAGCAGGCTTAGACGACACCTGCGACCTGGTTCCTCTGGAGGACCCAGCTGCAGCACAGGATGCTACTCCCAGAGTCTAGACTAGATAGCTAGGCTTTAGTTTTTCTTTCAGTATCGTGTTATTTGATTTTCAGTTGTTCTTCTGAGATGTTGTTATATTTAGAGATATGTATTGAGCTGGATGTTCTTGAGTTGTTATCTTAGACACTTAGACTTTCTCCCTCTTATTTGTATTACATTGTGCTTTTGATCTCTCTATCTACCTTTACTATTCTGTATCTGCCTTAGATGTGATTGAGACTGTTCTGTTATGTCACCTCCATTCGGAGTGTATATACTGTACAGGTACCTTTTATTGTTAGATGATTGACCTAGGACAGCGTTCTACCGCCGACACTGCGACGTAGGCTGGGCGTTGTTACGTTCTCGTACCCTCACAGTGGGTGCGGGTCGTGACAAATCGGCCCACTTCTTGCCATTCAAGGTGGGTACGTCTACAGAAAGGCTTGCGGATATGTATATGCGACAGATAGTCAGGATTCACGGAGTTCCATCAGCATCGTCTCATATCGGGATAGTCGCTTTACTTTCCATTTTTGGAGGAGTCTGCAGACTAGCTTGGGCACTCAGCTCAAGTTTAGTACCGCATACCACCCCAGACGGACGGACAGTCAGAGAGGACTATTCAGACACTTGAGGATATACTGCGGATGTGCGTCTTGGACTTTGGAGGTTCCTGGAAGGATTATCTGTATTTGGTGGAGTTTGCTTACAATAACAGTTTTCAGGCCAGCATTGAGATGTCACCTTTCGAGGCTTTGTACGGGCGTAGGTGCCGTACACCCTTATCTTGGGATAATGTTGTTGAGCGAGCTTTACTGGGACCAGAGATGGTTGTTGACACAGCCGAGAAGGTGAAGCTCATCAGGGACAGACTTCGCATGGCGCAGGACAGACATCGGCACTGAGCCGATAGCCACTGGAGGCCCTTGGAGTTTGAGGTACAGATTAGAGTAGGATTAGATTTAGGTTTTATTGTTTGTGTTTTATTAATCATGTTTTTTTATTATAATTAATTGAGACCTTGCTTGTGATTAGGTCGAAGACCAGGTTTTCTTGAGGATATCTCTGACTCGTGGTACGATACGTTTTAGGGGAGGCGGTAAGCTTAGCCCGCGCTTCATCGGCCCTTTCGTTATCAGCGGGAGAGTCGGTGACGTGGCATACAGGCTAGACTTACAACCTGCACTTGTGGGGGTCCACAACGTATTCCATGTATCACAGTTGAGACGGTACGTGGCTGACCCTAGCCATGTGCTCGATCATTCAGAGACTGAGGTTGGACCTTCTCTCAGCTATCCAGAGCAGCCAGTGGAGATACTGGATCGACGGAAGAAGGTTCTGAGGAACCAGGTAATACCCTTGGTACACGTCGCATAGAGGCATCATTCTCCAGGAGAGTCTACCTGAGAGCGGGAGGATGAGATTCGCGAGCGTTACCCATATCTTTTTGGACCGTGAGGTATACTTCCTATCATTCTCATCAGTTGCATTTCGCCTTTCAATTTCGAGGACGAAATTCTTTTAAGGAGAAAAGATATGTCACTACCACATTTCTAGTTTGAGGATATTTTTGTCATTTTTGGGGTTATTTGAATTTATTATAATTTATTTGAATTTATGGGAATTTTTAGAATTTATTTTGGAATTGTTTGAATGAGGGTTGACTAGGTTGACTTTGACTAGCAATGACCATGGTAGACTAACCTAGGAGCTAACCCTAGTTTAGTTTGGACTTGGTTAGGTCACGCCACCCTAGTTAGACTAGAGTTGACCCATGGTTTGGTTATTTGACTCAAGTTAGATTGTAAAGTCATAAGCCATGACTTGTGGTTGAACCCTTAATCAACAACTAGTCACAAAGGAGCCCAAAGCCAAACCACTAGCTAACCCTAACCCTAATCCCTAGTGGCCGGCCACATAACCCACATTGGGAACCCCCTACAAATATCCTCTTCCATTTAGGGCTAGCCTCTTTAGGAAAGAGCAAGTTCAGAAAGAGGTATTTTCCCAACTTCATAAATCCCTAGAAAATTTCATTTTAACTCCTTTTTAATCCAAATAAATTGCAATAGGTTCTAATTGATGTTTTCTTACTGTTAGAATTTGTTTATCTCAGTTTTCTATCAATTTGAAGGAGTTTGGTGGCTTTTAGGAATCCTCATTCAAGGAGCTTTCGTGTTGGAGAACACCATAGGTAAATTCCTATTCTACCCATCAAAATTAGGTTTTAGTTGCATGAATGCCTAACCCTAAGTGTCCTGGTCCAGTAGGAATAGGGTTTGTAGATTTTTGTGTCATGTACGTGTCCGTATCGGACACGTATCAGTGATGGGTATAGGTGTTCGACGAAATGCCCCAATGGGCATTTCGATTCATTTTTGTAGAAGTTTTTGAATAGAAAATATTGTTTTGTAGTGGCTTACATGTTTCTAGTGTACTGAGTCTGAATCGAGTTCATGTCGTGTCGCTCTGACACTCGTGCACACGTGTTTGGACACGCGCGCGCGGCCTGGGCGCATCCCCTGCTACTCGGGGCTTCTGCAGGACATGACACGGGATCATCCGACACAAAACTTGGTGGACACGAGGGGGCATGCACTGACATCATGCCCCCAAAGTTTCATTGGGTCTCGTGTACGGGTTGGAGAGTAATCAGTCGCGCACGGGATTTGCACTGTTCTGTGCACTGTTGTTTTAAGCCACTGATACGGCTTAATACATTGGACACGCAACACTGTGGACACGTTACAGGCATTTGGACACGTGCACCTAGACCTAACCTAGGTGTGGACACAACCACGAGTCCTAGTTTGTGTCGTGTCGAGTGCACGACACGCATGCACACACGCACGAGCCTGTGCACACTGCACAGTGCCTATGTGCACTGTTTGGTGTTTCAAATCATTTGAACACATTTGTGTCCTCTTGCTGGGACACAAATACATTGTATGACACGAACACATGTTGGGTTTACTTTACCAACCATTAGTTTGGCATTTTAGTTTAATTTTGATCATCAAATTCCATTTTCCCCCAATTTTCTGATACGGGTTTTATTCCCTGTTTTTCCAGTTTTGAATATGGGTTTTGATACTCTTTTTGATTAATTTAAATGTAGCTATTTGCATGTTTAAGTCCCTGACATGGTTCTCCTATTAGTCATCTATCTGTGTGTCAGATTTGGGTTGAAATGATGGTGTATTGATTTCGAAAATGGGGGTGATATGGTGTTGGACTGTTTATGAAAATTCTGAAATTGATTTCTGAGTTTTCATTGGTGTTTAGAACTCAAGTCTGAGTTCATAAGAAACCTGGGATTAGTGTGGGTTACTAAATTGATTTCCTTCTTTTCTCACTGTCATTGATGTACTAGTTGAACTGAATTGGGTTTCCTCTATATTTTCTGAAACTGTAACACCCTTCACTGAATTCCTGATTTTCATATACACACACATTGCCTCTACACTATACACACACATTTATGATTTCAGAATTTTCACTCTTCACTGAACCTAAGTCCTTCACTCACCCACATTCTTGATACACACACACACATTTGATTCTAGGATTCCACACACCATTACACACACACACAAATCATGATATACTCACACACTCACTCTCTCTATATTTCCTATCTTTTCCTAATGTAAATATATGTATATATGTAATATATATAATGTGATGTGTATCTATATATATAATATAGTTTGTGTAATATATGGGTATCTAGTATAGATACATACAATGGGTGTATGGGTTATATTAGTATATATACAAGTATCATATATGTGTAACTTGTGTGTGTACTAAATATATGTATTATACATATATATGTGTTATGTTTTAGATTACATATATATATCAATAAGGGTATTGTTTTAGATATAAATTTTGACATGGTGTATGTGTTATGGGTTGGCATATAGGCATGATACAGCCTATGGCATATATGTGAGTCTGTTTGACTAGTGAGCCTAGATTGGGCTTGTACAGCTTTGTTAGACCTAGAATAGACTTGCTAGACTAGTGTAGACTTGTTTGACCTAGATTGGACTTGTTAGACCTAGTTTGACCATAGTTGACCTAGTTTGACTTCTAGGGTTGACCAGAGTTGACCAAGAGTTGACTTTGGCCTAGATTGACCTAGATTCATGTAGAATGCATTGTAGTACTTTATTCTACCATTTTGTACGTGACTTGTGCTGTGCTAAATAGGAGCCAGACACCACTCCTCGGACAGTACATTTCAGTTGGACACTCAGATACCTGGCGAGTACATTCTCTGATCATTTCATATCCTATTAGAATTATTTTCCTGCTTTAGATTACTTTACTTGATGCTGTCACATTGGTAACACGGATTAGTGCTATATGGATCCATTCTTGAGATGTTATCCCCTCAGGGAGCATCGTATAGTACATATTCTGTATGTTTCACTTACATGGTGTATCACTATGCTTCACGGTTCATCGATCACTTGTGACATGTACTCTCATGATTACAGAGTCTTCCATGAATCACCCATTTATGGGCATTCCCAGAATCACCCATTTATGGGCTATCCATGTATCACCCCTTGTGGGCCTTTGTATGGAATCATAACATAACCTGGATGGATCCTTGTGTATTGATTGGGGGTACGGGGGAGTAGAAGTAAACATGTGAATAATATCCAAGTAGTGTAGTTCCCAAAATCACTCCATAGTATAGTTCCCAGAATCTCCTATGACATTCCCATGTTTATATTGTACTCTGACTCATTAGCCACAGCTAGCTCTCTATTTACAGTGTATATATTTCCAGTACAGTTTTCTCTGTTTCCATTACAGTTTGCTTTGTTAACGCCCCAGTCCCAAAATACGTAGGACCAAGTACGTAGACATGCCAGCTGTATACATACGAAGTACATGAGCCTTGTATGTATACATAAGCTGTAAAATACAGTAATCCAAGACAAACTAAATCTCATCCTCATTGAAAAGAATAATAATATAAAAATCAACTTGAATATTTATGATACAATCGTTGGGCGGAGACAAAGTCCACTACCAACTATCTCAATGAAAGAAATGTACAAGAAATCGATCGATAAAATAGCAAGACGAACCAAGCGCAATCGTCTTCGAAAGAATGGAGAGAATTGCGACCTTGGCTAGGATACCTGCGGAGGACATGAACACACACCTGGGAAAAAACCAGGTCCTCAGACGGACGTAGCAAGATACAGGAAGAACATGCTAATATGAACTGTCAGAATAATAAAATAATATATAAACTAGACATAAACATGCAAAGGAGATTCTAACCGCCTAATGTGCAATTTAGAGGGCAACTTTCATGCGCATGGGTGGGATTTTAGGCTCATGTGTACGTAACTGGCATCCAGTCATCTGTATCCGTCCGTAACGTCTAAAACGTCAGAGGGCATCTGCAAAAATATCGCCACAGTTCCATCCGGAGACTGTGGATTACCTGTTTGGATTCCCATACGCACTAGCGACTGTCCTCCCCAAATATTTCCCACACTGTTCAAGTCATGTCCATGGCTCGTCCAGTTTTGTAACTGCTTGAGTCTCTAAAACCCTAGTCATAACAGTTACGAATATCTACCGTCACACGACATTAGAGATAGCTAGTCAATAAGTCGTGCCCCTAGCAATATGTCTCCAACCGTGTAGTGTGAGTGTCACAGCCAAAGGAGATATAAGGATATCCCCCAACAAGAAGGTAGTCTGCTAACACTAAGTCAACATGCATAAAATAAAGTAACGACTAATAAAGTCGCTTGCACCCAAGTGTGGCTTGGATGCGCAATTTATATCAAAGGAAACTAACAATATGAAATAAAGTAAATAATGCAGAAAATAAATAATTGACAGTTAATTAGCAAGGTATACTTGCCTGTTACGACGCCTGGTGTGGTGCTATGATCATGTGGCACAAAATCTGACTTTGGTGTTACAACTACACAAAGGGCTTATGATGATGGCATGGACTTGGTTTGATTTGGAGCTGGCTAGCGCGATCGATCGTATCGCATGAAGATAGTCGTAGATGCCAAAAGCACGCAAGATAATCTCAATTGATGGGATGGACCATGCCATTGGGTCCGGAACGGTCCAATTAAGCTAGGAACAATATAGGGAAGTCCGATTTTTGCAAAAGATAGGAATATGACTTAGTCATGGACAAGAGTTTGATAATCGAAGAATTTTGTATATATATAACTAAATAATAACTATTTTGGAAAATATCTATTATATTAAAATAATATTGCATTTGCCAAACTATTTTTGAAACTATATTTTTATGGATCAAGATATTTAAATAAATACTTAAAAATTTTAGAAAGTTATTTCAGACTCAAAACTAATCCTTGTCACAATACAAGTTTAAGTCAACACTGTATTTATTAGTAAAAAAATATATTTTTAGAAATATTTATTATACTTTAATAAATAACAATAATATTATTAAATAAACAAATACTAATGAATCTTATGATAATAATACTTATAATAATATGCTAGTATAATATCCTGGTATATATTACACTTAAAAATTACACATTAATAAAACTAGTGACAGCTAACAACTAAAAAAAATATAAAACAAAAGAAGATAAAAAGGAAAAGTAAAAAATAATAATAATAATAATAATTGCTCATTCCGTTCGTTTTTGACAGAAAGAGAGAGAAAGAGAGGAGAGCGATGGGTGAAGGGGGAAGAAGAGGAAAGAGGGGCGAGAGGAGCGGCGGAAGAGGAGGCTCAGGCGGGGCTTCTCGGCGCTCCGGTGGAAAAAAAAGGCGGGTTCCGGCGACGAGGGGTGGGTCCAGCGGCGGCAGTGGGCGAGGAAGGGTGGCTCGGGAGAGAATCGGGGCTGGGGTCGTGAGGAGTCAGGCGGGGGAGCGGCGGCGCGTCAGGCGCGGGGGAGAAGGGGGCTCCGGCGACAAGGGTTTAGATACGGCCGGGAGGGGCGGAGCGCGCGGGGATGAGGCTCGGACAGTATCCGGAGGCGGGCGGCTAGGGTTTTCCGTCCGGCGGAGATGGCGAGCCAGTGGAGATCAGCGGCGGCGGGAGATGCAGGCCTGCTGCGGCTCCGGTCCATGGGGATTCTAGGGCGGCGCTGGCGATCTCGCCGACGGAAGGTCGAAAGAGGGCAGGTTCGTGGAGTCGCCGGCGGCAGATCTACCGGGCGGAGGCGCTCACGGCAGGCGGCAAGTGGCTAGGGCACGCCGACGGGGAAGAGGGCACGGCGGCGCTGGGTCAGGAAAAAAGGAACGGGTGGCTGCGACGTTGGGAGTGGAGGCTCGGCCGACTGGGCGCTGGTGGCTGTGGTGATGGGTTAGGTGGAGGCGGAGAGGGACTGCGTGGCTCGGCTCCGGCGTTGTCCGGGCGCGGCGGAGGTAAGATTGGTGTTTATTGGTTTCTGCTTCCTTTTTGCCTTTTCTGGTGGCGGTGGTAGGCTGGTAGGGAGAGAGGATGGCTGATGGTGGCAGTGGTGGTGGATGATGGCTGCCACAGCGGTGTGGCGCTGGGATGGCCGGGGCGACGGTGGCCGGGCTTGTGGTAGATGATAGGGTGTGGGATGGTGGAGACGGGTCTGCGGCGGATGCGGGCGCTGGTGGTTGTATGGCTGGACGGGGAGGTCAGGGTGCCGGTGATGGCAGAGTCGCTGCGGCCGGGATCACCGACCGTAGTTGATAGCAGTAGTAGGCCAGATTTTAGGATTTGGGTTAGGATTAGGGATTGATTGAATCGTGTCGGAATTGTCGACATGAAAATAATAAATGTAAATGTAAGAAGTGTGGAATAAGAGAGTCACCGGGGTCGGACCCGAGGCCGTCACGGCTGACACGGAAGGAATTGGACACAGACACGATCCACGCACCTAGGTGGAGAAATTTATGGAGTAATTTGTGATATGAGGAATTTATGGAGGAGTACCAGCCTATTTATAGGATGTGGAAATTCCCATTTGGATAGGATTGTGGGGGTTTTAAATCCCCACTAGATAAATCCATTATTAAATTAAATAAATTTAAACCAATCAAAATCCAAATTCAAATCAAAATTTAATTTAAATCTAATTAAAATTTTAGTTTAAAATCAAATAGAATAAATCAAATTTTGAATATTTAACTATTTAAATAAGTCCATAAATTCAAATCAAGATTTAAATCGTCACAAAAATTTCGAAATACATTTTCCAAAAGTACTAATATTAATAATTTCGAAAATAATAAATATTTACATTTCTTTTTGAATAATAAAATATTAATATTAATAAATTTCGAAAATCAATTTAAATATTAATAGGATCTACTTAAAAATACCTTTAAAATAATTTAAGATAATTAATAAATAATTTTGAGAATTAATTTATACATAAATTATATCTCACTCTTTTTTATAATGATAAAAATAAAGTATTTACTATATCTTATTTTGAAACTATAAAAATGGGAAAAATATTTTTTTAAAATATGTATGCTCGCACATATTCGCACTCGTCGAGCAATTACGAAAAATGAAATTCGCGCGCGACTTACAATGCAACTACGCGACGTAAAATACAAAAATTTAAATCAGTACCGAATTTAATAAATAATAAAAATATAGTAAAATTTTAGGGGTTTTACATTGTGCTCGCTCCTGTCCTGACTGGACCTGTTGAAATATTACAGAGGACGAGGAGGAGGCTAGTGTGGATACCTATTACGGTGCTACCTTAGATGAGTGCCTGGACCTGGACCAGCAGCAGGTCCCACTAGCTGTGGATGACACACCCTTAGATTATGATGTTTTCATTTACAGTATTCTATGGATGATTGTACATATTAAAACTTGGGATCTGGGATTATATATTTATCTTAGACACTTAGACTCTCTGTTGTACTTGGGATTTTTCTTTCATTTCAGCAGTTTATCTATCTATCTATCTATCTATCTTCTATCTTATCATCTGCCTTAGTTGTGATTGAGTTTACTTTATGCTATGTCACCCCCATTTGGGGAGTATAAACTGTTTAGCTTATAGTGTTAGATGTTGTTGATGGAACTGGGGATTCCCAGGACCCTTCCTTTGGTGTGCGTATTGATCGATAGAAAGTTAAACAGATCTAATACGTGTTCTAACCCTTCATAGGCGGAAACTAGGGTTCACGAATTATACCTGCGGTGGAAAGAAGACAAGTAATTCCTGGCAATCTCGAGCGGACGACCCCAAGATCTTATGCACGTTTTCCTTCCTCGAGTTGGACGTCGTGTGGGCGACGATCTTCCAACCTTTTCTTCTCCTTGGCAGCCCTCTCTTTCTCTCCTTACGTGAATCACGAATTTAGAGAAAATTTCAGATTTCTGATCAGTAATCTGGCGGCCAGATAATAGAGGATATATATAGGCTACGGCAGGGACCATGAGAAGAAATTAGGGTTAGGCCTCCAAACGGATCTGGATATCCCGTGTTCAGCCCGAACACACTGTCACGACCCGCACCCGCTTTTCGGATACGAAGCGTGTCCAAGCCCAGCCTACGCCGCAGTGTCGGCGGTAGTGCGCTATCTATACTCACAAGTCACTGAATCTCTATTCACGGGAAAATCTAGAATAACGGAAACTATATCTCATCCACAGAAAACAGCTCACAACCAAGATCAAAGAAAAAGACATGAACTGAATAATAATGAATAAACTGAATATCAAGTATCAATGGCACGTCCGGTGGACACAAATCCACTACCAGTAGACAGAATAATAGAAAAATAAATGGAGTAACTAACTGGATAAAACCTGCTAATCTAGACCACCTCAAGTGCAAGCACTGCGCTCTGATGCTAACTCAAATCCACTCGTCTGTCCTATCTCAAGCTCGGCTAACCTGAAGAGATCATCAGGTCCTCAAAGGACATAGCAAGATACATAATATACATGCCTATCTAGCAGTTTTATCATGCGCAAGAAATAACACGAGAAAGAACAAGAACAAAACCAATGACCACGAACACAATCACGAAACAAGAACACTAGAACAACTACGTATAACTGAATTGCCGAATGAACGATAAATACAAGTTCAAAGGAAGAACCAAACCCTCATCCCGAGCGTGGACTCACGGGTTTGAACTAAGCACTAACCCTCGTCCCGAGTGTGGACTCTCTGGCTAGCTCACGGCAAGACACCCTCGTCCCGTGTGTGGACTCTCTGGTGTAAATGGTCAACCCTCGTCCCGTGTGTGGACTCTCTGGTGCCATTTGATCACGACAAACACCCTCGTCCCGAGCGTGGACTCTCTGGTGCACCAAACAACCCTCGTCCCGAGTGTGGACTCTCTGGTTGTGTACAACGAAAATCAAGGCTATGGCAGTTCATTACACGCACTTGTTCTATGACACGACTCAAGCAAGGTACTGAGGAGAAACTCCAAATGTGAAACACAAGGCCAAAACATGAACATGGCTATAAACAAATAAAACAACTACACAGAAAATAACACGAAAGCACATGTCCATATATGATCCAAGACAGTAAAATGAAAAGAACTGCATGTAAGTAAAATTGTAGAGGAAGGCAAGGTATACTTGCCTATGGTCCTTAGCTGCTGGCACGGGTCAGAATCCGTATCAAGATCCAAGTAGCCTGTTTATGAATTGATAGAATCAATACACAATTTAAAGGTGCAAATAAGCTATCTATTGGTTTGATTTAGGCTTCTACATTCTGTTTTGTAACCCTTTTAGGTTTCTTATCTACACATACTACTTATTGGCTGCCCTATGTGTCCCATACCCTCTATGATATTCCTGAAATGACATAGTATTGTCATTCACCTACTTACCATCTAATCCTACAGGAAATATCTTTTGTCTGAACTTACCTCTACTGGCTTTGGCCTATGGTTTATGACACTGTTGTCACATAAATAAAAATATCCTATTCCATAGTTAATGACATATGTAACTGTCCATGTATATATCTATATGTATGCTGGCTTTCCAATCCTACTTTTCCTATCATCCTAATCTAGGTTGTGGGATACATGCTGACACCAGGTACAAGTCATATTGGAGTCTGCCAGCTCTTATTTACTGCTATTATCTGATGCATTAATTAGTACAATGCCTATTTCCTCCACTTGCTATAACCTATATGTTCCTATATACTCTATCCTCATTAACTGAGATGGGAAAGCCCAAGTTTCGGATACCCTCTATTGTCCTAACACTAGTGCTGCCTGCCACACCTACCTAGAGTACTCTCATATACAGGAGCCTATTCCCTACCTGTGCATATCAACCAAGACCCTTATTCAATTTAATGTGTCCTGCTACCAAACACCCATAGGATATCCCCAGTGCTACTGCTATACCCCATTACCCTTCATACTTATTGACTAAATGTTCCTAGTCTTAGTCTTACAGTATGTTAAAGATCCTCAGTACTAGGGTTTATCAGTTTCATATAGGCAATAATTGCTCCTATGAGCTTTGAACATTGGTACCTAGCATGGTACATTGACTTCAAGGTCACTGCATACCTGGTATAGAAGATAGGTCTACAGTCTTGATTTGGAATGCTCTGCTACAAGAGATGGTGTTGATTTCCTTTCACCCTTAAAAATAACCATAAGGTACATAATGTTTGCAAAATCCTGTCCATAACAATTGGGGATTTTTCCAACAACTCTAGGAAGGTTAATCAATGACGTTGTGTTCTGCTTTCAAAACTTTCATCTTGATTTCGATTTATACTTCAAAATGGATATTCTCGGCAAGCAAAACTAGTACACCAGTAGCTCTAAGGACAATAAGCCTCTCAACTTTTTATAGGACTTCTCTATAAACTTCAAATTCAATATCGAATTCAAATTATATTTCTTTAGTTGGTGAGAACAAGCAACATATTGCCAATTTTATCATTACTCCAAATGTACCAAGACATCACATAATCGTCATCCACGCTTTCTCCAATCAAATGGAGTAGGCGATGGAGCACAGGAAAGCTGAACAAAGGAGTGGACAATTTTTTTATCACCAGTTGTGAATGTAAAATCCTTTGTGTTGGTATCAAATTCCTGCCAAAGAAACTAGAAGCGATAGAGAGCATTGTTGTAAAACCTAGAAGATCAAGTAGGTAGGTAGGCAGGCCAGCCTTCTTGGTCATGCAGTCTAAACTCAAGCAACCATGAAGCGCCCTCCAAGTTCTCTTTGACAAGGAAATAGTCTAGAAGTAATTCTCTAGAGATAAAAGAAAGGAAATACAACAATGACTGACTCATAAAATTACAAAGGGAAAAGTTTCAAATCACCGTTCGCTTATATCAAGAACCGGATTAAGTCCTTACCTGAGTATATTGGTCTAACACATTAAATGGCTTTATTCTTAGGTTTCTAGGCTCTTAGGTTCTGACCTTAGTTGCATGCCCAGACATTAATATGACCTGTAGACTAACACATTGTATTAAGGGTATCCTATGGCATTTACTTGACCTCATGCTTCATTATTTGAAGGGATTCCAGGAATCCTCCTTGCAGCCTCTACTGCAAACCAAGAAGCTATATGTCAGTAATCAGTTGATAAATTCATAAAGGGGAGGTTCTCATATCCAGTGGTAAGAAGGATATTCATGATGGTTTCTATTAGTTTATAAGAAAACTCACCTGCTATCACCCATTGGATGTAAAGAAGGCTTGTATAGCAGTACCAATGGGTACCAGCAGGTCCATATATCAATGTCTTATGGATAATCAAAGGAAAGGTCTATCAGAGAGAATGATGCTAAGATGTTTTTTAGGACTTGGGAATTAACTCATTGGTCAATACCAGCACCCTACTCTCTACACCCATCCTCCTTAGGTCTGCCACATGAGGCTAGCCTATTCTTGCTTGGTGTTGAACAGAACATGGTGTCCTGCAGCAGGGGAATTTGGTACAGGTGTTGGTATAATTCTATGTTTCCTATACTTTCCCCAACCTTTGGTCATCATATACCTAGATCAATGACAGAAATTGAAGGGAAAGAATTTACCTGCCAGTTGTTGGCTGCGAAAATCCAACTGTTCCCAAATCTCCTGATAGCTCTTCGGCTGAGAAGTACTTGTGATTAGGGTTCGAAGAGGGGTTTGGGGTCGGCTACAAGCCCCCATATTTATACTCTTGATCGACCTCCTGAAGGGAAATCGAAAGATTTGATTTGATCTCCCCAAAGATTTGAAGAGGTCGAGATTGAACAGAAAAGGAAGGTTTTGAAAGTTCGGTTAAGAAAGAGATTTTTTTTTTTTTGAAATCCCACGCGCACACACGATTGGGGGGCTCGAACCTTGCCGGCCCCTCCGGATGTCCGCTCTAATACCACTAGGCTAGAGAGCTCGGTTAAGAAAGAGATTTGAATGGGGTTATTTGGTTCTATCCTGAATTCAAAATCGAAATTTGCATTAAGATCCCTGAAACTTCTGATATTTCCTGACTAATCATCTATTGATATATTAAGCCAAGATAACAAAAAGTATAACAAGTGAATGTGACAAAACGAATGGCAATAATTTAATATATAAAAGAAAATTTTGGTCGAGGGCTGACACACACAATCCAGGCCCATTAACAATAGCTCGGTCCACTAATGAGCTATTGTTGCACTACCTCCCTAATCCCAAATTATGGTTGTGGGCTCCTTTTATTATATGCTCGTTTGGCTCCCCATGTTAAGATATCGTATGTCCGTCGATCAAATTAAGTTACTGACAACTATATTAATTCGACATCTTTTATCCTTAAGTAGTACCGTTCAACTTTATTTGTCATGTCGGATATAATCCACCTGCAGGATTTACATGACAATCCTTATGAGCTCCTTAAGAGGACATCATCAACCCGATGTATCGGGACATGGATTCCATTTATAATCAACAGCCCATCATACATACAATATTATTACCCAATTCATAGAGGTTGTTGATCCATAATGAATCTCACTCTTTTATGAGTCAAAGTAATGCACACTGCATATACATGTCCGTTATTATATCCGGATTAAGAGCACAAGCATCCATAATAAGAGAGGTATTTGTTCTCTTATGTAGTCAGTACAAAGAGAACAACCTCAAGTGGTCCTGTTCAATACACACAAAGTGTACTAGTGTAAACCTATAGTCAAGATAGACTAATACCAGATTACACTACAATCTTTCCAATAGATTGTCCAAGTCCATCTAGGTTGTGAACTATTTATATACTCCATAGGAAACTGATAATATGATCTTCTGTGTGACACCACACACCATATTATCTACAATATAGAATATCAGACATTTGCATTAACACTTGCAACAAATACAATATGTAAACATTTGCCCATATGATTCTCATTCAAAATTTAACGAAATAAGGTTACTACAAAAGTGATGCTTTTAGTATATAACCCTAACAATCTCCCACTTATACTCAAAGCATTACTTTTCAGTATACTGTTACAAATCTTCCACTTATACATAAAGCCATGCTGCTACACATCTGACTCCCATTCCCTCAACATGACTGTCAAAAGCCTTAGCTGGTAAGCTCTTTATAAAGGGATCAGCTAGGTTGTCGGCTGATGCTATCTTGATCATAACAACTTTTCCTTTCTTTACAAAATCTCGTATCAGGTGGTACTTGTGCTCAATGTATTTGCCTGTCTTATGGACTCATGGTTCCTTCGAGTTTGCACTGCACCACTATTATCACAATAAAGTGTAATAGACTTAGGCAAACTAAGTACCACATCCAAGTCCAACAGAAAGTTTCTGAGCCAAACCGCTTCTTTGGCTGCCTCAGAGGCTGCCACATACTCGGCTTCCATGGTGGAATCAGCAATACATTTTTGCTTGATACACCTTCACACAATGGCTCCACCTCCCAAAGTAAACACATAACCTGAGGTAGATTTCCTGGAATCCCTATCTGACTAAAAATTTAAGTCTGTATACCCCAAGGGAACTAAAGTATCTGCTTGATAAACTAGCATATACTCTTTAGTCCTTTTCAGGTACTTCAAAATATGCTTTACGGCAGTCCAGTGCTCTTGTCCTGGGTTAGACTGATATCTGCTGACCATGCCTACGGCAAAGCAGATGTCTGGTCTCGTACATAGCATTACATACATTAAGCTTCCTACTGCTGAAGCATAAGGAACTGCCTTCATGTTCTCTATCTCTTTAGGTGTCCTCGGACACTGCTTCTTTGATAGAGCAATTCCATGTCTAAAATATAAGAAACCTTTCTTAGAATTTTGCATACTAAAATGAGTTAGTACAGTATTGATATAGGAAGCTTGGGATAAGCCCAACATCATTTTCTTGCGATCTCGTAGAACTTTGATCCCAAGGATGTGACCTACTTCTCCCAAGTCCTTCATATCAAACTGTTTGGATAACCATACCCTTACATCAGATAATACCTTCACATTGTTTCCAATGAGCAAGATGTCATCCACATAAAGTACTAGGAACACCACCACGTTTCCGTCACACTTTGTGTATACACATGATTCATCCTGACATTGATCAAATCCATAAGATTTTATCACCTGATCAAAACATATGTTCCAAGATCTTGAAGCTTGCTTAAGTCCATAAATGGACTTCTTGAGCTTACAAACAAGATGCTCCTGGCCATTTTCAATGAACCCGTCTGGTTGCTTCATATAGATGTCTTCCTCAAGACTTCCATTAAGGAAAGCTGTCTTGACATCCATTTACCAAATCTCATAATCGAGATGAGCTGCAATAGATAAAAGAATCCGAATAGACTTAAGCATGGCTACAGGAGAAAAGGTTTTCTCATAATCGATACCCTCTCTTTGAGTAAAACCTTTTGCTACAAGCCGAGCTTTAAATGTTTCAACCTTACCGTATGATCCTCTTTTTCTCTTATAGACCCACTTGCATCCAATGGCTTTTACACCAACGGGTGGTTCTACAAGCTCCGAGACCTGATTAGAATCCATAGATTCTATTTCATATATCATTACTTTTTGCCAAGACTCTGCATCTTTATCTTGGAGTGCTTCATTGTAGGTACAGGGATCATAATCTTGTTCCTCAGGGACGAAGTCTGACGACTCTCCCAAGAACATATATCTATCAGGTTGTATCACAACCCTCCCACTACGACGAGGCACTATCGGTTGTGGTGTAACATTTGTGACACGTTGTGCAGTTATTTGTGGTTCATCCTCTTGTACTGTTGGTACTGAAGTACTTGGTGTCTCACGTCTCAGTTCTTCTAGAACAACTCTACTTGTGGATTTATGGTTCATCACATAGTCTTCCTCTAAGAATCGGGCATTGGTGCTAACAATGACCTGCTGATCCTTAGGACTATAAAATAAACCTCCTTTCGTTCTTCTTGGATAGCCTACAAACAAGCGTACTTCTGTACGAGATTCCAACTTATCTGCTTTCCCATTCAGCACATGTGCTGGACTACCCCAAATACGAACATGTTTCAGACTAGGCTTACGCCCAATCCATAGCTCTGTGGGAGTAAGAGGTACTGACTTAGAAGGAACCAAGTTCAAAATATAAGCTGCAGTCTCTAAGGTATATCACCAAAACGAATCTGGCAAATCCGAATAACTCATCATTGATCTAACCATCTCCATAAGAGTTCTATTCCTTCTTTCGGCTACACCATTCTGTTGGGGCGTTCCAGGTGCAGTCAATTGGGATGCAATCTCAGCCTCTGATAAATAATCCCTAAACTCTCCAAAGAGGTACTCGCCACCACGATCTGATCGTAACGATTTGATACATTTTCTATGACGTTTCTCCGTTTCAGCCTTGTACTCTTTGAATTTCTCAAAGCACGCAGACTTACGACGCGTCAAATAAATGTATCCATACCTTGAATAATTGTCAATAAATGTGACAAAATATTCAAAGTCACCTCTAGCTTGGATAGTCATGGGTCCACACAAATCAGAATGAACCAATTTCAACACATCTTTGGCCCTATACCCCTTTACCGTAAAAGGCCTTTTGGTCATTTTACCTTCCAAACAAGATTCACAGACTGGTAGTGCCTCCACTTCCAATGAACTCAAAGGTCCATCTTCAACCAGTCTTTGAATCCTTCTTAGGTTAATATGTCCAAATCGCAAGTGCCAAAGATATGTTTGGTTCATACAAGAAGGTTTTTTCTCTTATTTAAGTTAGATGACATGTTATTCATTTCCATAAGTTGCATTGTGGGCAAAATAGGATTAATGACATACAAATTATCAACCAATGCACCAGAACAGATAAAATATTTATTCTTTCTAATAACAATATTGTCATTAAAATAAACTGAATATCCATCCTTAACTAACATAGAAACAGAAACTAAATTCCTTCTAAGTGAAGGTGCATAAAGACAATCTCTCAATGTCAAAGACTTATTTCTACCAAAAGATAAAGCAACATCTCCTAATGCAACGACCGATACTTTTGTAGCATCACCCATGAACAAGCATATCTCTCCATCACTGAGCCGTCTGGTTTCCTGGAACCCCTGCAATGTATTACAGACATGATTAGTGGCTCATGTATCTACACACCAGGTGTCGGTAGATAACACCGCTAAACATGTTTAAACTACTAGTGAATGAGATATACCTTCTTTGTTCCCTTGTTTGAGAAGTGGACAATCAGTCTTCCAATGTCCTGACCCTTTGCACTTGAAACATTTGCCTTTCGGCTTTTTCACCGTGCCTTGAGGTCCCATGCCCTTCTTTGCTGAGTTTGCCTGCTTCTAAATGTTATTCTTCTTCTTACCGCCTTTTGGCTTAGAAGTAGAAGCCTTTTCAGAAAAAAAAATATGACCATTCTGCCTAAAGAGAGATTCAGCATCCTGTAGCTCTTTTGCAAGTTCTGCCAAACTATACAACCTTTTGTTCATGTTGTAATTAAGGCAGAAATTGTCAAAACTTTTAGGCATAGTCCCGAGAATGATATCGACCTGGGATTCTCCATCGATTTCAGCTCCAAGGATCTCCATCTCATTAAGATTACCCATCATCTTGAGAACATGATCCCTTACTGGTGTACCCTCAGCCATTTTTGTATTCATCAAACATTTCATAACAAACTGCCTAGCTGCTCTACTCTGATGTTCGAAGAGTTCCTTGAGGTTATACATCATGTCATAAGTTGTGGCCATAGCCTGATGCTGATGTCGTAGTACATTTGACATAGATGCCAGAATGTAACACCGTACCATCTCATCTGCCTTTTTCTACTTCTTATAAGCCTCTTTGGTCTCTTCATCAGAGTTAGCATCAGGCTTAGGTGGGCATTCCTCAACAAGTACATATTTGTACTCCTCAGCAGTCAGAACAATATCCAAATTATGTTTCCAGTCAATATAATTAGGTCCAGTAAGTTTGTTTTCTTTAAGAATCACCATAAATGGACTGAAAGAACCCATTTTTGAAATCCTGAGAATCACATAAATAAAATTATGTAGGGCAAAAAAAACTTTTTGAATTAACTAAATATTGATTCCCTCAAAACAATAATAAGAAATTCACCAACACCTTGAACACCATGAATTTAGCATGCCACGATAGTGTGGACGTATACAAATTCAACTTTATTCAAGTAGATTTTTCTTATTAATTTTACTATCATGTCAATATAACTTTATGACAAATAAAATTAATATGCTGGTCTTGCTCTGGTCATACAAATAATAGCAGTGACTCCGATGGGGAGGATACCATTATTTGTATCTAAGTGTATACCATTACTTAATACTAAGTCCATTACCTTGTAATGAGTTCCTTCAGATGGAGAAGTGAACACATACTAGGTAACTTTCTACAATTATCCCTAAGGAAGTTTGTACTGGTGATCCATAATTATACTCATCCGATATGGAGGAAAGCACTAAAGCCAACACGCAAGTATAATTACATCACCTACAAACCAGTAATGGAGACCATAGGATTTATACTAAATAAAAATTCTCTCCCACTTAGTTATTTAACAATGAGGATTTTTCTACTAGTTGATATTATGTCCATGTTGTCCATTATTAATGTAGGCTTGGTTTTTCAAAAAAACAACCACACAATAATAAACATGCATAATCAGAAAAAGCAAAATGACAAAAATAAGAAAAAATATCCAACTATTATGGTCATATTTGCTGCTCCATCCTCAACTATCCGAATCCAAAATCTGGCGCTGCGCAGATCTATTCGGGGTTCGACCTGTTTAGGTTTTGGCTGTCGATTCCTTTATCGAAAATCATCTGTCTGCCTCTGGACTGCTTAAAACCAACATCTCGTCCGACGTCAGAAATAGCCACTACCGCCATCACGATTGATCAAAAATAATTAAAATTACATCAATCATATACCTCCCGAAGGAGTTCACACATAATCTAGGTTGCAAAATTAAAATAATAAGCACGATCAACCCTCGTAATTTTAATTACATCCACAGCAACAACAACATCCACGACATGTCCGTGGTTTAAACAACACAATCAAAAACATGCATTGGACCATAATAGTTGGATCTAAGATGCCTACAAAACCGAGTTAGAATATATCTACATCTACCGACTATTACACAGTGCAGATTTTATTGGACAACATGGACGTATCAATCAATACGTAGATCCAAAGTGGCTCTGATACCAATTGATGGAACTGGAGATTCCTAGGACCCTTCCTTTGGTGTGCGCATTGATCGATAGAAAGTTAAACAGATCTAATACGTGTTCTAACCCTTCATAGGCGGAAACTAAGGTTCACGAATTATACCTGCGGCGGAAAGGAGATAAGTAATTCCTGGCAATCTCGAGCGGACGACCCCAAGATCTTCTGTACGTATTCCTTCCTCGAGTTGGACGTCGTGTAGGCGACGATCTCCCAACCTTTTCTTCTCCTTGGCAGCCCTCTCTTTCTCTCCTTACGTGAATCACGAATTTAGAAAAAATTTTAAATTTCTGATCAGTAATCTGGCGGCCAGAGATTAGAGGATATATATAGGCTACGACAGGGACCATGAGAAGAAATTAGGGTTAGGCCTCCTGACGGATCTGGATATCCCGTGTTCAGCCCGAACACACAATCCAGGCCCATTAACAATAGCTCGGTCCACTAATGAGCTATTGTTGCACTACCTCCCTAATCCCAAATTATGTTTGTGGGCTCCTTTTATTATATGCTCGTTTAGCTCCCCATGTTAAGATATCGTATGTCCGTCGATCAAATTAAGTTACTGACAACTATATTGATTCGATATCTTTTATCCTTAAGTAGTACCGCTCAACTTTATTTGTCATGTCAGATATAATCCACCTGCAGGGTTTACATGACAATCCTTATGAGCTCCTTAAGAGGACATCATCAACCCGATGTATCGGAACATAGATTCCATTTATAATCAACAGCCCATCATACATACAATATTATTACCCAATTCATAGAGGTTGTTGATCCATAATAAATCTTACTCTTTTATGAGTCAAAGTAATGCACACTGCATATACATGTCCGTTATTATATTCGGATTAAAAGCACAAGCATCCATAATAACAGAGGTGTTTGTTCTCTTATGTAGTCACTACAAAGAGAACAACCTCAAGTGGTCCTGTTAAATACACACAAAGTGTACTAGTGTAAACCTATAGTCAAGATAGACTAATACCAGATTACACTACAACCTTTCCAATAGATTGTCCAAGTCCATCTAGGTTGTGAACTATTTATATACTCCATAGGAAACTGATAATATGATCTTCTGTGTGACACCACACACCATATTATCTACAATATAGAATATCAGACATTTATATTAACACTTGCAACAAATATAATATGCAAACATTTGCCCATATGATTCTCATTCAAAATTTAAGGAAATAAGGTTACTACAAAAGTGATGCTTTTAGTATATAACCCTAACAGTTGTGACCTAGGACAGCGTTTTACCGCCGATACTGCGGCGTAGGCTAGACGTACCCGCGTCTCGTGCCCTTACTCTAGGGTGCGGGTCATGATAAGTAAAGACGTCACCAGTCATTGGTTCCAAATATCTTATTATAGAAGAAGATTCAAAACCAATGTATATTCCCAAACGCTGTTGGGGACCCATCTTAGTTCTTTTGGAAGGTAGAATTGGGACATGTACTGCACATCCGAACTTTCTCAAATGTGAAATGTTGGGTTGTCTACCACTAACAAGTTGTATGGGTGAAAAAGTATGGTAGTCAGTCGGTCTAAATTTAACTAGAGATGCAGCATGTAAAATAGCATGTCCCCATGCCTCAATTGTCAGACTAGATTGCATTAGTAGAGGTCTAGCTATAAGTTGGAGATGTTTAATAAATGACTCAGCTAACCCATTTTGTGTGTGCACATGGGGAACATAATATTCTACCTCAATCCCTAATGATGTACAATAATCATCAAATACTTGTGAGGTAAATTCAGCGGCATTATCAAGTCTAATTGACTTAATCGAGTTATCAGGAAACTGAGATCTAAGTTTAATAATTTGGACCAAAAGACGAGAAAATACAAGATTTCTAGTAGACAATAAACAAACATGTGACCACCTAGTAGATGCATCTATGAGTACCATAAAATATCTAAAAGGACCACTAGCAGGATGAATAGGACCACAAATGTCTCCTTGTATTCCTTGCAAGAAAGTCGGAGACTCATTCTTAACTTTTAGGAAAGATGGTCTAGTTGTAAACTTTCCTTGTGAACATGGAACACATAGGTGATTCTTTGATAAACCAAGATCGTGATTTTTCAATAAGTGTCTGCAAGAATTATTAATGATCCTCTTGAACATAGTTTGTCCCGGGTGACCTAAACGGTCATGCCAAATGGTACATAAGATAGGATCATTGACTTTATGTTTTGCCACATTCATATGTGATTCAATTATACCAATGGTGGTGTAATACAAACCCACCGAAAGACAAGAGAATTCTTCTAATGTGAGCTTTTTGCTCCCAACATTAGATGTGATACATACTGTCTCTTTATTGTTATTATTTCGAGTTTCAATATGGTATCCATTTTTGCGTATATCCTTGAAACTTAGCGAATTTCTTTTGGAATTGCTTGAGTATAACGCATTTTGCAAATGGATTTGAGTGCCATTAGGTAACATAATGTGTGCTCTTCCAAAACCCTCAATTATATGGGCTGGTCCAGCTATTGTTGATACTTTATGCATGTCAAATACTAAATTTGAGAAAAACTTTTGATTCTTCAAAATCGTATGTGTTGTAGCACTATCTGCCAAACACATGTCCAAGTCATTTTTCTTCCTTCGTATATCCATACCTTCAATATAAAAAAAAATTTATTAACATATACTCAACTAACACATATAATAAAAGTAATTAAGCATACCAAACGATAACATCATATTATAGAGATGCAACTTTCAAATACATAACAAAGTAATGACATATTCTTCAACAAACTCTCATGGCCTAGATAATACATGATAGTAACTAAAAACAAAAAACATGACTTCAAATGTAAAAAGTTCATAATACTTGAAGTAAAACATATGTCGACCGATTGCTCATTCAATGGAAGGTGGATTCGCCAGCATTTCTTCAAACTGTTCATTGGTAATCTGATTCCCATTTTGATCCTCAAAAAATCGGAACAATTCAATTGAGTGATGTCAAGTAGCTGGTCATTGTCCCAATATGCTGTCATATTTGCTTCTATTTTCTTCGATTCTTTGAATTTGTCAACCTCTTGTTGATTAGTCCGACATTGCTTAAATCAATGTCCATTTTTGCCACATTTATGACAAGCAGTACTACCATTATTTGGTTTATATTGAGAATTTGAATTTCCTTTGTTAGAGGGTGATGTCCACTTGTTCCATTTGGTCTTTTGTGAACCACTATTTTGGCCTTTGTTATAAGGCTGATAACCATGACCATACCTCCAGCCATAACTTTTTTCCTTTTCCACATCCTCTACCACGACCTCTGGTAATCCTAAAATTTGTATTTGCTTCAGGAATTGTCATTGACCCAGTTGGTCTAGAGTTGTGATTTTTCATGAGAACGTTGCTATTTGCCTCTGCTACAAGGAGACAAGTCACCAGTTCAGAATATTTTGTGAAATGTCTTTCACGATATTGTTCCTGCAAAAGCACATTACTTGCATGAAAAGTGGAGAAGGTTTTCTCAAGCATTTGAGCCTCTGTTACTTTTTCTCCGCACAACCTAAGACGAGAAAAAATATTAAACAGAGCAGAATTATATGCTTTAACAGTTTTATAGTCTTGGTATCTCAGGTTCAACCATTCACTTTGAGCAATTGGAAGGATTACCATCCTTTGATGGTCAAATCTATCCTTTAGAGATGTCCACAAACTCAATGGATCAACCTCACATAGATATTCTGCCTTTAGATCATCATGGATATGATGTCGTAGGAAAATCAAAGCCTTAGCCTTGGCTTCAGAAGATTCTTTATTTTCCTTCTTAATAGTACCATCAAGCTTGTTGGACAGCAAGTGCAACTTCGTATCCAATTGCCATGATAAGTAATTGTCTCCGCTCACATCAAGAGCTTTGAATTCAATCTTTGCAAGACTCGGCATCTATATAGCAGAAATAATTATATTAGAGATAAATTAGTTTAAATAGTAAAATTGATAAGTGCTTTCAATATTACAAAATTTTACATATGCCACAATGTGATGAAACGCTATAAAAAATATTATGCCATATATTTATCACATATACAACAATGTGATCATTATATAATAATCTTTAGGTCATCATGGTTTGTATTTTGGGTACTTTTTGATAATACAGTTCACATATACAACAATGTGAATTGGTACCTTGTAAAGAATAAAATAAAATAATGGAAATATCAATTTCATATAGTCTTTTTTTAACCAAATAATGGAAATATCAAATTTTTTTTTAACAATGTGAATTGGTACCTTGTAAAAAAAAATAAAAAAACTTGTAGTTTTACGATGAGCACATGCCCTCATTGTTATAACAGTATGAAACTTATGGTCATCAAAAACAGGACTTTAACAAAAAAAGAGATTAAAGTTGAAACACAGCCTATCGTAAAATGTAACCAAATGAGTTCCGAAAGGTGGAGTATACTATGATGTAAGTCTGTAACACAGAAGTTTGGCCGAAATACAAATTTGTTATGTGTACTACTTAAACTGATGTGCTGAAAAAAAAATGTTAATCATCTTGATCCTTTGCCTTCTCGTGTGTAGCTTAAATGTGTAAATATATAAATTAAATCACTACAATTTACTTTAATGCAAACAATTGGAAAATAAACTACAGAAATCTACAAGCAACCCTGGCAAATCAAGAGATGAGCATCACTAAAAAAAACTAAATCAGAACAAAACCTTTCATTCAGTTCCAATTTCGTTTCAATTTTATTTTACAGCAAATGTAAGCGTAAAATCAAACTCACCTTAGAGAATCGTGCTGATAACGTATTGTAAAACAAAGAGAAGGAGATGGAGGAAATTATTTCTTCATTCACTTGTGTTGATCAACTTGACAAGAGCCTCTTATATAGGCTTACAAATGAGCTTACTATCATGATGACAATTAAAAAGAATAATGCTAAAAGTCATAGGTTATGGATAACCAAAGGCCATAGGTTATGGATAACCCAAAAGGCATAGGTTATAGACACTAAATAATTATGGTGATTTATCCATATTTGTAACAAAAGCAACTTTATCTCTATTTTCAAAAAACAGTCAAGGAGAAGGAGCCATTTTTTTTTATAGAAGAAGTAGAAAAAATAATTATCAAAAATATTAAGAAATAATCACTCGATCTTCAGAAAACAAATAAGTAACAACATTTGCAAGACATTCCAAAATACATGGGGGGCACGGGATAAAAAAGAGAGAGTTTAATTAGCATTTAGACTCTGGATATTATATCAACTTAGAGTTTGAGTTCTAACATGCCAAATTAAAAAAATTGGATCTTAAAATATATATATTTTTTTCTCCTTTTTTTACTACACCCTCATTTTTAGCATGTGTTGATTAGTGTCATTGTACTCATGTTCAGTATATAATGGAAAAGAAAATAAAAAAAGAAATTCATGATCTAAATTTTCTAATTAAACATGTCATGACTCAAAATTTATGCTGCTATAAAATACAAGATCTAAACGCTAATTAGGAAGGTTGTGAAAAGCGCTAGGCACTAGTCGGACAGGCACGGCCGCCTAGCGCCTAATCCGCCTAGACGGTTGCCTAGATCTAGGTGGTTCAAAAAAAAAATCCAAGAATCCTACTGAGAATTGTAAAAAAAGTTCATAAACCCCAAAATATGCATAATCGGACGTCGGTGGGACTATAGGCGGACATCAGGCAGGCACCATGCGCCTAGTACCTAGGCGGCCGTCTAGACCACATTTTAGAACAGTGCTAATTAGCCTTTTTTTTCCTAGTAAAAGACTCTTCTTCTTTTTTTGGGCTTAATTTCAACTCGATATCCTCAATTATTCTAACTTTTATCTTGATACCTAAAAAATTATACTCGATAACTTGATACCATCAACTATTGAATATTTTTCAATTGATATCCAAAAATAAGAAAGATAAAATTATCCCTTCTTCTCCATCCAACCCCCACCACCCCCTCTGGCTGCCCCTCCCCCACCCTCCAACTACACCACCACCGCCCCCTCTCCACCTAGCGGTTGCCCTATCCCCCCCCTCCTGCGGTGCCTACCCTCGCACCTGTTAGTATAAATTCTCAAACTCTGTATTTAGACTCTGAAATTAAAATATAAGTAAAATAAATAAAATGATACCGAGGCTTGAACTTGGTTCAATGTTCTTAAGACAATATTCGCTCCGCACTGGTGCTTACGGTTTAATGGCGATTAGTCTCCCAGGATACAACGGTTCTTTCCTTCGGTAGCAGCACTTCACACCGTAGGAACTTGTCGAAGCAACGTTGGTTGTCTCTCTCTCTCTCTCTCTCTCTCTCTCTCTCTCTCTCTTACTAACTAATGCAATGGATGAATTGAATGAATGCTTGAATGCTCCAAACACATGTGTATTTATAGAAATAAAGAGACACGATGGAAAGGGCACATCTTTCCAATAAATAGATTCGTACACATTTTCCAATGAAAAGATTCGTACACCTTTTCATAGATTCGTTGATAGAAAAAATTGATATTATGATTATAACAAATATACGTTCACATTTTCCAACAACACCACCCCCTGCAGCTACCCCACCCCGTCCCCATCTCCCGTCAGGCTGCACCACCCGGCCCTCCTCCCTCCCTCTACGCACAGCAACAGCGTGAGCGGAGAAAGAGAGGGGGTGCAGTCGCGCGGAGGGGGGGGGGGGGGGGGGGGGGAGATGGTTGAGCGGGAATATTTTTGTCTCTTATTTTTTAGGGTATTAAGTTAATGCATATTAAAGTTTATAATATCATGTTGAAAATATTCAATAGTTAAGGATATAAGTTGAAATAAAACCTTTATTTTTAAATATAGGTTTATACCTCCACTTGTGAAAAACTGTTAACTTAAGCATATGATAGCAGAATCCCAGTCCCTGTACTTTAGAAAAAAGGGCTCCTGTCGGTCTCTGGCAACAGTGTATGATTCCCTCTTAAAAAAGAGATTCCAAAAAGAGTACAATCTAATGAATTGCAAGGAAACCATCCATGTACCAGCTACAGAGAGAATAAACATAATCTTCACATGTCATGATCTATAAGACTGCTCACTGGACTGACACTCGCAAGAAGCACTACACTTGTTGATTCCTCCATCCACTTGATATATATATATATATATATATATATATATATATTCAAGTTTGCTTTGCCTACCTCCTCCTCTTATATTCTGATGCCATTGCATGAGTCAGCACCATGTGGATGCATAATCAAAAGATTCACAAAGGACACTAAAAAGACCATTGTGGATGGTTACATGGAATCCCAATCTAGACTTTGAATGTAGATACATCCTCTGGAAAAGAGAAAATACTTTACCTAATCGTCACCTGGCCCACATGTCAGAGAGACGGAAGTAAACGATTAAGAAAACAATTAGAGACGAAGGTACAGAAAAAAATTATTGGATTGCATGCTTCGCATCTGACCCACATCACTTCTTACTATTAAAGACCAAGTTATTGAGACGAATCTTCGACCTACGTGCATTGCACTTGACCCACCTGTCAACTCTGGAGAGGGATAGAAGAAGACTACAGAAAATGATAGAATGAAGTATGGCATTTATTTTTATTTTATTTATAAAAAAAAACTTGATTTAGTGTCCCAATAGAAGTATCCCCTGAATTCATTCCAGTAGTGATTGGTTCCAACTTGGTTGGCTTTGATTGGTTCCAACTTGGTTGGCTTTGTTTGTTTATTGGTACCAACGAGCCTAAGACCATCTCCAATGGTGATTTCTAAAATTGAGTTTTATCCTATTTGGTATTGTACTTTAAGGAGATTTCTATCCTAGTTGAAAAAATTTCTACATAGAAATTGTAGACATACAAAAATTCTCTCCAATGGTTCTCTATTTCTATCCTATGTGTCACATAGTAAAAAGACCAATTTAATGATGTGGGACCCAATAATAATTGTCATGAGAGAGATGAGAATTTCTATGAGAGTTTCTATATGTAGAAACCCTCTTAGAAAGTTTCTATCCTACATTATTGCCACCTAGGATAGAAATGGTGATAGAAATCACCATTGGGAGATTTTTTTTCTAAAATGGATTTCTTCCATGGAAATAGGGAAGATAGAAACTCCCATTGGAGATGGTCTAAGACCTATCACTTCCTTCCTCGGAGAGAGACTAGCCCATATCTGGTTTTAATACAGAGACCTAGATTGACTTGTGGATGAGTTTGTGAGTTCGAGAGTTGTTCATCAAAACTTTTAAGTTCTCCATGAGGCAAAACCATCGGTTCAACTACATAAACTTAAATAGGAACTCAAAATAGGAACTTTCAATATGGTCACGACACATGTGCAGTTTTTTTTTCCCTTCTATTTCGGTCATTGATTTTTTCTGTTTAGATCTTAAAAAAAAAAAAAAAACAATGAATGAGAGATGCATGTAATCCAACTGTTACTCATGCCGAACTCATGAGCACCTCTAGAAATTTTGCAGAACCATAGTTATCAAACCCGAGCCGGACCGGAGAACCTTTGTTCTCTTGCGGAGGGAGGTTACAGGTAATGGAGCTTGACAGGTGATCCACCACCGTGCCACAATAGACTACTTATAAACCGCATGCTTACAGGCCATTCAGTAAGCAGGAATATGAAGACTAGTGGAATCCAACTCCATGGTTGGCATGGCAGGACGATGAGGGGGACCTCTCCTGTCAACCGACGGAGACAATGACCACTCCAATCCGACCCAAACACCTACACATGCACAAAGAAAGAGACACGGATTCCATGTAGCTCGCTCGCTCGCTCGCAGCACTTTATAAACTAGTTTATCAACTGAATGTCATATGTACATCCCCATATGTACATCATGTATGCACGCACAGCAAGCAAGCTTGACCGACCATCATCTAAACATATTTCCTGTACAATCTTTCCCTATTTTTTTTTTTTTTCTTACAAGGGCTAATGTGCTCATGTACACCAACGAGCTTCAGGGCCTCACCAGCCCGAAATTGCAGAGAGATTTGGACCTGAACAGGCCACCGAAGAGGAAGCGAGTGGGAGAGGACTCCTGAGGAGCTTTCGGCTGGTCGGAGTGGCCCTTCACCTGGAGTACAGCCTGCCCGATGGACTGCCTGATGGAGTCTATCGTCTTTGCGTCGACCGGATATCCAGCAACGTCGCGCACGTAGAACGTGTTGACCGCCTTGCCTCCCCTGGTGGAAACTTCGGCTCTGGTGACCGAGAGGCTGTTCTCACGGAAGATACGGGTGACATCGGATAACAGACCAACCCTGTCACTTGTACATAATTCAAGCTTCAAGCCCTATGAAGCCATCACAAGGATTAGGAACACGAGAGTCAATAATGGATCATGTTCAAAAAAATACAAATATGGTACTCTCAACAAGCACAGTATCGTCAAATATGACTGAGAACAAATTGGACTTTGCTTTGAATATGTGATGCAAATGGGAGAAAGCGAGTTCACCAATCCATACTTAAAATAGAGAAACTTATTCCATAGGGAAAGAATAATACAATTTTGCCTCTTTTCTCTTGTGATACAAGTAAAACCAGAGGAGCAAAGGTTTTAGCTAAAGAGAGGGAGCCATTATTCCACTGTGCACCAAACAATAGTTTCAAGTTTATCAAAGTTAAGGGCAATTGCTCTTCATAATCCAAAGTTTTCTTTGGAAATTCAATTAGTCGAAAATTAAAGATCACAAACGGGTTACATGATAAACTATGAAGCGAACAGTATCCAGACACTCCAAATACATTAGAACACCAAAATATGTATCATGTCCGTGTCACCGTGTCCTTACGCTGTTGATAAACCACAAAGGCCATATGGTAGATGGCGTGGCCAAAAATCTCATGGGTTATGGAGATTCAAAATGTATATACAAGCCTATCTTCGACGATGGTGACATTAGATATATAAGTTAAAAACATCTCGAAAAAGAAACATAAAAAGATAAATAACCTCGGATACCCTCCGCTCTATAGCGGCTTCGAGGCACTGGATAACTCGTTGTCGCTCAGCGTCACAGTTCACGCGGCCACCATCAACGTGCCTAATGTAGTACTCCTTCAAGATAAGAAGCTAGACAATTATAGGACAACTTGATGGTAACTATAAACCACAAAAGATTGGGAAATCTGCCTTGCCTGAAAAGCTTCGGGACCCTCACCATCAACAGTCCCATGGAAAACCACATATTCCATATCTGTCAAAGTACAGATTGTATCGAAAAGAAGCTTCGGCCTATCCTTGCACCGAACAGTGACCACCGAATACTCCTTATCGGCCAAATCGTCAAGAGCCACATTCGGCCTCAGAGCCTCGTGCCCCGAATTCCCATCACACCTCTCGTAATCCCGATCATCAAACATCAGCTGGTGCAGCCTCCGATCAGTGTGCGTTTCCATCATCGAAACCTCGGTCTTAGCCCCTCGGGCCTTGTTGTTTCCTTTGAGGACATTGCACAGCAGCAATTTGATCCTCGAAAGCCTTGCCGGGTCTGTGATGGCCGCACCCGTCACTTCATCGGTAACTTGCATCACGGCTGCAGCGCGGGTATTGTGGGTCCACACCTCGGCATTCACCACATTGCATTTGAGGTCATTGAGCACTGCACTCACTTCAGAGAGCAAGCCAGGCCGGTCAGTTCCAGTTAGCTCGATCGATGTGTGGTTGGAAGAAGGTGCAACATCCACCGATCTCCTTCGCGAGGGAACAAATGAAGAATCTGCACCTAGGGACTAAACACGAAAAGACCAAATCGTCATAAATATCAGGTAAACACAAGTATAGTCTCCCTCAATGGGGTTTATGTGTGTCGATATTTCAAACCTTTCGAATATAATCCACTATTCTGTTGATTGTAGTCTCATCCCTTAGCTTCTTTCCATCTCGATCCGTAATGTGGAAAACTAGAAACAAATGAATAAAATCAAAACAAATGTCTCTTTTGTTCAAGATTTTGCACATGTAAGTAACAAAGAAATCAATGTTTCTCACCATCCATGAACCATCCTCCATCAGAGGATATATAAGCTTTGGTAATGAAAAGATTGAGATCGGTGAGGACCCGAACGACTTCTAAGAGGATTCCGTTCTTATTTGCACTGTCAACCTACTTAGAATAAAACTAAGTCATTCCCACGTATCCAAGAAAACGAGAATTAAGTGGAAAATTACAAAGAACTATCATATCCACAGATGCTTACTCTGACAACTGTTGCATTAGCGGAAGATTCATTGTCAATTACAACCCTGAAGAGAGAAATAAAGAATAAAAAATAAAACATGAGATACTCATATTGAAACTAAGGGGCTGTTTGGTTGCGTGTTGGTAGTGTTGCTGCAATATTTGTTGCAGCATGTACAATATTTATTTCTAGTGTTTGGTTTGTTGCAAGTACTGCAGTGCAGCATCTTTTTGTCGGCTGCAACACCGCTTACAATAAGCACCGATTTTCAATTTCTCCCTCCTTCTCTTCATTCAATGGCACAAAGTCCCAAACCAGGAAAACTAGCCAAACTTTCTGATTACCTTATTCCAAAAACTGGATTTGTAAATCCTGCACAGATCATCTACAACTAACCAAACACTGGATTTGTAAATCCTGCGCACATCATCTACCACAAATGATGTTGTATGGTATTTTCATTTACGGACAACCAAACAATCAATGGCTATTTTCATTTACGGACAACCAAACAAGAGAGGGTCGGTTCGGAAGAAGAAGCATACCTTGGTGGATTCATTCTCTGGATGAATTTATCGAACTCGTCATAAGTATCCCATGAATAACTAATATCCATCTCTGCGAAAAGAGAAGGAAAAAAAATTCACAGAAAGGATTGAATCCAACAAAACAGGATAATTAATTGGTTCAAACTAGAACTGCAAAATCTTTGTAAAAGATGAGAGGAAAAAAAGAGGAGATGCCCATATGAGAAGAACCATTTCTAAGTGGAAAAAAGAAGAAATACCCATGGAATGCCCTTCTGTTGCTCTCTCTCTCTCTCTCTCTCTCTCTCTCTCGTTTTCTTGTTCTACTGTGTGGCTTGCGCAAATAAGAGGGGGGTTGTTTCTATGCTGTATCTAATTATTGAGGGGATGGTGGCAGTTTGAGTTTGCCCCTTTATGAGTTGGGGGGAGGAGCAATTTTGGTGATAGGGCTGCATTTGGGTAGAAGCCTAATTTTATAAATTATATGTACTTTTCTGTTAGTTCTTCTATTAAAAAAAGGCTAACTATATGGGCACAGCCAAAAGTGATCGGGACAATTCTATTTTTTCAATTTTTCTGGCAGTCTAGTCTGTACTGCCCAATTTCTAACAAGGACTGCCAGGATCTAACAAGGACTGTCCACTTTTCTGGCAGTCTGACAGTCCAGTCTACAGACTGGACTGCCAGAAAAGTGGACAGTCTTAGGACTGCCACAATGGGATAGTCCCGATCACTTTTGGCTGTGCCAATATAATTAGCCTAAAAAAAAAATTCATGTCTTACTTATTTATAACTACTAAGATATGACTATGTCAATTATATAATTGTAACTAATATGAGTTTCTATACAGGGCCAGCATTATAAATAAGTATGTAGGAGCTCATTTTGTAGAATAGTAAGTCTCATTCCTAATCTCAATTTCTACAATTTCGGTCTCAACCCATTCATATATGCTAAGGGTTGGGTCTCCCAATTTCTAATTTCTAGATTGTAGAAACTCGTTTGTAATCAAATGAAAAAAAAATATTTTTATTTTTTCTATTTGATTACATTGCGATTACGATTACATTACAATGTACCAAACGAGGCCTAAGTTCCAATTTGGAGTCCAACTTTCTAGATTCTAAACTTTATATTATTTTTTTCCTACGCTAATTTTTGGCCACACAATTTTTGGCATTGGTGCTCACTTTATCATTTCCTACTATTCCCATACAAATCCAACACATTCTACATTTACCTTTTTTTTTGAAATTTTGGGCGTTGCATTGGAGAGTCCCAACTACTAATGATGCTCTTAGTGGTATTTCTAAAATGTTATCATGCATTCATTTTCTATTTTTATTCATTCAAATTCTAAATCTGCCTCTGCATTAAATATAATATTAATTTGTGGCACTCCTAAAATATTCATCTCTTCTAATTTTATTCGTTTAAATTCCAAATTAATATCAGATTTAATGCAAGAGCAGAGTTGGAACTTGAATGAATATAGTTAGAAGAGGAGTGCATGATAACATTTTAGGAGTATTAATAACATCACTCTATACTAATTCTACTCTTGCTAATATCAATAAACAAAAAAAATCTAATAAACATATATTTTCATACTACAATAATTATATTCAGTTATGGAAAAACTTTCGCATGTGCTTTTACTCTCTTTTTTAGAAAGTGCTTCAAGATTATTAATTTAAAAAGTTAGTTCAAATTGTAGAAAATTTTGACAACAATCTCCCCCCTCACTTCAGAAGCAAAACCAATCCCGATTCCCACACAAGCCTTATAGTTGAAAGGGGAAACAAAGAATTCGAACATGTATCCTTCCTGTAGAAGGTGGTGAATATGTGTAAAGACGAGAGGGTGGTTGTGGATTAACAAAACAAAGCCAACAATACAACTGTTTAGTTGCGAAAAAGATATACAATGAAAGTTTCAAATGTGAAGGGAAGGGACAAATAGATTTAAGTTACAATATATGTCCTCGTCCTTCCATACAAAGGTTTGAGATATACTTAATCTTAGGACTTGTTTGTTAAAAAGGATTTACATTTGGATTTAGATTTGGAAATTCAAAATTAAAATTAAAATCCAAATCATGAATTTTAAATCCAAATTCATCCAAACATAGAATTTGGTAAATTATTAATTAGCTATTATAATTATAATTATAATTATCGTTATGATTAATAATTAAATTATTATTATAATCAATAAAATAATAAATAAATTATTAATTAAGATATAATGATTATAATGACGATTAATAAATTATTAATTAGCTATTATAATTATAATTATAGTTATGATTAATAATTAAATTATTATTATAATAAATAAATAAATAATTAAATAAATTATTAATTAAGATATAATGATGATTAATAAATTATTAATTAAGATATAATGATGATTAATAAATTATTAATTAGCAATTATAATTATAAATATAGTTATGATTAATAATTAAATTATTATTATAATTAATAAAATAATATATAAATAAATTATTAATTAGCTATTATAATTATAGTTATGATTAATAATTAAATTATTATTATTATAATTATGATAATTGTTATCATTAACAAATTATTAATTAAGATATAATGATGATTAATAAATTATTAATTAAAATTTTAATAATATATTAATTCTTAAATTCTTAAAAAATAAATTATTAATTCCAATGATAATTTATGATAAGTAACTATTAGTTATTTTTTAGTAAAATAATAACTAATTTTTAGTTATAAATATTTAAAAAAATAATAATGACTAATTTTTAATTAACTGTTAGCTATTTTTTAATTAACTATAAATTAAATATTGTAAAAATAGTAATTATAAATTAATATAATGATGATTAATAAATTATTTGTCACTCCCCGTTTCCGGAATGCATATTTTTATATACATGTGCAACTCATGTATATTTATTTAGTATTTATCATGTATTATCCTGTATTTAAATTCCTTTAATTTCATGTTAATTAATTATCTGCTCTTTAATTTTCATGTTAATTATTTCCTGCATTTTATTTCTGCATTCTATTTTCTGCATTTTCTTCCTGCTTTTATTCTCTGCTTTGGTCTTATTGGGTTCGGCCATGGAGGGTTTTCGGGTTCATGGTGGACAAACCCGGCCCATAACTCCCACCTACCACCACCCTTCCTATTTAAAGCTTTCATCTCCTTCTCTCTCCTCATAACTTCTTCTTCACCATTACTTCTTCTTCTTCCTCTCATCACTTCTCCACCTACCAGCAGTAGCAGCAGGCAAATGCAATCTTGCTTCTTGCTTGAAGAACTATTTTTATGGTTCATTTCTCTTCCTCTCATGATCCTGGGAGAGTTTAGTTCTTGGCATTTTTGATTTTTATGGCTTGTTTTCTCTAGATCTAAGTTATTGTATTTCGGTTATTCATGGGTTTTGATCTCCCAACTTAGCGTGTCTTCTGGCTGGGAACTTCATTTTCTGGCTGGGACGAAGGCTGAGTCACGCACACGTTCCTACGTGGCTGCGTGTATTTTCAGTCACGCACACGTTCCTACGTGGCTGCGTGTATTTTTAGTCACGCACACGTTCCTACGTGGCTGCGTGTATTTTCAGTCACGCTTCCTACGTGGCTGCGTGTATTTTCAGTCACGCACGCGTCTTTACGTGTTAGCGTGTATTTTTAGTCACACTCACGTTCTCATGAGCGTGCGTGTATTTTTAGTCACACTCACGTTCTCATGAGCGTGCGTGTATTTTTAGTCACGCTCACGTTTTCATGAGCGTGCGTGTATTTTTAGTCACGCTCACGTTCTCATGAGCGTGCGTGTATTTTTAGTTACGCTCACGTTCTCATGAGCGTGCGTATATTTTTAGTCACGCTAACGTTCTCATGAGCGTGCGTGTATTTTTAGTCACGCACACATCCATTAGTGCGTGTATTTTCAGTCACGCATACATCCATGAGTGCGTGGATTTTTAGTCACGTACACGTCCACGAGTGCGTGCGTGAATTTCTTATCATTTTCCACACTCACACTGTGCATGCCAACATGAACCATTTTCACGCTCACTTCGACTAGACTTGTTGGCGTGACTTGTTGGCCTTAGTATAACCTACTCAACTTGGTGTGACTTCTTGACCTGGGTGTTTTTATTTGTCCTATAATTATTCATTTAATGATGGCATGATAATTCTTCTATTATATTCTTACGCCTTTTGCGTGAATTTCTTGATAAATCATGATATGTTAAATTTGTTAAAATGGATTGTTATGTGGAATGCGCCTTGTGTCCTGATTGATCCATGGATACCCAGTATGACTAGAACTTGACCTTGAGAGTTGTAGACTCGACCCATGTAGTACTAAATGACTTTCATGCCTTGTCACCTGTCACGCCCCGCTCCCGAATAATCGGATACGAGTCGGACACGCCCAGCCTTCGTCGTTGGACACGACGAAGTAAGCTGTACAATACTAAGGAAAACTCAAAGTCACAATGAAATGTAAACCAGAACACAGCTTTTATAAACGTCCCAGAAATCACCAATATCCATCAAGTGTTTTAAAATACAAACTCAGCCGGAGACAAATCCGGTCCAATGAAATAATATACAATAATGAATCTCTAAGATACAATCTCCAGAAGATAAACTGAAATAAATAAAAAGCTGCAAAATCCAAGCAATCACCAGCTCCATGTAATCACCCACTCACCTGCAACGATCCTATCAGGAAAAGAGCAAAGTACAGCCCTGACTAGACAATATACAATGTAATCTGTGAGCCAGAGTACAAGGTGAAACAAGAATACCAGAAACTAGAACATGAAATGAAACTGAACTGTGGTACCAGAAATGAAATATAAAACTGCAGGCAATGGATGACAATCAAGATGCTAGACAATGAACACGGCTATCAATGTACAAGGCAATCAATCAATCAATCAATCAATATGCAATTGTGACAATTTTGAAATATTAAAACTAATGTGTGACCGGCTTAGGAGCAATCAATCAATCAATGATGCAATGAGTCAATGAGTCAATTCTACAAGGTCCGGCTTCATCGTACGTGACGTGTACGATTAGGCTATCTTCAATACCTATGTTGGGTGTGGTCACACGAAAGCTAATATTTCCCCCAATCCCGCAATGAACAATGACACACAAGCAATGAACAAGAGTACAAGACAATCGTGTGTAATTCGTGTCAGATATGAGAACATGGCACATGAAGGTAAGACAGAAAACAAGGTACAAGTCAAGTCAGTGTACTTGCCTCGGTTTGGTTGCACGAGAGTAGTACTGCATGTTTGCAATGGATCACCTGTTAATATTTTTGTACAAGTTATTTAGGGTTTTTGAATAATGACAATTAGCTAGATATAATTTAACTTACCAAATCTTTAATTAATAAACTAAGAAAATGTTTATAGAAAATTGATATATCTTGAAATTATCTATAACAATAATTATAGGCAAAAATAGCTAGCAATATTTATTTTGAAAATATATATAACATTGATTTACAATAATCACTAGTAACATTTATTTTAGAAAATAGATATAGTTATATGGTTTTTGATATACAAAATGTCTTTAAAGAACTATAATAACTGATTTTTACTCAAAATATACCAACAATTTGATAACAATCCCCTAACTATTTAGAAATTTACTAACAAATATTATTAATTTTAGAAATATATAACATTAGTTAAACTGCTAGCAACATGTAATCAAGAAAATTAATTTAATAACTAAACACAATAAACCAAACATTTCATACCCAGCCCACACTATTCCAGCCCAGCCCAGAGCCCAACTGTACTTAAATCTACTATTAGAATCAAATAAAAACCACAGCTTAAAACAAGCCCATAATTCTAAGCCTACTCACTGGCCCAAAAACTCAGCCCACACCCAGCTTAACCCTCTGGCCCAGCCCTATCTAATAATTCACACTGATAAAACAGATAAACGAATTTAATCTTAATCCATCAGCCCAAACTTACAGTCCAAGAACCCAGCCCACAGTTAAAGCCCAGGGACCCGGCCCAACTCAACAGATATTTACCATACCTTTCTCTCTCCTCTCACAGTCACTCAAAATTCCAGAACCACGAGAACCTTCTCGTCTTCTCCGGCGGTACTCTCGTCTCCGGCGATCAACCCTCGTCTCCGGCTTCATCCTCTTCACCTTCTTCAACCTCTAGCCCAAGAAACCCTAACCCTAAGCTTCTCCTATGGCCACAGCCTGAACCTTAGCCCGACTTCAATTCTCCGGCGGCAAACCACCCATTCCACCTCATCTTCTTCCTCCAGAACGAACCCTAGTTTCTAGGTCAGAAACCCTAACCCTAACCGCAACTCCTTCTCTTCTCTACCTCGTCTTCTCCGCTCGGGAATCCCTAGGTCTAGGTCTTCTTCTCCCTCCAGAGCCCAAATCAAACTCTAACCCTAAAATTTCTTACAGGGCCGAGACCTCAGCTCGAAACCCTAGGTCAGGAACCCTAGCCCCGAACTTTAACCCTAACAAATTCCATGGCCACAGACCCTAACCTCCTACTCTTGGTTCGAACCCTAGATCGAGGAACACCCATCCCAAAAGTCCCACTGTGAAACCCTAGCTCTAGGATCCTAGCAAACAAGAAGAAAGGGCGAGAAGATCAAGGCGAAGCTCACCAGCCGGAGGGGATGTCGATCTACGGCGCGGCGGATCTGGTGCTCTGAGACGTTGGGATCCGGTCGAGGTGGCGGACGGATCAACGGTGTTGGAGTGGCGCCGATCTCGGCGAGGTGCGGTGGCGTTGCTCTGCGATGATGGTGGTGGTCGGACTCCGGTGTCGACGGCGACGCTCCGGCGGGCTCAGCCTCTCTCCGGTGAGGAGAGAGAGAGGACGGAGAGAGAGAGAGAGACTGTAGAGAGAGAGAGTGTGAGGTGACGTGTCAGTGAGAGAGAGGGGGAGTGTACTGTGTGTGTCAGTGTATTGGAAAACGTGTAAATATATAGTAAAATAATGTGTGGCATAGCTGTAATTAGGAGTAGATCTAGGGCTATTATATAATGGCAGTGTAGGTAAATACAATTAGATCTGAGGGTAATTAGAATAGCTTAGTAACAGAATTAGTTAGAGATTCAAATTCAAACTAAGCTTTTCAAAATTCAAATGATTTTTAAAACAATTTCCAAAAACAGCTTTTCAAAACAAAACAGTTTCTATGCAACTATGAGAATACCAGACCAATAATGTCCCAATGAAACCAGTCCTTAGTTCAAATCAAACAACCATACTACTAGGATTCCCAGGATAATGAAGTAACAACCCACTGTTTAACATAATACTAAAATCCCGCATTATTGCAGTTGCTAATTAATTAATTACTAAAATCAATTGCATGCTTCTCCAATAAAATCACATATTAAATAAATTCGAAAATAATAATTAATTCTTAAACATAATGAATAGTTAGTAAATAATTACAAGATTAAATAGTATCAGTAGCAATAGAAATATTGTAATTTATTAGAATACATAATTTACTACCATTTAGTAGTTTTGAACATTAACAGAGAATTTAAATTTTAAATCCTACTAAGGAAATTCAAACCAAATACAAAATGAACCAATTTAATTATTATCAACAATTAGTAACTATTCTCCATAAACAATTAATTGCTACAATAGTTTTATTAATAAAAGACTATTTAAAGTTGAAGTGCATTCAACTAAATATATATAGAAAAGAATTTTAAAGAAATTTTCAATTATACCAAAAATAGGTGTAGGGAGTTACATCACCATTGATAATGATTGTGACATGGACTAAATATTGATCATGCGTTCCTAGTTGGAACTAAGAGACTGGCTAGTCGTCTTATTGAACTGAATGAATGAGACACGTTCATGTAATGAACTATTGTACTCGATTAGCCAAATCCGAATATTGGCATACAGGCACATGCAGGCTTCAAATTATTATTTATCTATTTTATAAAAACAGCATGTGTACTTTATGGTCAAGGCATGATTACTCCGTGGTTAGATTTGATTGTTGCATCACGCTATGTAAAACCTACAACCTAGCCGCACGAGTAACGTTGTAGAGTTGCGCATATCGTACCCCGTACAAAAGTACTCATTTGAATGACCATGATCCACGGCATGGAACTTCACTCAACATAGAGACTATTAAGTTAAATAAAATAATGATGGCATGGAGAGAATGGATTTTCGAGTTCTTACATGGCAGCCCTCTTGGGACTATTAAGTGCCCGACAGGCCGGCTGGTTCCCACAGATACTGTAAATCTGTCACACGGGCAGGGAACAGTATCTGCTTATATTATTGTACATGCTATAACGGTGGGCGTCCCGCTGGGACTCGTCTAACTACATGATTGGCGCAATTGATTGATTGGATAGACTAGCCTTGCTTGCACATAGTAAGAACTGAGGAATCCCTATTTGCATAATTCTAGGATAACTTGGAACTCACAATAGCAAGCCGTAGTAGTTGATTGGCCGTTCAAGATGATTTGTTTGTGTACTGTATTTACTCTGTTGCCTAATTGAGATGATCAGAATGTCAGGACATGACGGGCCAACTTCTGTCCTTGTTTGGTTGGGAGGTTGGTTTGGAGTGTCGTGATGTTATGTGAATCCTAGTGGAAAGCAGAGATCTATTATGATATTCTCTTACTTACTGGTTTAATCCTTCATATCGTGCTCCCTTGTGGTACTTGCTATTAGAGGTCTAACCTCTCTGGTTTTGCATGGCCAGATTTAGAGCCAGTCCTCGAGGATCCAGCTTGCTTCTACCTCCAAGATGGTCAATACTAGGGGAATGATCACAGGAGGACTCGAGTGGGTTCCTTACTTCACCGCTCGTTTTGTTATTTACTTCATACTTAGCCGTTTGGCACCGACATGTTAGTCGGATTGTCTTGTACTTACTTTTGCATAATTGTAACTAAGTCAGACTGCAGCTGATAACAATTGTGTATATGCTACTATACCATCTGGCTATGTTTTGTAAAGCCAGATCTCAAGAACATTTTGACTAAGCGTTTGGGACGCCTTACTGCTTTATCTTACATGTTCTCTATTTCTGTTTCTTGTTTTGAATGATTGAGACAATAGATGTGGAGTGACCATAGTAAGACTTTCATGTAGTATGCACCCCCTCGTCGGGTTAAACAGCATTGATCGTATTATACGGTATTCATCTACCCGTAATACGTAGCTGGCTGAGTCATTCCCCCGCTCTCCAGTATTCTGGTTCTGGGGCGTGACATTATTATTTAAACTATTATAATATATTAATTATTAAATTATAAATTATTAAATATGATTATAATTATGATTAAAATATTATTAATTAAGATTATAATAAAATAGTAATTAATAAATTATTAATTAATATTATAATAAGACTAATAAATTATTAATTATGATTATAATTGGATATTAATTAATAAATTATTAATTAAGATTACAGTTATAATTAATAAATTTATTATAATTAATAAAATTATTAATTAAGATTATTATAAATTATTAAATAATTAAATAATTATTGTAAATTATAAATTATAAATTATAAATTATAAATTATAAATTATAAATTATAAATTATAAATTATAAATTATAAATTATAAATTATTATGATAACTAACTATTAATTATTTATTTATTAAAAATAATAACTAATTTTTATTTATAAAAAAATATTTTTAAAATAATAGTAATGACTAATTTTTAATTAACTATTAGTTAATTTTGAATAAACTATAAATTAAATATTTTAACGAAATTATTATAAAAAATAACTAATTTTTTTCTCCCAAATCCAACATCTTTTTTCAAATCTAAATTTTGGATTTGGTCATACTTTCCATATCCAATTCTATCTCCAACCAAACATAGGATTCCATGGATTTGGCTCCAAATCCATAAAATCCTAAAATCTAACTCCAAATATGGTTTACCAAACGGACCCTTAGTTGAAGGTTGTCCCTTGAGATCTTCTCTTGTACATCTCCTTTAAGATTCCTAGAAAGAAAAGGGTATTTTGTTATGAGGCAATTCTTTTTTTTGTTGGGGGATCAAATAAGACAACTTGGTGTACGAAAGTAGTTTGCTCCAGCCACTTCCTTTATTGCAGGTTCAAGTCTTTCTGAATGGACATACATTAAGCTCTTGTGATCAATAAAGATTTCTACCTGACCACCATAATGATAATGCCTCCAGAGCTTAAGTGTGAACACAATTGCGGCTAGCTAAAGATTGTGCATCAGATAATTCTCTTATTATCTTGCATCAGATAATTCTCTTATTATCTCGAATATGTCGAGATGCAAAAGTAACCATCATCCCATGTTGTATAAGGACACATCCCAGTCCTTTATCTGATGCATCACAATAAATGGTGAGCGCGCTTGGCCCTACCGTTATATATAGGTCAGAATAGGTACTAATATTGACCTCCTCTTCAGATCCTCGAATGAATACTACTGTGATGCTGACCACTCAAACTGCATGTCCTTACACGTCAGTGGTGTCAAGGGTGCAGATATCCTCACAAAATCTGCCATAAATCAACGGCAGTACCCTGCTAGTCCTAGAAAGTTGCACACATATACTACAATCCTCGAAACTAGCCAACTCTTTATAGCCTCAACCTTCCTTTGATCTATTGATATGTCTTAGCTTGATTTGATGTCTCTTTATAGCCTCAACATTAGTTGCAAAAATGGCATCACCAGGTAACTCCCATTGCCCATATCATATTTGAAAGCGGTCTGGGTATGTTCTGCTCTCAAATCCTCACCTGATGATACCCATACAATACATCTATCTTGGAGAAGGCCTTAGATCTAAGTTGATTGAACAAGTTATCATTTATCGATAAAAGATAATTGTTTTGATGGCCATTACATTTAATTAACAATAGTCAATTATACATAAACACAACAAACCATCCTTCTTCTTCAGTAATATCATGTCACACCTCGCTCCATATTCTGGGGGGTACGGGTACGTATATACGCCAGTCTACACCACAGTTATGATGGTAGTGTGTTGTCTATACCTTAGTTTATATTCATGTAACAACATCAAATGGTATCATCAAATTATAGTATGGTTTCTATTCACAACAAGCAAAAATGATAGCAAGCAAATGTTAACAAAAGGAAAGAACATGATATAGTTTAAGATCTTTAATCATAAACAATTGGTGGAAATTTGAAAAGGAGAATGCTTAATACTACATATATAAAAATAGTCCAAATTTTGGGAACAAGCCTGTTATAGATAAATTATTGGAATAAAATAACTAGTAATAGAACTAAAGTAGTATTGAATAATCATCTAGAATAAGTCTCATCCTCTATTATGCTTGCGCTTAGCTGCAATGGCTTCCAAGTCACCCTCGCATGGACCATATAAGTAGGATAACCCTTCTCGTCTAAAGTTGTCAACGTAAGTTATCTAATCAGGATTAGAACAAAGTACAATGTTAACCAAGAGTTACACATTATGATATATATACTAACAGGAATACGAGAAAGGAAACTGGGGTATAATATAACAAGGATATGACATGTGATAACAAAACTATGAGATATACATGTGATAATAATACAGACTAACATTAGGTAGTTAATATCAGGATAAAAATCATCTCGTGTATAATATGTTATAGAATATTAACTTTTCGCATGTATTTGGTTTGGGATATGAAACTCATACAATCAACATTGTTCCATACATTATGTACTTTATAAACAAAAGAAAACATCTCCGGCTACACAGCTTCAAGTGTCAGTCCGAGCTCCAACACCTCAGCACGTCCAAGCAAATCTCCTCACTAGGGGAGTTGGGGATCTGTTCATTGTCGTTTACCGATGAGTGACCTCTAGCCAACTCAAATAAAACTAATACGTTGGTAAAATGAATGCAGGCAAATATATGTGATCTTTCTAATCTTGCCTTGGGATTAATTAATAATTTATAAAACATGCATGTGTCCATAAGGATAAAAGTGTCATAGAAAATAATTGATCTTACCCAATACTTACCACCCTTCCTTGTCATATAACAATATCGCTCATAAAATAAATATGTGTCATAAGTATGTCCCTACATAAGACATTCACTTAAGTATGTCCCTACATAAGACATTCACTAGCCTTCATGAAATACATAAATGTGTCAAGTGTTCGTTCCCGCATCAAGTTAATAGGCTTGCAAGTATATAACTTTAGCATACATCCTAACTATATGTAGGTCACTGACATCGCAAGCCATCTTGGACTATCTCGGGTTAGACGACTCCCTTTTAGCCCTGGTAGCTAGCCACCACTGAAAGTTTTCAAATCCACCCGTATTGCACTGCATCCATCAACTTGACTAATGAAGGTCCCGCAATACCCTGTGTTAACACTTCAGTACGACATCCTTGTTCCTCCTAGGTTGAATTGATTCGGGTACCCCAGCGACCGTTCCAAGAACTCATAAACCTTGTGTACAAGTATAACATACAGTCCCAAAAAATATAGGACTAGGAATGCTATACATGTTAGCTACATATCAAGTGAACTCCAACCCAGCTTGAATACGTATAAGCTGTCTAAGTCGGATAGTTATATCTCTATATCACTAAGATAATTCTAATCTCAATCCCCTAAAGATAAATCCTTCGTAAGACCAAGTGTACCAATGTTGGTTAAGCATTAATACACTGGATCCCACAGACGAACAAAAATCGACAATATATAATAAAGTGGAGCAAACTCTATTACAATTGTCTGAACAAGCTTATCACAAAGGATAAAGCTTACAAAACTAGGCCATATCATCAGAATAAAATAACAAAAAAATAAGTATAATGCTGGATGGACACAGTGAAAATATCAACCAAATATATACCCGAGTCGAACACAACAACAACACCTGGATCAGCAAACTTTCTCTGCAGAAGCGACTATCTCAAGAGATCACCAGGTCCTCATGGAACATAGAAGGTACATAATACCAAATAACAGTAAAAAGAATATGTAATATGAAAGATAACTACCATAGTCATCTAAGTGTACATATGTAGTTAAGGACAATCCTAATACCAGGCCCAGCCAAACCGGCAATCACCCATGGCACCGCGTCGTAATATCAATGAATGAACATGAAACAACTCTAAGGCTCTGCTACTGAGACCCTGGCACACGAAATAACCAAACCCCAAATAAGGAGATATGGTTATGAGTCATGAGTGCTGGATACTTTGGTAGAGTTCTCCCCACCCATGCTCTAAACTAACTAATCAAGTCAAGTCAAGTGGAACTCATTAACAAGTAACAAGTCACACGAGCTAGTATTACATGATATCATAGAGTCCATAGCCACGAATATCTCATGTCAGACACCTTATCATATTACCATCATCCATCATGTACGTGTCATGTGGTTTATCGTGTCAATTGACACAAATTTAACATATCGTCATGCCTAGTGTCAATACTCGATATCTATAAATAGACATCGACATCCGAATACTAGTCAGACACTAAGTACCAAGTATTCCTATGTCATGATATATATGAAGATGGAAACAAGTGAACAAAGTAAATAAAGGAATATGTACTAAAAACTTGTCGGTATACTACATCTAGTTTTGCAAAAGAGATGCTTCTGTCCCTTCAGTCTCCTCACTACGAACTTCTCTGTCACATCAACAACCACAATCAACTCTTGGTATCAATGGACACCACTTCTATGATCTAACTATCTTACATAACACATCCTAAAAGTCATCATGGTTATGCATCCATTAAGTATCGTATTAATCTAATAAAATATAATATCTATAATTACTAAATATTTATTATAAAATTTGAAAAATAATGGAAAGGATTATAAATATAATTTGTATAGGTTATTTATAAGAAAAACTCATGATCTAGTTACTAGTTCGATTGGTTCACACAACTTGCCAATTTTTCGACAAAACGGGTCGACTTGATCATAATAAATATTTTTTTTATATTTTCAAATAATTGATTTCAATTTCCCATATCCAAAAATTACTCCAAGGTTATCTTGGGTTTTTAACACCGAGAAGTTTAATAGTAAGAGAACACACAATCAAAAACATTGATTTTCTAGCAATCAGCCGATTACGGCGATAAACATAACAAAGTTTGATATCAAAACAACAAAAAACTTTATCACAAGATTATGTACATGTATAGGAATCAAAGAAGGATTACTTAGGTTCTTACCAATGGTCTTGGTACTGTTGAATAGTCCCGCAATAGCTTGTGAACAACAACTACTTCGGACAGAGTCAAATCTGGACACTCTATCGTAAAATGGTTGCCACGGGCAAACCGTTGCGAACAAGGTGCTAAATTTTTAGGTGATGGGAGAGGACACATAAATCTTTATGTTAGTTTTTAATTTTTCAACTTGACAAAAAAGTGGATGAAACCCACTCAGTAAAATAGTGTACCTGCTGTAAGGTTTCAGCCCACTTCGATCGACTTTGAGTTGCCTTCTCAACTTGGTGCTGACCAAACCAAGGTTGTGGAAGATTGAAGACTTTCTGTGGTGTTAAGGAAAGTTCTTAGGGCTGCATGAGAGGTGTTGGAAGGGTAGAAGGAGGTCTGGAGTGGCCTAAGAAAGGAATAGGCTGAATTCTGATTCACCCTGGACACCTATGATGGAGGGGATATTTTGAGAAAGTTAGAATGTGTTTTGATAGAAATTTTGTGAAGATAAAGTATTTAGGATAGGTAGAGGAAGAATTATACTGAATTAGAGTGAAAAAAAACTTAGTATGGAGGGAGATATGGCCAGATTGGTAGAGACTAGCTGAATTTGGATTCAGCCTAGGTAGGGGTGGATAGATGGAGGTGCGGAGGGAGATGGAGAAGGTTTTGGAAAATAGTTTGTTAAGTTAAGTTGTTTGGAAGAAGTTTAGGAAGAAGTTTTGTTCAGATGGTTTGAGGTAATAAGTGAAGGGGGGGTTCATGGGGTGGCCGTTTACTAATAGGGAGGTGAAGAGTTGAGTTGAATTGTCCTAAAGGATCGATGGGGGTTATGCTGAGTAAGGAAGTGAAGAGGTAGGGGGTTATAGGGTGAAGGAATATGAAAATTGAGTGGGTTATGGATGTCCAATAAATGTGCTTGACCACACTAAGTCATCCATTAGGTTTTAAGTGGTGAGATGTAGAGATGGATCTATTCCAAAGGGTACAAAGCTGAAATTATTTTCTAAAAGTTTAGTGTAAGGTTTTGAGTGGTGAACCTTAGAATTTTATATTTTGTAGAGAGGACAATGGTGTATGGTGTTTGGTATGAAACATGTGAGGGTGCATAAGTATCTAGGTTAAGTATGTACTAGGTTTGGGATAAGTCAAACTGGTAGCTCATTAGCACTAGAAATTGTGTCATTGGAATTTGTAATATATATAAAGTATATAAAAGTCTAATTGGATGTGACACAAATGTCAAGGATGTTTGTTTCACTTAACAAAATGCCCTTAAAAGGCTTTTGAAAGAAAATAAGAAAAAGTACAAAAGTACAAGTAGATTCTGGGAAGTATTGCTATGGAAGTCTGATATGACAGCGATCACTTTGTTCCTTGGACCACACGATGATGATGAAGAGAACTGCTTGAAGAAGAAAAACTGGAAGAACTAAGTCACCAGAAAGGTATCGACACAATTGGCACTGATGGTACAGTCGAATGCTTTCCTGCTTTGCTTCACTCTGTTCTTGAGAAAAAGTTGAAAAGAAACACTCTGAAAAATCACTTTGCTCTGAAAGTATCTGGTCTCTGATCTGTGTGATGTCTTCTTCTTTTTTTGTTTAAAAAATTAAGTCTATTAATAGACTAGACCCTCTGTGCGTAAAAAGCAACATAATTGGGTCTCTACGCAAGTAACTGCCACCTACGATTGAAAATCGACCTCTATGCGTGATGACACGTGTCCCATAACTTCAATAATATAGGGAGAGCACGTACACACGTTCCTCGATAAGTGTGGCATGAAAGCCACGTATACAGACCACGTTCTCACATAGCCAGAAAAGATTGAGCGTAAAATAATCCAAAACAAACTTTCTGCGTAGAGCGACTAAAAAGTAGCCTTGAGCGTATAGCTAGCTCAAATAAACTCTACGCACACAAAAGTAGCTGAGATAGCCTTGAGCGTAAGAAACTCAAATAACTTTCATGCGTAAAGGAAGCGGTCTCTTGAGCGTAAAGTAGCCCATCTGCACACTAAACTACAAACGTTGGATTTGGTGCGAAAACCTTCTTGGCTTCTGTAAAATGTTCTGTCAGAAAATCATTATGTTAGATCAGTATCACGCACATTAAATGCGGTCTGGACAGCCTATCTCTCGCGTAAAGTCTGAGAATGCTCTCGCATAGAGTTTGAGGATGGCTCTTGCGTAAAAGAGTTTGCGTAAAGTTAGACTCTGTTTGATCTCTGCGTAGAGCTTGAATCTGACTCAGTTTGACTGCGTAGAGTCTTTGAATGGGCTTCGCATAGAGTCTGAAACTGACTTTGCGTAAAGCTTTGACTTGGTCTATGAAGATTATTTATGCTTCTACAATGTTGTAATCTTAATATAATGTCATGGTTATAACGTAGTATTTCTTCAAGAATTTATCGTTAATTGGCATCATGAGCAAATCTCCATTAGGTTTAGATAACCTATAAGCACCATTGGAGAATACGGTTTTGACTACATAAGGACCCTCCCATTTAGCTTGGAACTTGCCTTTACTTTTATGAGTCATAACCATAGGTCTTTGGACAGCTAAAACTAGCTCTCCTACTTTAGACGCCCCTTCTTTAACTTTGCGATTGAAAGCTCGAGATATGCGGGCTTGATACAGCTCAATGTGCTGTTGTGCTTGAAGATGCTTCTCATCCAAACCTTCAAGTTCTTGGAGTCTTAAGCGGTCATTATTCTCTGTAGTCAGCTCATTAGCAATGGCTATTCTAAGTGATGGTATCTGGATCTCCAGTGAAAGAACAGCTTCACATCCGTAAACTAATGAAAATAGTATAAAACCAGTTGGAGTTCGGACTGTTGTTCGATAAGCCCATAAACATTCTCCAAGTTTCTCGTTCCAATCACGTTTATTAGAGAAGACAAACTTTTTGAGAAGTTTAATAATTGTTTTTTTGAAAGCTTCTGCTAAACCATTAGCAGCTGGATTATAAGCTGTAGAAGCTAAGTTCTGGATCCGATTCTTGTCACAAAATCGATAAAACGCCTGACTGACAAATTGAGGCCCGTTATCATGGATTATCCTTCGAAGAATCCCAAAACGATAAATGACATGATGTTTAATGAAGTTAATCACATTAGACATTTTACTTCAACAAGAGGAATTACTTATGTCTATTTAGAAAAATAATCGGTTATAGCCAGGATAAACCGATGTCCTTTGACAGAAGGGGGATTAATCGGACCAATAATATCCATACCCCAAGCTTCCAAAGGCCAAGAAGCTGCTGTAGGATATAAGAATTCAGAGGGTTGATGAATAAAGTCAGCATGAATCTGGCATACTTTACACCATCTGGCATAATCCACAGCGTCTGCTATCATAGAAGGCCAATAATAACCCATTCTTCGAATACGGTCTTCTAACTTTGGACCTGGTTGATGCGCACCACAAACTCCATCATGAGCTTCACGAAGTGTTTGCTTAGCTTTATTTTCTGAAAGACAACGCAATAAAAGTCCGTCATAAGAACGACGGTACAACATATGCATTGACGAATCATAATAGAATCGAAATAATCGTCTTTTGATTGATGCAGCTTCTTTTGGATCTTCAGGTAAAATCTCATAAACCGCATAATCAATAGATGGACTTCTCCAATTCCTTTACTGAGAATTTGATTTAGTAGCATAACTTTATTCAATATTCAAATTATTCTTGACACATAATAGATCTCTATCCAATAAAGTGATGGTATTTTGTCTTCTGATGGAAACTGCTAAGTCTGCAGCTAGACTAGCGAGAGCGTCGGCTTCCAAATTTTGAGAACGTGGTACGAATTCAATGAAGAACCCTTTGAATGAAAGAGCCAATTCGATTACCACTTGACGATAGGGAATGAGGTCAGGATTTCTGACTTCATATATCCCTCTGACCTGATTGACAATCAGTTGAGAGTCTCTATAAGCTTCCAGGAACTCAATGTCCAATTGTTTCGCTACTTGAAGACCAATTAGTAGAGAATTATATTCTGCCACATTATTGGAACATGGTTCATTGAGAGAATAAGCACGGTATATGACCATTTTATCAGGAAAAATCAAGACAATACCTACTCCAGAGACAATATTGCCTTTAGGCCCAACTCGTGATGCTCCATCAAAGTATAATTGCCAAATGTCATCCCTCAAAGACATGTTGCAATCTATAACTTCATCCGAAATGTCGTCATATAGTTTGGAAGTTTCAGTTATAAGGTGAGCTGCTAAAAAGTTAGCTAACGCTTGACCCTTCACTGATTTTTGAGGTATGTAGACCATATCATAAGGAGTAAGCAACATTGCCTAGGTAGCTAACCGAGAGTTAAGAATACTCGGCTTCTTCATTAATACCCGAATAGGATTTATTCTGGATATGACATGAATAGTCTGTCCTGATACATAATGTCATATCTTTTAAATGGCAAAAACCAAGGCTAAACATTCTTTTTCCACATGAGTATACCTGTGTTTAGCCCCAACCATCATTCGACTGAGATAATAAATTGCCTGTTCATGACCCTTATCACTTTTTTGTACAAGAAGAGCACTAAGAGAATGATCTAATGCTCGAACATACAGTAAAAATGGTCTTTCCACCACTGGGGGTACTAAAACAGGTAGATTTATAAGGTATTGCTTGATGTCATTGAATGCTTTTTGACATGCTTTATCCCAAACAAATGATACACCTTTCTTTAATATACGAGAGAAAGGTTGACATCTCCCAGAGAGATTTGATATAAATCTCTTGATATAAGCAATGCGACCCTGAAAGCCACAGAGTTCTTTCAGATTATGTGGAGGACGCATTTCAAGAATTGCTTTGACTTTATCAGGATCAACATGGATACCTTAAGAAGTGATGACAAATCCTAAAAATTTGCCACTAGAAACCCCTAAGAAAGACTTAGTGGGGTTCATCTTTAGTTGATGTCGACGCATCAACTCGAATACTGTCTTCAAGTCTTGAATGTGATCATCTTTTAATCGACTTTTGACGGCGATATCATCCACGTAACATTCAACTATTTTTCGTAGATATTCTTGAAAGATATTGGTCATAGCCCTTTGACAGGTAGCACCGGCATTTTTTAGACCAAAAGGCATAACTGTATAGCAATAAATTCCAAGGAGTGGACGAAAAGCGGTATGCTTCTCATTTCCTGGATACATCTTAATTTGGTTATATCCTGAAAATCCAACCATGAAAGACATGCTTTCAAAACTGCATGTATTGTCTATTATGACATCAGTGATAGGAAGTAGAAATTCGTCTTTTGGACAAGCTGCATTGAGATCTCGAAAATCTATGCAAACTCGAACTTTTCCATTCTTCTTCATGACAGAAACAATATTAGCAACCCAATCTGGATGTTGTTCTTCACGAACAAAACCGCATGTGATCAATTTTTTAACTTTTGTTTCAATTGCATCCATCATATCTGGTTGAAAATGCCGCTGCTGTTATTTTACAGGTTTGGCATTAGGAAGAATATTGAGTTTATGGGTAGCTACTTTAGGATCCAAACCTGGCATATCCTCATAGCTCCATACAAATATATCAATATATTCTTTAATTAGCTTTATCAACTCTTCTTTTTCATCCTCAAAAAGATTTTTGTTGATAAATATTGGCTTTAACGTAGTTTCGTCTCCAACATCAATCTGAACGATTTCATCTTCTGTAGGTGGCTGTCGTTGTTCAAATTGAAGCTCCCACTGAGTGTCCATTTGTTGTGCCCATGGGTCATTTTCAAATAGTTCAGACTCATCAGTTTGAACCATATTGACTGAAAAGACGCGCTCAGATTCAACATACTGGACTACGTCAGAATCTGAGGATTGTAAACAACTGGAAGAAAATTCCTCTGCCATATCTTCATTAAACATGTGGGATGTATCGTATCCCAAACCGGAGGTGATACATCTTCTGGAATGAGAGGATCTGGAGATGCAGAGTTTTGATTGATAGCAGGCTCTTAACTTAAAGGTATATCAACCCCTTGACTATCTTGAGTTTGTGCTGCTACTTGCACCGGTGTTACCAATGCTGGTTGGACTATTTGCTGATTCTTTATTAACTGATGCATATTTTGCATCATTTCATGCATATCTTTTAGTGATTGTTCCACCGTAGAAAGACGATGTTCTGTATGAGCAGTAGACGTCTCATGTTCTTCTCCGATAGCATAAGATTCAACTTCTCTTGAACTTACAAAGGGATTGGTGTACGGGTATGAATCAACGCTATCAGTTTATGACTCCAAGTACTGGGTACCCCAACCTCTGAATCTGAAGAATGCATATTTAAAGGTTGTCGACTTCTTGACCGACTATGTTGATATACTCCTGCAAAAGAGTCGAGGATTCGGTAGAAACCGTTGTTAACCTAGAGTCTGGAACGAATTGTGTCTTAAACGTCATCCTCTATTGATATGAGATGCCATATTAAATAATGCATAGGACAACACATGTTCTTGGTCATCAATTTGTTGTTGAGGTACGTTGTAGCTTAATCGGTTGAAAACTGACCGTTTAGTAGCAGTACAGCAACATTTGATTACAATTTAATGACACTCACAATGATGGTTTTCTTAGGGGAGTGTCACAGGAAATTATCTGTTTTTACGCTTTTGTACAAGTAACTCGCATAAATCAGAATAATTGGAAGGTAATATCAGAGAAATATCCAGTCCCTTGCGTAAAAAGAAGATTACTAGCTTCATTGGCAGAAGAAAGTTGTACGCTTTTACGTGCTTGAAGTTGTGTGCGTAAATCTTGAGTTGGTTTTTGTGCACTGAGAACTCCATCAGCATTGCACGTAATCCTAAGATTAGGCATTTTGCGTAAAGCAATATTAGAAAATTGTTGGCGTAAAACAGAAGTTTTGCCAAAATTTGTTGTCTTTTTGGACAAATCAAAGGAGTTGTTTGCCATAAGAGACTTGTTTTTACGCTGTACGCGTGTAGGAAAGTTCACTTTAGATGCAAAAGCAGCATTGTGAACTTTCTACCATGTCACTGACATGAGATTTGCTTTACGCGTATAGCACAAAACAGAAATATCTGCCACATCACAGACGAGAGATTTGCTTTTACGCTTAGAGTGCAAGACTTGAACGTCTACCTCGTCACAGACGGAAGACTAAACTTTACGCACTGGGCACAAAACTGAAGTAGGAATTGCCTCGTCACAGACGGGAGCCCCAACAACAGGAGTGGGAAGAATTCCCTTGCCTTTGGAGACAGTAGAGAGATCAAAGGGTGCTTTGGACTTAGAAATCGAAACTTTTTACGCCCTTCGTGATTTCTGAACATTGGAGCAGGGAGTACTACTCCCAGTTCAAAGCATTTCTTCGTAAGCAGTCTGGTCGAATTGAACAACCAAAGTCTTCTTTGTAGATCCAATCGACACATCATCATATTGAGCAATTGCTTTCTCGTCGGAGGAGAAAGTCGTCCCCAGCAGAGTCGCCATTTTGTTTCACTTAACAAAATGCCCTTAAAAGGCTTTTAAAAAAAATGATAAAAAGTACAAAAGTACAAGTAGATTCTGGGAAGTATTGCTATGGAAGTCTGATCTGAGAGCGATCACTTTGTTCTTTGGACCACACGATGATGATGAAAAGAACTGCTTGAAGAAGAACAACCGAAAACTAAGTCACCAGAAAGTTATCGACACAATTGGCACTGATGACACAGTCGAATGCTTTCCGGCTTTGCTTCATTCTGTTCTTGAGAAAAAGTTGAAGAGAAACACTCTAGAAAATCACTTTGCTCTGAAAGTATCTGGTCTCTGATCTATGTGATGTCTTCTTCTTTTTTTGTTTAAAAAATTAAGTCCATTTAAAGACTAGACCCTCTGTGCGTAAAAAGCAATATAATTGGGTCTCTACGCAAGTAGCTGCCACCCATGATTAAAAATCGACCTCTATGCATGATGACACGTGTCCCATAACTTCAACAATATGGGGAGAGCTCGTACACATGTTCCTCGATAAGTGTGGCATGAAAGCCACGTATACAGACCATGTTCTCACATAGCCAGAAAAGATTGAGCGTAAAATAACCCAAAACAAACTTCCTGCGTAGAGCGGCTAAAAAGTAGCCTTGAGAGTATAGCTAGCTCAAATAAACTCTACGCACACAAAAGTAGCTAAGATAGCTTGAGCGTAAGAAACTCAAATAACTTTCATGCGTAAAGGAAGCGGTCTCTTGAGTGTAAAGTAGCCCATCTGCAAACTAAACTACAAGCGTTGGATTTGGTGCAAAATCTTCTTGGCTTCTGTGCAATGTTCTGTCAGAAAATTCTGTCAGAGCAGTAGCATGCACATTAAATACGGCCTGGACAGCCTGTCTCTCGCATAAAGTATGAGAATGCTTTCGTATAGAGTTTGAGGATGGCTCTTGCGTAAAGGAGTTGCGTAGAGTTAGACTCTGTTTGATCTCTGCGTAGAGCTTGAATCTGACTCAGTTTGACTTGCGTAGAGTCTTTAAATTGGCTTCGCGTAGAGTCTGAAACTGACTTTGCGTAAAGCTTTGACTTGGTCTATGAAGTTTATTTATGCTTCTACAATATTGTAATCTTAATATAATGTCATGGTCATATAATGAATGCAAGGAACATGTCAAAATTGTGTCTCATATTTTCAATTGGAACGGACATAGGTGCAAAGTTTAGGTTTGAGTTAGAAATTATGCACGAATGTTGCAAAATTAAAAATATACAAGGGAATTTATCTGAGTGGTACATGATATACCAAAATGAAGGTGGACTCATCTAGAACATGAATATGGAATTTGTTTCAGGGAATTGGCCAATGATGTGCTTCAAAAATCAAAGATATGGGAAAATGTATTTATAGTCATGAATTTATAATAGAAGTATAAATTATTAAAATAATTAATCAAAAAAATTAAAATAATCTCAAATATATAGTTCTTATAATCTATTTCTCCTTAGAAAATTTCGTCCTCAAAATTATATTAAAGAATGGTATAAAGAAACTAGTTGCACATAATTTCTATAGGACGCTAATACCAATGGATCTAAGTTGACATAACCTACCAAGAGCGAGGATACACTCAGTTATAGATATATCCTAATTTATATCTTCTTAAATATTTATCTACGATTTTCTTTCACCTCACGCCATTCTATGGCCTAGCTTCCTCAAATGTTTCTTCCAACAGTATGGTATTAATATATTTAGAATATAATCTACCAAGATCTTTAACCATCCTCGATACTTGAAAATTAATATATCATTTAATTTCTGACATTTTTTCAGCCTATGAAACAACTTTTCTCCAAATGTTTTACTTTACAACTCAAACCTTATTTCCCATCTATCAATCTTATTTAAGGATGCTCTACTTCTATTACGCTCCCACACCTCTACCTTGAATTTTCTTCTTCTTCTCATCTCATGCCATTCCGTTTTTTGTTAATGCCACAATCTCGATCATGAGCCTCTTTAATCCATGATACTGACTTTCTATTGCCTCATCAACATATTTTTATGTCATAACAATTTTCTAACATTACCTTTACCTATCATGAAACTCGCACCATCTATTTCCTCGAGCTAACATTCCCATTCTTTATTTGAGTCTTGACTTCAAGGTTGAGTTCACGGCCACACAACTAACTCAAGCACATCATTTTTATAATCCTCATTACATTATTATAGATAATCCCTTATCATAATCCTCATCTCAATTGTCACTTTTCAATTTTATTTTTCTTTTTTCTGTAATTTTTTCTTGCTTCTCTTCAATTAATCATCCTAACATAGTATTGCTCCTATGATTCTTTCCTCTTTATAACCACTATAAGAAACCTAATCCAAACACAACTATTCTAGTAACAATTTCTCTAGGATTCCTAATTATTCCGTGTCGATGAAGGATTTGCTAGTCTACTTAAGGTAAGACTTCTAACTCAGCTTTTAAAATCCTTCGCTATGGCTAACCATAGGAAATATAAAATCATAATAAATCCTTAAACTCTATCAATCCTTGAACTCTATATTATACCCTTATAAGTTATATATCAAACCCCTTTAGCAGTATAATTAATGATCTACACATTTCTATCTATCAACAAGCTATACAACACTTATAAGAATGTCTAACCATTTTATACATATTTGTTGGAAAAGGTGAAGGCTGAGTTAAGCAAATGCTTAGATCTAATACTCCTAACATATTATAAAATTATTGGTTAATTTTTTAGTCCTGGTCTTTTATAGCACTACCAAAATACGCTCATTTAGCGACGGAGGTTTAGCGACGGAATTATTCCGTCGGTATTAGCGACGGTTCGTGGCCGCTCAGCGACTGATTACCGACCACAAACATTTGCCATTTTTTATTTTAATTTTAGGGGCAGGAAAGGTCACACATCCGTCGCTAGTGTGTCGGTGTTATAGCGACTATTCGGTCGTCGCCACGTAGTCGTTTATTTGGCGGGAATTGTGTATATAATTGGCGGGACATATCTTCGACTACGTAGCGACGGATATTCAGTCAGATAATCAATAATAGCGACTACCTGGCGACGGATATTTCTTAGTCGCTATTCCGTCGCTAAATTAGCGTTCCAGACTTAAATGAAAAGGCGGGGGAAACTTTTGGCATTCCCCCCAAATTCAATCTCTCTCCTCTCACTCTCTCTCTCTCTCTCTCTCTCTGTCTCTCTCTCTCGCGCGACTTCGTGAACGGCGACGGCGTCCTCTCCTCTCTCTCCCGAAGGTAATCTCCTCTCTCTCTCTCTGTGTCGCGGTGTCGACGTAGGGGCAGCGGAGGCGGCGGGCTTGAGGACATTCGGGCTTGGGGCGGGGGCATCGGGGGCTGGGCGGCTGGCTTGGGGCGGGGGCGTCGGGGGCTGGGCGGCTGGCTTGGGGCGGGGGCGGCGGGCTTGGGGACATTCGGGCATGGGACGGGGGCGTCGGGGCTGGGCGGCTGGCTTGGGACGGGGGCGTCGGGGATGGGCGGCTGGTTTGGGGCGGGGGCGACGGGCTTGGGGACATTCGGCTTGGGGCAGGGGCGTCGGGGGCTGGGCGGTTGGCTTGGGGCGGGGGCGTCGGGGCCTGGGCGCGGGCTTGGGGCGGGGGCGTCGGGGGCTGGGCGGCGGGCTTGGGGCGGGGGCGTCGGGGGCTGTGCGGCGGGCTTGGGGCGGCGGGCTTTGGTCGGGGGCGGCGGGGCTTTGCTTATCAAATTCATCTAATTTATATATTGGCTAAATAATGTGTTATCCATATTGGGTGTTATCCATTAGTTTGGTGGTGTTTGGATTAGTAAATATGAATATGGCGTTTGGGTTCATGGTGTATGTTCACTATGTCAAGGACAGTGCGAGTTCTTCATCTGCATAAGTCAGTGTTTGGGTTCATGGTCTATACATCTAACTGTGATATACATATATTATATGTGCCTATTATAATTAGCATGCAGGACGGCTTGGGGTAATGTGTGATTGTAGACATGGTAGGAATTATAGGTAATTAACGCTAGTGTGACTAGACTAAGGTAGTGCTTGCTAGATAATAAGGACACTCTAGTATCCTAACCAAGTTAATTTAGACTAGATATTTAGGATATAGCTCCCATATCCTAGAAGTGGACTCTTGCAATTTAGAAATAGATAGATTGACTTAGTTTAGTATCGGTATCGCACTATCGGTCAAGGTTCACAATCATCGGAATCGGTTTCGGACTATTCCTATGAGTATTGGTATCGGCGATATCGGTAGTATCGGCGGTATCGTATCGGAGCATCGACTTTGGTATCGGAAAACAAATAATTATTAATAAATTATTTATATTTAAAAACATATATTTTATACATGTAGGCATAATTTTAAGTATTTCAGCGTTATTTCTTAGTAGTTTTGAAATTATATGAAATAGTAGTCACCTTTACCGATTGGTTTTGCCGAATTGACCGGAACAAAGACCCCCATATAGTCGGTATCGGTCAATATTTGGTATCGGTCGGTATCGGATCGGAACATGCCAACCGTATCGGTATCGGTCGTATCGGATCGGTATCGGCCGATACTTTAAACCATGCTATCGGTATCGAACTATCGGTATCGGTATCGCACTATCGATATCGGTATCACAGTATCGGTATCGAACTATCGGTATCGAACTATCGGTATCGGTATCGGTATCGCACTATCGGTATCGGTATCGCGCTATCGGTATCGGTATCGGTATCGCACTATCGGTATCGGTATCGGTATCGGTATCGCAGTATCGGTATCGAACTATCGGTATCGGTATCGCACTCGTATCGGTATCGTATCGGTATCGCAGTATCGGTATCGAACTATCGGTATCGAACTATCGGTATCGGTATCGGTATCGCACTATCGGTATCGGTATCGGTATCGCACTATCAGTATCGAACTACTAGTAACAATTGTATTTATATTTTTCTCTTCTCGAGCTAGAATACTAGCGGATCCACCAGTTACATGATTATATACTAATTCTGTTTAGTTTGTCTTACTATACAGATTTTTACATCTAATCTGTGATGGATCGTTATTTCGTTGATCGTACTTGGATGTACAAACGACAACACGAGAGCAGAATAGGTGTGAGTGACGATTTTCAGGCAGGCGTGGAAGTGTTTCTTAAGTATGCCATGAGCAAAGCTCAGTTTATGGACGGTAACAAAATCAAGTGTCCATGTCGTAATTGTCGCAATAGACGTTACGAAGAAGTGGTGAGTGTAAGAGATCATTTGACCCGTAAGGGTTTCGTACGTGATTACGACCTGTGGTCATCGCAAGGTGAACTATATGCCGAAAGACAGGTTGCGAATGCTGCTACTTATGCTTTTGATGATAATGCTGCAGCGATTTTGTCGTCGATGACGACGAATGCTCCGTTGATTATGGAGACGTGCAGAACCTTGCACGAGATATGGTGTACGACGCGGCAGGGCCTAATTTTGATCCGGAGGATCCTAATCCCGAGGCGAAGGAGTTCTATGATATGTTTCAGGATGCTGAAACTTTTTTATATCCTGGTTGTGATCCACATTCCGTACTGTCAGTGACGATGCGGTTGTTGAACATAAAGTCCGATTTTAACTTGCCACAAACTTGCTATGATCGGATTACACAACTAATGAAGGAGGTGTTACCGAAGGAATCAAAAGAGCTTCCAAAAAACTTCTATAAGTCGAAGATGATGGTCTGACAACTGGGACTGGGGTACGACAAGATAGATTGTTGTCGCAACGGATGCATGCTGTACTACAAGGAGAACGAGGATGTAGAAAGTTGCCGCTTCTGTAATGCGGATCGTTACAAGGAAGTCAGGGGAAAAGGAAAGTCAACTAGAAAATGACGTCCTTACAAGTATATGCATTACTTGTCGATCACGAAGCGCTTGCAGAGGATGTATATGTCTCAGAATACAGCAGAACACATGACGTGGCATAACGAAGAACGCACAAAGGACGATGGAGAATTGTCACATCCTTCGGATGGAGAGGCTAGAAATATTTCGATTTTCGCCATCCGGATTTTGCTGCAGAGCCCAGAAATGTACGCATGGGGCTATGTTCTGATGGATTCGCCCCTTTCGGCAGTCGGGATCTCAATACTCCTGCTGGCCGGTCATTCTGACCCCTTACAATCTGCCACCATGGATGTGTATGAAGACTCCTTATATGTTCTTGACAGCTATCATACCGGGTCCCAAAAATCCGACGAAGAATATCGATATATATTTACAGCCGTTGGTGGATGAGCTAAAACAGCTGTGGGAGATCGGCGTCACGACGTATGATATTTCCAGGAAACAGAACTTTCAGATGAGAGCTTCACTGATGTGGACAATCAATGATTTTCCTGCATACGGTATGCTGTCGGATGGAGTACTCACGGTACCCTGTCTTGTCCGATATGCATGTAAAATAGTAAGGCGTTCTGCCTTAAGCATGGAGGAAAAACTTCTTTCTTTGATTGCATCGTCAATTTCTGCCCGCGAGTCATCCTTGGAGAAAGAATAAGGACGCATTCAGAGCTGGAAAACAAGAATTTTCTCATCGTCTGCTAGATTGTCGAGATACGATATTTGGGAAGATGTAAAGGATTTTCCCACTGTAATGGAAGATCCATCGAACAATCGTGTCGATGGGTTCGGACAAACCCATAACTGGACCAAACGGAGTATCTTCTGGGACTTGCCTTATTGGAAAGATAATCTTATAAGGCATAATCTTGATGTTATGCATATCGAAAAGAATGTGTTCGATAATGTCTTCAATACCGTCATGGACATTAAAGGAAAGACGAAGGACAATCCAAAAGCAAGACAAGACATTGTCGAGATATGCAAGCGTCCTTATCTGAACTTGATACAAAGGGGAGCTGCTGGACAATTAAGTAAGCCGATAGCACAATACACATTGAGCAAAGAAGATAGATTAATAATCTGCAAGTGGGTATCTACTTTAAGATTTCCCGACGGCTATGTGTCGAATTTGTCTAGATGCATTGACCTCAATGAACGCAAGCTAACGGGAATGAAGAGTCATGACTGCCACGTGTTTATGGAAAGATTACTGCCCATTGCTTTGAAAGAGTTGTTGCCTTCTGCTGTATGGGTTCCGTTGGCCGAACTATCAATATTTTTTAGGGATATTTGTTCAACTAAGTTGACTGTGCAACACATGGTTGAACTTGAGGAGAAGATTATCTTAACAATTTGCAAGTTGGAGAAAATTTCCTTCTGGCTTCTTCGACAGCATGAACATCTACCGATTCATCTAGCATACGAAGCCCGTGTCGGTGCATCTGTTCATTATCGATGGATGTACCCATTTGAAAGGTACATAAATATCGATATAATTTAAGCTGAATTTCTATTTATTTTAAAATTCTTTCTTAATTCTCAAGATAATTTGTCTCTCTAGATACCTACACCATCTAAAGAAGAAGTTGGCAACAAAGCTCATGTAGAGGCTTCGATATGCGAAGCATATCTTATCGAAGATGTTTCAAACTTCTGCTCCATTTATTTCGATACTCATGTTAAAACAAATCGAAATAGACCTCAAAGGAATGACGAGGACGTTGAGGATGGAGGAATATTCAATGTAAGGGGCAAGCCTGTTGGGGCTAGTAAAAGACGGTGGTTGACAGACGATGAGTATATGCCGCTCACCGATATGTCTTGTTAAACTGTGACATACAAGAAGTGAGAGATTTGGAGAAGTAAGTCAGTACACTAAATATCGTTATAATCTCGAATTTGATGAAGTAAGTGACTACACTTATATATTCTTATTTTCTCTAATAGTGTATTTAGAGATGAAATCAAAATGAGGAGACCCGATATTACCGATGAGGGACTTCAAAGAGAGGTTGATTGTACATTTCCGTCATGGTTTCACAAATACGTAAGTAACTGTGATTATAATTGAGATTATTAATATATAATCTGAAACATTTAAATTATAAATATTTGTTTACAGGTTTTTTGCCTGAAACAACGCTCACTCATGAGAGTGTTCGTTATCTGGCACTGGGACCGAAGAAGCAAATAAAGACTTGGCCAGGCTATGTCGTTATGGCTTCAGGTTTAAGTCAACTCAGAATGCTATAAATATCGAATTTATCAATGACGGCATCAATACCAAGGATTCCGGTGTTTGCATAAGAGGCACCGTCTATGACGATGAGCCGGACTTTGACTATTATGGAGTGCTTCGAGATATTGTAGATTTACAATATACTGGCCCACATGATATGCATATTGTGATGTTCAAATGTGAGTGGTTCGATACGACACCAAATATCGGTTGGAGAATCGATAAACAATTTGGTTCGTCGATATAAATCATCGCAGGAGGTATAGAGGGTCCGATACATTTGCAATAGCAAATCAGGCTGTTCAAGTCTACTATACAAGCTACCCAAGGCGTCGTAGAGATCGATTTGACTGGTGGACAGTATGCAAGATTAAATCTAGAAATACATTCAACGTTGGAGACCCAGCATACCAAGAGGACCAGATCGAAAAGTCCCAATACTTGGGACAACACTCAGATACAATGGATGTTGAAGATATTGTTGAGGAAAATAGAGGGGAGAAAGAGGTCGATACACAAGACTTAGCTGTCAACCAGGGGAGAAAGAGGCGTCTTGTCCCAAATTTTGAGGCAGAAGAAGAAGAAGAAGAAGAAGAAGAAGAAGAAGAAGAAGAATTTGATGGGGGTGAGGATACAGATGAAATCGACGATGAAGATAAGGATGAGGATGAGGATGAGGAGGATGATGATGAAGACGAGGCCGAGGATGAGAACGAAGACGATGATTAGGTTAAATATTATTTTTTTCATTCGATTATTTACTTATTGCAGATGGCACTCCTAGTCTTTTTCGTCGCGGCGGCACTCGTCTCCCTACTGGTGGTATGTATATTTTAGTTTAGTTTTTTATATCCATTTACACTTTATATTGTTAATTATGTTTATGTGTTCTATTTACAGGTCATGATGGCTGGCCGTGGTCGTGGTGCTGGTCGTGGTGGTGGTGGTGGTGCGGGTCGTGGTCGTGGTCGTACTGGTGCTGGTGGTCGTGGTCGCGTTCAGAGTTCCCGGGATGTGACCCCATCGAGCGAGCCCGACCCGGAGAGTACCCCGGGCACAGACGCATCCCGCCCTCGATCGACCACTTCATCGAGGCATCAGTCCGAATCTGCTAGCGGATCCGATCCGCTATCGGAACCACCAGCAGCGGATCCACCAGGGGATGCCCCAGTTACTGCACAGTGGGCCCCAGAGTACCCCCATACTCGGTTCCATCCGGTTACTGGGGAGTACATACGCAGACCCGTGGATCCTCCGACGGCACCAGAGAGGCCGAGAGGCGAGTTCCGACGAGAGCTATGGCCCGCGGGGACCTCGTAAGTAAATTTAAGTTAATTTATTAAATTTCTTTCATTTATTCAAGTTAATAATCCAGTCGTTTCTTCTTTGTAGGTTTTTTCCGTTTAATATTGGCAGGGCCCTTGGAGAAATTATCAGGGCTAACTTCCACGGTCCTTATCTCAACTTTACGTCGGTGCCTCCAACCGAGCAGTACGTCTGGCTCGACGAGTTGAGGGTATATATCTATATTTTTTGGTTAAGTCTATGTGATTCTTTAATCAACCATTTTGTAAATTACCTGATAATTGATTTTTTGTGTTAGAGAACGTACTGGTGGCCCCCCCATCGCGAGGAGGGGATCCGCAGGACCTACCGAAGCGCATGCTCGAAGAAGATACGGGATATGATTCATGACCTAAAGATGGGCATACGAGGCCGAATTGGATCCGACAGGACTATTATGAGGACCTCTTAGGCATGATGGATAACCCTGCATACAAGGAGAAATCGGCGAAGGCGAAGGTGAACCGATCTGCCGTGGGCCTTCATACGGGGGGATCAAGGTCTCACGCAGCGACACTTGCAGATCTGGTGAGCAACCGTAAATTTATTTCACTGTCGAATTAGGTATTATTAATTAAAGGAGTTAATTAGTTTCTACGCAAATTTCGTATGCAGGCCCAACGGGCGGTAAAGGAGGGAAGGGCGCCAGAATCGGTCACCATGCACGACGTCTTCCAACATACGCACAAAAGGCGAAGGACGGGAGCTTCGTCGACGAGAGGGCCAAGGAGACTGATGTAAGTACTTATGATTATGAGATTAACGTTAGAATTAAAAGTATTCGGACTATAACTTAGGTAAACTTAGGATTCACACTTAACTTAGTGAAACATAGGATTTAGATTACAACTTAGGTAAATCTTATAATATAAACACATTCATTTGATAGGCTGCGTATCGTGAGGCCCTTAGTCGGGCTCAGTTACCTGACACCGAGGATGTCGGTGAAACGACGCCCTTCCGGACGCCCTCTTCTTTGGCCGCTCGGAACGACTTGTTCGTAGATACCGTCGGCGGCTTTAAGAAAGGGTACCTGTACGGAGTCGGCTCCCTAGGGCCATTGCATATGGCGACGCAGAGATTTCCACCGACACCGCCTCCTCCCGTGGCCCGGGCAGACGATGATGTTAGGTCGCAGCTTACGCAGCTGCACGAGGCGGTGTCGTCCTTGCGGGAGCAATTTGCCACGCACTTTCCGCCTGCGTCTGCTACTGCCGGGGTGTCTGCTGCTGCCGGTACGTCTGCTGATGGTGCTCGTCCGTCTCTACTGGTCCGTCGACTGTAGTCGGTCCGTCTTACGTGGGCCACCTTTCTTTCAACCCTGAAGCCCCTGTGCTACCGCCTACGGCTGTGACGGCACTCCTAGATCTCATGTCCGCAGAGCAGCTTCGCCGACTTCCGAGCACTGTCTACGACGCCTTGCCTCCGTACCTTGTGGAGGAGTATATGCGTCGGTCGAATCCGGGAACGGACAATCGACCTCCTCCTTCTTAAAATGTTGTATTAAGAAAATTTGGATTATTTGTGAGAGCTTTGAACTAATTGTGCTATAATCGGCTTATAGCACCGGATATTATGTTACTCTTTAGGATAATTGATATTTATTTTCTATTAATTTGGTTTGGTCTGTGATTCTTGGATAATTGGTCGTATGTGCATATTTGGTCTATGTGATTCTTGGATAATTGGTGTGCACTATATATTTGGTCTGTGTGATTGTTGGATAATTGGTGTGCATTTATATTGGTTTGGTTTATGCATATATTTGTGAACAGGGAAAGTGCTGCCAATTTTTTTCCCAAAAAACCCAGTTAGCGACGGACTAGTGACCGTTTAGCGACTGATATTCCCAGTTGTCGACGGGTTTTCGACGGATAATCCGTCGCTATCTGGAGTTTTTAAACTGTTTGCAGTCAGCGACGGGTTATCGACGGATCATCCGTCGGCAACATTCTGGTGGTATAAGCTTCGACGGAACAGCGACGGAAAGGTCGTCGCCCGGGCGACGGATAACCAGCAGCTAAGCCGTCGCTGTATTTGGCACGGATTAGCGACTGGTTATCCGTCGCCATAGTTCTGGAAATGCATGACATTTCCAGAACCATGGCGACGGATAATCAGTCAGTAATCCGTCGCTGTTGAGTCGCGGTAGCACGGGTCCGCGACGACTATTCCGTCGCCATGGTGCTGGAAATGCCAAGCATTTCCAGAACCTGATCGACGATAGTCCGTCATAAAACCGTCGCAAATCCGTCGTTAATTATCGACGGATACCGACGGCATAGCGACGGATAGATACGATCTGATACGCTGTTACGACGGGTTACCGACGGAAAGTTACGTCGCTATTTCCTACACAGTTCAATACTTAATAGTTGAAATGGACGGAAATCCGTCGGGAACGTGTCGCTAAGTCTTCGTATTGTAACGTCGACTATCCGTCGCTAATCCGTCACGTGACGACAACTTAGCGACGGAAGGTTATTAGCGACGAGCTGATTGCCGACGGATGTTTTTGGCCAAGATCCGTCGATACTCGGTCGCTAATTGTAATTACCGTCGTCTTAGCGACGGATGTGGCCGTCGCTAAAACGATAAATTTTGGTAGTGTAGGTTATTTAAGGCTAGCCTTACCATATATATAGATGATCGTCTATTCTAATGCAGACCTTCCTACTATATCTAATATTCCTTGGCTGCATATCATTGATATTATCATCCGATAATACTCTCTAATGGAGGTCCTTTAGGCTACTATCTGTAGTACCCATATCTACATCATGCCCCATTCTCCATCCACGGGGTCGCGAGAAAGGAACACTGTCGCTATCGATTCGGTCGGGACCGATAGGTCGGGATCAATCGAATCGGTCGAACGGAAATGATTGAATTAAGATCCTTTTTCTCGTTATGGAAAGGCTTCTTCGGAATCAAATCCATATTCAGCGGGTTGCGCCTCGAGGATAGAATCTGCGGCTGAGTTGGGAGAGACCTCCCGCTGCTTTGCTTTTCATACCGCACTTGCTTCTTTGGATTTGGTTTTCTGAATGCGTTTTCGTGAATGTTTTAAATGGTTTTCATGGCTTGCATTTTCGAACTTGCATTTACATATCGAACTCCTTGAATAATACAGTGTTCTAATCGGTTGCTTGTGTAATTTTAGATAATCGCTTAGGCGACAACTAGCACGACCAACAAGTCTCTCGCTCGAACAAAAATCAAGGTGAGTAGCTGACCTTCTCTTCTCGCACCCCCTTCTTAGTTCAATCGATAACATGAATGTGAATGGAATGATAGATGCAAGGGCACATACACGTCTAGTTATCTTATAAAAACTGTGTTGAATAAAGGATTGACTCATTGGACAAATTGATGATACTATAAGGTAAAAGTTTCCTCGAGCGACAATCCAGGGTCACGGGACCATTTTGACCTAGGAGGAAACAGGGTATAGTTGTGCTGGATGATAGCACGGGTTAGGCGGGACTTGCAACGGGGCTCGTTACTTGCGTTGAAAGGGTCCCAACTAACAAAGTTATAAGTCCAGGATGGCTTGTGATATCAGTGACCAATCACACATAAATTGTACATGCTATGCTAGCGATAACAATTGACAGGAAAGAATATGGTAAGTCTCACATTGTACGGTACGCTCTGCCATAGGTAAGTTCTAACTTAGTTTACATTATGCTTGTCTGAAATTCATTAGGATGGTTAGAAAGATTCACCAACTAAGTTATATAACTCTTCAACCAAATGAGAGCACGAAACTTAATTTGCCACGCACCAGTACAAAGTGTATTGTACTGATCCTCGCTCTCTACACAGGTACCCCAAACCAAGAAGGATGTACCACTTAAGCTCAAGGCGACGCAAGTCCATTGAAGCCTCGTCCATGTGTTGAAGGCTTATTTTGAATCCTTTTGAAGACTCCACATTCAGTCCAGAAGAATGGCGTCTTGACTCCCCATGATTCCAGGTCCTTGGAATATTTTGTTTGTAAAGGAGGATGTAATGTATGGAACGACTATCTCATCAGTGTTCATTTTGTAATTGAGTCATATTGTAGCCCGTGCGACAATGATTTTAATGGAGTCTTGTAAATAAAGTTTTATTATCAATGAAAATAAAAGTTTCTCTTATTTCAATGTGTTCAATTTCTCTGCATACTCTATTTGATGTTGTGTTTCGGATAACCTTATGACTATACCTTGTGCAATCGTAACTTAGGTTCGTATGGGATCACGCCCGGGGTACGACTATCGATTCTTTGGAATCGAGACGTGGCACTATCCATGGTAATTTCATTCACTATGTCATGATTTCAATATCCTCCAAATAAAAAATTTTCGAAACCAATGCAAATATAAACTCCTAAAAATATTTATATCAAGTCATGAACATTATGCTTCATCGAATTATTTAACTTGACCAGATCCTCGAGGTCTATTTTTAGTTTGGCACACCCATACTGATTAGAATATGTGACTCAATTCCACTATATATTTCTCCAAGTTGCATTCTTACTCACCTTAACCATTACAATCGAAAAATCTTATAGTATTCTTCTAGGCAACCCAAATAGTTCAAGTAAACTTCTATTCAGAACTCTATCTAGTTTAGACAAAGGGTAGTATGGTTTAGTCTAATGATACCCGGGTATTCTGTTTGGATTAAGCCTTATACTGTACTCTATTCTAGCTCATCATCTTGGAGGAATATCTATAAAAATCCTATCAACCTTAGTTAATTATCTAGTCATGTTAAGCATGGATTCCTATATCCTCCAGTTAATAATTTCTACAGCAGTATGATAATCAAATCTTATACATACTTATAATCATCAAGTCAAGTTCCATCGAATCATTTTCCTCAAGCACATCTTTTGAAGGTCTTTCGTAATGGTGGTCTTATTTTGTTCAGGGGGCCACGTCTAAACCTAGGGTCTAATTGTATACTCTCTCAAATCGTATCTTTAGCCAACGTAAAAAAAATTTATCTTATCTTTCCAACAAATATTCATGAATATGCAAAATTTCCAATCCAACTCCAGCTCTTAAGAAGTTGTAGGAATGCCTACCCATTGACAAAAATAGATTTGCCCACCAACTAAACCTCATACATATAAGTAAGAATTCCACTCCTACCTACTTGGTCCATCTAGTATAGGTGTCTATCCAACCCTTCTTGTCTTACATGATCATCCACTAAAATGTTCTATCCACCTTACTCCTATCATACATTAAAATATAATTGAAATAGCTCATCCAGAACAAATGTTTCTTTTCGAAATAGGAAAAGACGAGGATCCAATATAAGGAGTTCAAGAGAGGTATGATCGAATACAAACACGAGGTTCAAGGACGATAATAGAAGTCAAAAGAATTTCAATTGTAATTATGGATTGAGATTCTAATACAGTATCTTATTGCAGTCTCGTTCGGTACAATAACGTAACCAAAACAATATAATCTTGACCTGCATGGGCCACCAAAAAACATGTAACGCCCTAGACCCAAAATACGTAGGACTAGGAATGTGTATACATGCTAGCTACGTATCAAGTGAACTCCAACCCAGCTTGAATATATATAAGCTGTCTAAGTCAGGTAGTTATATCTCTATATTACTAAGATAATTCTAATCTCAATTCGCTGAAGATAAATTCGTCGTAAGACCAAGTGTACCAATGTAGGTCAGGCATTAAGATACTGGATCCCATAGACAAACAAGAATAGACAATATATAATAAAGTAGAGCAAACTCTATTATGATTGTCTGAACAAGCTTATAACAAAGGATAAAGCTTGCAAAACTAGGCCATGTCAGCAGAACAAAATGGTAAAAAAATATAATGCTGGATGAACATAGTAAAAATATCAACCAAATATATACTTGAGTCGAACACAGCAACACCACCCAAATCAGCAAACTTTTTTTGCAGAAGCGACTAGCTGGATATATCACTAGGTCCTCAGGTAATAGTAAAGAATAAGTAACATGAACAACAGACATAGCCATTTATATGTGCATATATGCAGTTGAGGACAATCATAATACCAGGCCCAACCAAACCGACAATCACTCATGGCACCGTATTGGGATACTAATGAGTTAACGCGAAACAATTCGAAGGCTCTACTACAGAGACCCTGGCACACAAAATAACCAAACCCCAAATAAGGAGACATGGTCATGAGTTACGACTGCCAGATACTTTGGTAGAGTCCTCCCCACCCCATGCTCTAAACTAAGTAGTCAAGTCACGTCACGTCAAGTCAAGTAGAACTCATTAACAAGTAACAAGTCACATGAGCTAGTACTCATGCTATCATAGAGTCCATAGCCATCTCATGTCAGACTTTGTATCATATTATCATTATCCATTGTGTCTGTGTCTGTGGTCTATCGTCAATAAATACGAATTTAACATATTGCCATGCCTAGTGTCAATTCTCGATATCTGTAAATAGATATCAGCACACGAATACTAATCGGACACTAAGTACCAACTATTCCTATGTCATGATATACATATGAAGATGGAAACAAGATAACAAAGTAAAGAAGGGAACATGTACTAAAAACTTGGCATGGTATACTTGTCTATATCCTGTAACTGGTTTTGCAAAGGAGATGCTTCTGTCCCTTCGGTCTCCTCACCACAAACTCTTATTTCACATCAACAACCACAATCAACTCTTGGAGTCAATTGACACCACTTTTATGGTCTAACTATCTCACATAACATACCCTGGAAGTTATCATAGCACCCATTAAGTACCGTATTAATCTAATAAAATATAATATCTATAGTTACTAAATATTTATTATAAATTCTGCAAAATAATGGAAAATACTTTAAATATAATTTGTATAGGTTACTTATAAGAAAACTCATGATGTAGTACTAGTTCGATTGGTTCACACAACTTGCCAATTTTCGACAAAACGGGTCGACTCGATCATAATAAAGTTATATTTGTATATTTTCAAATAATTGATTTCAATTCCCCATATCCAAAATTACATCAAGGGTAGCTTGGATTTTTAACACCAATAAGTTCAATTGCAAGAGAACACACAATCAAAAACATTGATTTCCTAACAATCGCCCGATGACGGTGATAACCATAGCAAAATTTGATATCAAAGCAACACAAAACTTTGCCATAATATTATGTACATATAAAGGGATAAAAGAAGGGTTATTTGGGTTCTTAACAATGGTCTTGTGACTGTTAATAGCCACGCAATAGCTTGTGAACATCAACTACTTCGGACAGAGTCAAATCTGGACACTCTGTCATAAAATGGTTGCCATGGGCAAACCGTTGCGAACTAGGTGATGAAATTTTTGGTGATGGTAGAGGACACATAAATCTTTGCGTTAGTTTTTATTTCACGTCAACCAGACAACAAAAAGTGGACAAAACCCACTCAGGAAAATAGCATACCTGCGGTAAGGTTTCAGCCTACTTCGCTCGACTTCGGGTTGCCTTCTCGGCTTGGTGCCGACCAAACCAAGGCTTTGGCAGCCTGACGGCTTGTTATGGTGTTAGGAGAAGGTCTTAGGGTTGCGTATGAGGTGGTAGAAGGGTAGAAGGAGGTATGGAGTGGCATGAGAATGGAATAAGCTGAATTCAGATTCAGCCTGGACACCTGTGATGGAGGGGCTATTTTGAGAAAGTTAGAATACGGTTTGATGGAAAGTTTGTGAAGAGTACGTGTTGAGGACAAGAAAGAAAGAAGTGTACTAAAATTTAGTGAAAACTACTTAGTTTGGAGGGAGATATGGTCGGATTAGTAGAGACTAGCTGAATTCAGATTCAACCTAGGTAGGAGTGGATAGATGGAGGTGTGGAGGGAGATGGAGAAGGTTTTGGAAAATAGTTTGCGAAGAGAAGTTTTTGAAGTGGGTTTTAAAGAAGTTTTGCTAATGTGGTTTGAGGTAATAAGTTAATGGGAGGTCATGGGGTGGCCGTTTACTAAGGGGATGGTGAAGAGTTTAGTTGAATTGCATAAAGGATGGGGTTATGCACGGGTAGGGAAGTAAAGAGGTAGGGGGTTATGATCAGGTGAAGGAATATGAAAAGTAAGGGGGTTATGGCTTCCCACTAAGTGTGTTTGACCACACTTAAGTCATCCATTACTTTTTAAGTGGTGAGGTATGGAGTTGGGTCTATTCCAAAGGATGGAAAGCTGAAATTATTTTTTAAACGTTTCGATTAAGATTTTGGGTGGTGAACCTTAGAGTTTGGTGTTTTTTAGAGAGGATAATGGTGTTTGGTGTTTGGCATGAACCATCTGAGGGTGTATAAGTGTCTGGTTTGAGTCTAGACTAGGTTTAGGCTAAGTCAAATCGGTAGGACTAGAGATTGTGTCATTGGGATTTAATAAATAGAAAGTATGTAAAAGTCTAATTTGGTGTGACACAATATCATGAATGTTGTAATCTTAATATAATGTCATGGTCATATAATGATTGCAAGGAACATATCAAAGTTGTGTCTCAAACTTTCGATTGGAACATGCATAGGTACAAAGCTTAAATTTGAGTTAGAAATTATGCATGAATGTTGCACAATTAAAAATAGTGCATAAGAAGATGTGTCTGAGAACATCATATACCAAAATGAACGTGGACTCATCTAGAACACAAATATGAAATTTGATTCGGAGAATTGGCCAATGATGTGCTTCAAAAATCAAAGATACGACAAAGTATATTTATAGTTAGGAATTTAAAATAGAAGTATAAATTATTAAAATAATTAATTAAAAATAAATTAAAATAATCCTAAAATACAAGGTGGTAATGACAAGTTGTTCATTACCATGTGTGAATAGTTAAACTATAAAATATATGCATGGTATAAAAATTGAAATAACTATACAACAAATCTCTTCATCAATACCACATTCCTAGAGCTATTGCTCGCACTTCCATTCTTCCCATTACGTGGATTTTTTACCTTGGTAACCCAACAGTCACAAGCCTTTCTGTTACGACCCGCATCCGCCTTTCGGGATACGAGTGCGTGTCCAAGCCAGCCTGCGCCGTAGTGTCAACGGTAGAACACTGTCAAGCCACAATGCTCAAAATTACATAGACTAAATTCTTTATTGCTCATTAACAAAACTATATTAATTTACAATATTCAAAGATTTACATTTGATACAAAGTACAATGTCTTACAAATATAAAATAAAATAATTAATCTATCTACCTAATCTTCTAGGTTGACCTCAGCATATACCTATGTCTCTCCCAATGGTCCAAAGCATAGAGTAGCAGCGACTATCTGAAAATGTTGGTTTTCAGTCGAGAGTGGAACGAGTACAATTCATTGAATGCAGTTCCAATATATGATAACGACTATAAATCAGAGGTTAGCCATAAAATATATGATGAACTAATCAAGATAATGGTAACAAGAGACATCAAGAATCTAGAACAAAGAAAATACTATCTATGTATTTTGAAGTACCTTTGTGATATATGATCGGTCTAGGGACAGTTACACTACGATGTCAAAACAATGTCTACGATGTCTACTTTGCAGAAAATAAACAATGTCTACGATGTCTACTTTACAGGAAATAAATAATGTCTACGATGTCTACAATGTCTATGATGTCTACAATGTCTACGGTCAGATTACACATCTGTTTGGTACTTCTCCTTTCCGACACAACAAGTAAGAATACGACAAGATATGAAAAGGGATAAAAATCAAATATAAAATGACTAACAATAGAATATAGTAATAATCAATATCGAAAATAAATAATAAACGTACACTACAAAAAGACCTATTAATGACGCTCGACAAGGAGTTTTAATGATGGCTGATACATAAGCGTTATCAAAGTTGAAAAATACCTTTTAATATAATGGTTTGGACTATTTATAGGCTTTTAATAACGTTTATTAAATAAAGCTTTATTAATAGTTAATAGCGGTGGCAAACTTGTAATAAACTTTCTGTAATATAATCCATCCCCCCACGATCTTATCCAGAAGAACTCTCCTTCTCCTTGCTCCCCTTCTGTCCCCTCTTCCCTCCTCTCCCCAAACCCTATAATTTCCCTCTCTTTCACCCACCCCTACCGCCTCTCCCTCCGCCGCACAAAGCTTGCTGCCCTCTCATCACCGTCCGATCGCTCATCGACGGAAGTGGCGGCGGGGAAACGATGGCAACAGCGGTAATTTTAGGAGAGGGTGGAATGGGGACGACGAGGGAGGGTCCTCGGGAAGGAGGAACAGGAAGGAGGCCGTGATGGCGCTGGCAGAGATGGAAAGGGGGATGGAGAGCCTCCCTGCTGACCTCGCGACGGCGGTGGAGGGGGGAAGGATCCCGGCGGAGATCGTGAGGAGGTTCGAGAAGCTGGAGAGGTCGGCGGCGTACCGTTGGCTGATGCAGTTCATCGGGTTCAGGAAGATGCTGCTCGACGACCTCTTTCTCGCCAAGGTCGGGATCGAGTACGGCATCGGGATATTCACCAAGGTCTATTGGCATTCTTTTTTTCTTCTCCACCTCTGTTTGTGATCACTTGGCGACACGTACTGGACATGGGACACGACACCATTTTAGGAGTGTCTGACAACCATTTTTGGAAGGCATCCGTGCTTTCAAGTATTTGGTAAATGTGTCTCCTAGTTGTTGATTTTGCTAAGGGGGTCTGTGTCTCTTCAGGCCCTGGCATCAGTTGATTTTTTCCAGCACTATATGTCTTCTCTATGGTTTCCGTCTAATTACCATCTCTCTTATGGTAGAGTGTGTAGAAAATGTTGGTTAGGGTATAAGATGATCTCGAGACCAGTATATTTTGACCCATTTAAAGTTGGTAGCTCTTGTTCTTGTTATGAGTAGAAACTAGAAAATATATTGGGTAAGTAACGCCAGACCAAGCGCCTATATCCTATCAATTTTCTGCTTGGTCTATTACCTTATTTGAAATGCAATCTTAGTATGGCTTTATAATTTTATCTATCACCTTGTTAAGGTTGTGAGCCACCAATGACTCTGAAGACAGTTCCCTTAATTATTAGTTGCAGCTTACTGGTACAAAGTCAATGGGTCAGTTTAGCTTTTCACAATACAGACCTAAGTAGTGCCATCCTGTCAATTACGAGATATAATTACAGAATATTGCATGTAAGTTTGGTGAACCATTTGATTTGGCTTAGTAGACAATTGCCCCAAGGAACTCTCCAGTCTTATCATTTTTCTACAGAACGGTACATATATTTAGACAAAACGAATGCTGCTACTTGATTATATCAAACAAATTTGTTCTACATTTGGTCCAAGTTTGGTTGCTGACTAATCACATTGCCTACTGATCGCAACTATGAGGCCACCTAGCAATTTGCTTGATTGGCCATCAATTAGTCAGTTAAATTGGTAGGTTAGTCTCGTTGTTATTGTAACTTGGTCCACTTTCCTTGAGCAATGCTGCTTATTATGCAATATAATCACCGTTAAGACTTAAGAGAGCAGCTATATGGTACAAAGATGTGGTAACCCTCAAAAAGAATTTGGATTGGAGTTTTTCTATTTTTGTTGGTATTGTTGTGATTCAGTTATGCTTAAATTGTATAATCGTACTAACAACCAATTTTTATTTTTGTTAAATCAGTCTTAGTATCAAATTCCTCTAGCTTATGTATTCGTTCTGAATTTTATGGTATTTCACTTTGTCTTATGTTATGAAAAGAAGAACAAAATACCATTTAGTGAAGATACCAATCATTCTAAGCATATTATCCCTTTTTGTTATTATCATGGGCTTACTCCAAGCATTATACGTAGTGGGATTTGACTCCTTTGATATCTGAAATAGGAAGTAGTTTTGGTTTACACTTACAATGTATCTGGCACGGACAAAGATTCGACACATTTTGCCACCTATTTTGGTGTGTCCTAGTGTAGTTTGGTGTCCTTGACATGTCCGATAAGTGTCCGACACAACGTGAGACATCTTTTTTCTCAAAAGTTTTTTTCGTTTTAGCTTATGATTGTATTTGACTTCAATTTTTGATGCATTTGTAGGTGATGTCTTCTTAATAAGCTCAAATGCTATGCAATATAATGCAGTAGACACAATTTACTATCGATAGGTAAGTATTATAACCTAATCTAAATTTTAAAGAATGATTTTGTTGGAAGTTTTGTCACATCGTACAATAATTTTGTTGTTGTACAGGCACGGTCTATCCAAGAGCTTGTACAAAAAGACTTCAAGAGTTGAGGCAAGAAAGTGACAATGAGACAGAACCTCGGATTGTACGAAGGGGCAGGCCTCCAATGAAGAACACAATCAAGCGGATGCTTGCTTGGAACATCCACACCTGGTATGACTAGTGGTTTTTTTATTGATGCGTGCAGCTTCCAGATAACCTTGACATCATTGAGAATCCCATGGATTTCACAATCCTGTGGAGCAAGATGTCAAGTGGAGCTTATGCTTGCTTGGAAAATTAGAGGTTGGTAGTCTCGCTACTCTGAATTATTTGCACTTCGTTTGTGTTCTGTTGTAAAGAGTTCACTTCGCTTTGCTTTAGTTATTAATTGGACTAGAATCTGTTTTGAGGTCTACAACTGACCATCTATTTTACTTGAGCAGTTATCAGGGCAGGAACAAACTATTGCTTTATTGTGCAATATTGAATTGGTTTCTATTGTAGCTCTTTCTCTTTTCTCTGGGCATGCAGAAACCTGTAAACCTAGAA